>JAQFVV010012434.1:3354927-3859763 GCA_028023455.1 Epiperipatus broadwayi | reverse complement strand
GCATAAATTCCTATATTTGTTTGTTTTTATGCAACTTTGTACCCCCACCTTCTTTTTTTCACATTTATCATTATACTGTACCCCATGAAATATTTTACTTCAATTTGATCTACAGTTTTTATCTAAACATATTACTACGCCATGGGATAAATATTTATTTCACAACCTATTGTAGAAACAAAAAAAATAGATATACATTTAAAATTATATCATTACTTCCTGAATTAATAGCAATAAAATAGCAATAGGGATTGCCAATTCCTCTGACTTTGTGATAAATACCGCCAAGTAGCGCCATCTCTGTCAGAAGCCTCCCCAGCCCTGATCTTTGGTTTCCTGCTTTGGCACTCCTCAGAAAGGTGTCAGGTGGGTTCAGTGCCTGATCAATGCAAACTAAAACCAAGAACTTATCTAAGGTCCTCTATGGGCAATCCAAGTACAAGGCCATCACCCTGTCCCCAAGCCCCAGCTATCCAACTCAGAGCTATTAGCTGCTCTGAAGCTGATATATCTTAGCCTTACCTCATTAGTAAGTCACCCATCAATATAAAATTGCATAAGACTTATGGAAAGACATTTGGGAACTAGGATGCTTCAGGTTTAAGAAATTATGTAGATAGTCTGAAGGATTTCGGACCTCCTCATCGTCCTTTGGAATAGAAGTCTTAGCTTTTGGGATGCAGGTATTTTAGATCTGGTCTGAACCTGCCTGACCTCTGGGGAGTGCTAGCTCCTGAAACCATGGTCAGAAGTTTGAAGTTCTAATAAAATCTTTAAGTGCTAACTCTATTAACATTATCCGCGTGAAAAAACGTCTTCATTGTTTATAACGCAACAAGGGAATGGGTTATGAGCCTTAGGCTCTTATTTTGATTAAATAAAAAAAATTATTTTCTTTATCGTTAGTGACAGAAAAAAAGAAAATAATCATTACCTATTTTTAAAAGATTGATCAAGATTTTCTTAATTTTATTAACTCTCAGTTTTCAACGTATCTAACAGGATTTTCATTCCATTTACCATAAGAGAATAAGAGCAAATTATTTATTTAAAATCTTATTCAGAAGGCATACTAGTAGTGAGTTCTAAATGCTTTATACTTTTACCTTTACCAATTCAAAGTCTTGTATGCCTCAGTATTATTGTTCTTTTTTCTTTTACGATAGTATGAGATTATATTTATTGTCTTTTAATTTTTTGAAGTTATCTCTGTTATACCATAGCTTGCAAACCTTTTACACAAATAAAGTCTAGACTAATTTTTTTTTTTAATACCTCTCACTGGTGTACTTAAGTGAGTGCATACATTTTACTTAATATTAAGATGTACACTCCAAGAAAATATCTATATATATATATATATATATGATTTCATATTATTGTATTTTGGGATATTCCATGCGATTAAACTAGCTAAATTGCTTCATGATTTAATTTTCAATAACAAGAATCGTTCATCAAAGCGTTCTCTTTTTTCAAATCAGAGGAATCCGTGTGACATTTCAAATCTAGTTTATATCTTTTGCTTCCTCCTCCTACTTAAATTCCTATTTGGTATGGGAGAAGTTTTAAATTTTGTTTTGTCTCCCAATAGCTTCTTCAGCAAATGTTTGTTAATCTTTTTTAATTCCCTCTTTCATTTATGCTCTTGATCCTTATAAAATCTCTAAGCTTCTCTTAGTAATCTCTAGTTACATTGTTCAATTTTTGCCTAGAATATTGTACTTTATCAAAATGGACATCATGATTAGTTAATTTTGCTATGAAAATAGAAATCAGTGATGAATAGGTTTTTCTCTGATTTCTAAATGTACTGTCTTTCCTTTCTAATATTTTTTCTATGATTAGTCTTGTCCAATATATGTATCGCGAACAGACCGTGCATATGGAATTTCTATACACCCCAACACGCCAAGAAATTTTGTCTTTAGGAAGTGGAAATATTTCATTAATTTTTTTAAAAGTAGTGTAAACTGTGTGAATATTATTCTTCTTTAAAATGTTACCAATTTTACTCAGTTACCCTTTTATATATGGCAACATTGTCTTCATTTCTGATGTATCAAAATCTTTTTTCTTTTTTATGTATAAGTCCTATTAACCAATGCTGTAATTAAAACCATTCTCCTTCAGCATTTTTTTAGTGGCAGAAATATCCTGGAGGGAAAATGTCTATCATCGAAAGTCACTTAGTTTGATCCAACAATGTCTTTTTGCCACAAAATAATTTGTGCAGGATGGTGATGAGTAGAAGAAAAATGTAGATATCTCCCAGTGTGTTGGTTTTTTATATATACCATATGAGATAAAAGAACCATCTTTTCTTCCATTCACTTAAAACATCTAAAAAGGGTAATTAAGTTATTATTTTCTATTTCCATGGTAAATGTGCGATATTATTGTTGTGTAAAGAGTTTAAAACTTAAAAAAGTCATCAGAGCATCTTACAGCATGAGCTCAATAATAAAGGTAGTCATCAACATACCTCACCCATATAGATGGTTTTTTAATGGCCAAGTCTAAATTTCAGCTTTTCCAAATCCTCCTAAAAATAAAAGGTCTAATGCAGGAGAAATTGGTGAACCATAGCTAGACCTGATGTTTGTTTATACATCTGCCCTTCAGAAACAAAAATGTATTTGATAACTAATAGAATTTAAGAATAGAGAAAAATAAAAAAAGATAGAAAACAATCACTTTATATGTCACAGAATTCCTATGATTTGAGAAAGAGAACGATTTGAGGAAGCCGTACTTATACGTTATTCACCAAAACATCAGCTATTTAGCTATTTTACCACATGGAATATCCCAAAAGTAATAATAATATGAAATCATCTTTTATCCATGAAAATATTAAGAATTAATATATATATATATATATATATATATATATATATATATATATATATATATATATATATATATATATATATATATATATATATATATATGTTTTAATGTAACTAGTTAAACTGCTATCAGATTTTCTCTGTATCAAACCTTTTTTAAAAATAAAACAATGGAACAGTGTAAGTTTATATTTAATATTTTTATGTCTACTACAAAATTTATCTTTAGATTATTTCTCAACTATTTTTGCATTTTGTCATTTTCATAAATAGTGTTTTACCAATGTATACATATATATAAATAAACAGGAGAACACATATGCCCATAATTTTACTATTCAGAGACTTAGTTGATTTTGAATTAAAAAAGGATGAATAGGATTTCAAGTTTAGGATTCATAAAAAATTCAACTATAAAACACAAGATATTCAATGAAGCACAAACACTAAAATGATTATCTCAGTTTGAATTCTAACTAAGCCTACCTATAACATATCAATTATCAAATATAATATTAATATATTAAGCCTTGCTCTCTTTGTGTCTTAAAGGGTCCACAGATGTAATATTTGGAAAATTCAGCCTTGCCCCCTTTGAGTTTGAGAACCTGGTAAATTTCACAAACATTCAAATCACACCTTATTTTTCTGAGCTCCAAAGGTGTGTGAGTAAACTACCTACTTGAAAAAATTGCTGAGTAACCTCTGAGATAACATCAATGAGACAACATAGTGTCTTTATGTATACAGGCACCTAATCTAATACATCACTGAGAAATAGAACATCCTCCAAACAAGTCATTAATAGCATTTTTTTTATCCACTGCGAGAAATCAATTTAACTACTGTGGTCATATGTTCAGAGTTATCAATTAAATTATTACCTATTTTTTCTCCAAATTATCAATAAATGTCACTCTTGCTTTCTAGCAAGCTGGTAAATTATCCATTTGTAACTTTAATACAAGTAATTTTATTTCCTTAAATCATTTAAACTTTTGCAAATAAATCTAGGGTTAACAGAGAATGAGGCCATTCTTTATTCTTCTATAATCTAATTTATATCTATTCAGATCACTTTGGTAATGTTGATTTGAGTCTCCTCATTCAAGTAAATTTGAGATATATGATTGCAATCATTGGGATCACTGCTGATTTTCATTATGATGGTAGTGATACCATTTTCTTTGTTTTTTGGGTCTATTACTATCTTTTATATTTCAGTACTAGTTCCTGAATGTGGTGATTATAATATAAAGATTTTTCTGGAGGGTCTAATTTTTGCTTGGCCTTGAGAAACATTTAGAATGATGTATTATGTATATTCTATCTCTGGCTTACCAGTGCTTTATTCTTCTCCTTTCATTTGATTGCCATTTCATATTAATAAACCTTGATGAATGTATTATTTCTTTTTGTTTGAATTGACTGTTTGGTGCATGTTTATCTTCTCCTGGTACTTATATCTTCCTTATTTTGGAGCTTCAAGTTGATGGCCTTTTGAACCCTCAGCTACTTGTTCTATGGTTTTTTTTAAGTGAGGGCTGATGATCAACCAATCAACATGACTTGGCTACATTTTTAGCTAGTGATGATGATCATCTGATTGACACAAAAAGGTAAATTATGTTGAATAATCCTGATGATTTTGCTTTCAATCATGCTACATGGAGATAATGTACTTAATCTTGATACCCCTTTGCAAAAGAAATAGGTATCTTTTCATCACCTCTTATGTGGAATCTTTCCTGCATAATTTGATACATGATACATCGCTATATATACCTCTTAACATCCTTCCAATGCCTAGTACACCAATTATGTGGCCTTCAATCTGAATCCAAGACTCATGATATCTATCATTATTTGTTAAATTACTAGATTAGTAAATATTAAAGCCAGAAAAAATAAACCATTTAATACAACAAACATTTTAAATCCCAGTGTGTATACTGAAAATGTTAAACTAATTTATCAAATAGATATGATAACTAACTTTGGTTATCATCACTGTTAAATGTGTTTTGACTAAAACACAATATAACAATTCACAGTAAATCAAGATCAGATAATTGGAGCAATCAAGGAATAAAACTAATATTAAAGTAAAGAAAATATCAAATGAAATGGTGTATAATCCTTCAAATATATGCACCACTTGATGGCATTGTTTTTTTCTCAGTGATGAAAGCTTTTTATTAATCAAAAAGACAAATCACACAATAGTTTAAAAGGTTTACAAAGAGATAATTATATGGCAAAATGAAATTCAAGTACAATATAATGAAGGGGAAGGGAATACATGTAGAAATGGGAAAGGCATATAGAAAGGTGTGTAAGTCAGGCAAAAAAAGAGTCTTTTCATAAGGAGCAATGTTGGAAAGCATTGGTTTGCTGATAGGATTGATAGGAGGATCCTATGTTGCATAAGTAATTGCAGAAGAATGGGTAAGTGTTAAATCTTTAGAAGTTTCCGGGATGTGATGAGCAGATTTCTGAGTTATGCTTAGATGCAACAGGCTGATTTTATCTCTCTGTAGATGAGTAGTTGTAGTTTTTGCCATTGTACTTGTGAATGACATTATGATTGGTTATACTTGAACTTTTTGGCTTGCTTTTTATCTTTGATAGAGCATGGCATTGTTTTTTTAAAAATCATATAAAATGTAACATTACCAGGCCATACTTTAATTAATTTTACTACGTATTTTTGACTTTAATTTTAACTACGCTTTAATTGTTTTTTTTTATCTTTTTTTTGTTATGTTTGTGATGAATAATATTTTTGGGTTGGAACTTTTTTTTTCTTCTTAATAAACATTGTCAACATTTTTTTTTTAATTTTCTTCTAAATACAGACACAGCTTCTGTAACTTTTATGAGGCCAGCTTTATTTGATTAGGTAGTTGAAATTTTTTTAATGATGGTTTACAGTTAATTTTTGGTTCAACTTTTTTTTGATAAACATTGTTCAAGCTTTTTTTTTTTTTATTTTTTTTTATGCATACAGACACACACATTGTCAAGCTTTTTTTAAAAATCCAGATAATCAAAACTGTTTTGTTTTTGGAAAAATTGTTTTGCTTTTTTATTAATCAAAACACAAAATCAACTGTTTTTTGGGTGTCTTAAGGTTAGTTGATTTTTTTAAAATCATGATTTGTTATGAATCCTTTAGCCGTTAAGAAAAAATAATGCTTTCTCATAACACACACACACACATATAAACTACAAAAACAGCAATGAAAAATGTTTTTTTTTGCTTATTCATTAAAATACAATAACAAAATTTCAAGATGAACTATGAACAACAACAACTAAATAAAAAACATGTTTACAAGTTTCTAAAAAAGCTGCTATGGCTTCTGTGGAGAATTGGGTCTCATAGACATCTCTGAGAGAATAGCCAGGAAAATGTGTTCTTATGCAGATGATGCCAAATAAATTCTGCCAGGTAGTTGTCCAGCAATTCTTCTGGCAGTTCCACATTGTTTGTGGTTTTGACAACTTCAACAGGCCCCAAAGATGCTTGATGTTTTGCATGTGAATGCCCGTGGATGGGCCCACAAAGTTTTAATGGTGTTTATTTGTCAGGTGTTGGAAGCCTGCAGATCTACAATTTTGTAGCCCCACCAACAGAGTAGATAATTGACTGGGTGTCACATAGTCTTTCAGGGCCTGCATAAGTGTGGATGCTGATTGAGAAGAAACAGCTGTTAGAAAACATTCCCACTGTCACAACACCTCCCTAAAAATCCACTGCTGTGGAAGGACATGACCCTGGTCGTTTTTATGCTGACTCCACATAGTCTCATCCACCTTGACAATCAACCCTGGCCTGCCTATTTGATGGCAGGGTCTGGCTCAGGTTCTCATAGCACAGATCACACAGACAGTTACAGGAGAGCATTCTTTGACAAATCGAGCTCTGAGTAGGTCCCTTCAATGATCAACTGTTCATGGCTCCTGTAGTAGATTACATGGAGCACTTTAGACAAGGGGATTCTTGAGCCATCAAACCAACTGCCATTCTTCACAGAATATCTTCAATCGCATGAACATGTTAGACATTGGTTTTATTTGTATGATAAATTCTCATCAATGATCCACAAATTCAGGTCTTGTCATTTAATATAACATTTTTTAATTGCAGAAATGAAACAGCTTTGAATTCTGTTGATGGCAAATATTTCAAGCAGGCGATTTGTTTATTGAAATGCACCATTTTGTTTGTCTCAAGGAAGACATTACTTGATGCTAGACCATCTCAGAAATTCAGTTTGTTCCTACATTCAGACTACTTTTGTCACCTTCAAATTTCTCTCCAGGATCAGTTGAACTTTGTGACAATTTTATTTTAGTCAAATTGCATGATTTCCATTTATCAGAAAAAAAAACATTTCAAATTCAAAACTTTAAAACAGTTGACATCACACCCTCACATAAGATGGGCAAAAAAATTTATGTGTGAGAATTCGCATCAAGGGATTCATGAAGCATAAAGCAGGTCATAATATTTATGTGCAATGTCTAATACAATGTACAGGGTGTATTAGATGTAACATATGTCTTGCTGGGCCACTTAAATGGCATTATTATATGATTTTACTCATAAATAATGCCATCAAGCACCATGCATGTTTGAAGGATTAACCTATTTTTTGCTAGTTATGTCTAAAAATGTGACAATTTGACATTGGCTTCCCATTGTTCAAATCCTGTCATTTTTAACACTATTGTTAAGATTTTACCATCATTTGAAAGGTTATAAAAAGTTCCGTAAGATGCTGCCCTCTCTTGAATTATTTTACAAGTAAACAATCAATAAAACTGATGTTGAAGGTCTAACAAAAGAAGTAGGCTGTCTTTTCTTGAATCTGATTGGCTGTTAAATTTTGACAACAAAGAAAATGGTTGTCAATAACTGAAGAGTTATGATTTCTTTTCTTTTATTTCAAAAATGATAAATGAATGTTTTAGACCATTTTAAAAGTATTTTTTGCAAATTATAAATTATTTTGATAAAATATGCTAAAAATAAAATTATTTTAGAAAAATAGTTAAGACTTTAGCAAAAAATTATTTACTTTTCTGCAACATAAAATTGGGAAAGAAATCACTGACATCGGCAAAACTTTTTGGTTGGTGAGTAATGTTCATTTTAGATTTGCCGATATTGAATATTTTTATAATTAAAAATAAAATTTATTTTTGAAAAAACTTTCATTCACTTTCATAACCTGACAAATTATTAATATACTTTTTACAAATGAAACTAAAGTGAATATATTATTAAAAGATGAATATATTTTGATGCTTGAGTTTGTAAATTGATGCTTGAGTTTGTGAATTGATGCTTGAGTTTGTGAATTGCCCAATTAAAAGTTTAGACTTTTACCTCACTCAGCCAATAAAATAATCAGCAAAAAAGAAGTTAATACCAATGAAATTTTTATCATTGTTAACAAATTACTTACATTAATATTCATTAAAAATGATGTCAACAATGGAGCAAAATGATGATCACGAATTTTCTTGAATTGAATAACAAGCTTTTTCTAAAAAAATATATAAAATTTCTTATCTGCTGAAGAGCCTACAAAGTCTTACATAGAGGATTCAAAATTTGAAGATAAACATCAACCAATTTTAAGTAGCAATACTATCAAAAATCAATATTTAAATATCTAAGCAAGCAAGAGTGAGCATAGAGAATTAATGTTATCTAAATAAAGAATTCATAATTATAGTATTTGCAAATAAATTGAAATCCAAAATATCGGTAATTCTCAGTTATAGATCGCAATATCGAGATTTGAAGGTACAAAATAATATAAGAAATATTGACTTTATTCCACTCAAAACAAATAATTAAAGAAAAATCTAATTAATAATGAAAACAAATATGCATTGCTAAGTGCAAAATCTATGTCAAGGAAAGACATCGTTCATAAAGCTGTGACTTGTCAGAATCAGGATGGAAATGATCTGTCACTCCACACCTACCACTATGAAACATCAAGTTGATTCATAATAAAAGGATTCTATCACTCATCACTTTAAAGCAGAAATTCCAAGGCTATCAAGGAAACCTTACATAATGGACATTCTAGAATACTTACAAGTTATTATCTACATTTGAAATGGATTAACATAGATTACTGGACTGATTCACTAGGGCACTTTTCCTTATAAACTTCAAAACCAAGTTAAAGATAACGTCATTCACTTTATGTATTTGTATATTTGATAATATTTTTTTACTTTAATATAGGAACAGAAAGGGATAATTTCAAAGTCAGTTTGTAACATAAGAAAGAAATATTTTATTTTTAATGTAAACAAAGTAAAAAATTAATTTATGATGAGACATGCATATTAACATGATCATCATTAAAGGGAAAATGTGTGACATTACCTAATATGTATTTAATACATACATTTATATACTTGCAACATATACATTTTTTTTTGCTTTGTATTAATTGTGTTAAACATTTCAGTATATTTGGTTAACAATCCATGTCATAAATAATCCTCCTTGTCTATAATATGACTATTGCACATAACAGTGGATTTCCAAATTACCACAATGACAGATAGAAATCTCAGATACTAAAGTTGGTTAAAGTAAATGAGTTAAGAGTTTCAAGTAATGTTTTTAGAAAGTCAAGATGATTATGGTAATCCTATATATGATACAAATCTTATGTTAATAAGAATATTGAATGGCTATTCTTTGTGGGATCAGGGTTTGTGATGATATTTGGAACCAACTATAAACAAAAAATAACAACAAACATCAAATCAAATGTTCTATAATCTTGTATTAAATTTTCTTTGTTAAAATACCAATCGCTGTAAATATAATTATTAAATTTATTCAAATGTTAAATTATGTTTCTTGTTGTGTTTTTCTGTATTTAACTTTCAATTAGTCATATCTGCTATAAATTTATGAATATTTTTATTTATTCACACATAATGTCACATCCACATATTATTGAACACACACATATGTTTACATCTATCTATATTTCAAGAGATACTAATATAACCTGAATTAGATGATTATGCAGAATCCTCCATGGGTTCGAAATTCAGGATAACAGAAATGAAGCATGACTTGAATGAGGTAAGTTAGATATACAATTAATATTTAGTTGGTTCTTAATCTCTCCTCTCTTAGGAATGAAATAAATGTATGTGTGGTATGTATAGGTACGAATAATGATGATATACTTAGTTATTCACTGTGATGACATCACCACCCTATCTACATTCCAGGAAAAATCCATTCTGTTACATTACATTCTTGGCATTCTTCTAACCAAATAGTGTTCAAAATTTGCTCTTTGTTATCCAGAGTAGGAATTTGGTCTTTTTATTAATGAGTTCTACCATTTACTAGAAGACACTTATAGATGATTACAAGCAATAGCCTGTTTGTTTAAATTCTTCAAACTTTTGACCTGTTCAATGAGAGTCTCTCTTCTCTGAATAACTGAATTTTGAGAAATTTATGTGCTGGTTTCTGAGTGTTGTATTCTACATTCTTTTGGTTTCATATCTCTAATGGTATTCATTTTGCTAACTTCATTAGATTCTTTTGTTAATTCTAAAATCAGTTCCATCTATCTTTCTCCATAGTAGTATAATCCATTTATTTGCTTTATGATGACAATTACTTGTTTCTGTATTTTTTGCATCTTCTCTTGAGACAATCAGAGTTTTATTTGAGCAGTGTAGATTTTTAATTTGATAGTTTCTCTTCAATTTTTGTCTAATTTTCAAATTTTCCATTCTTCCTACTATACTTGGGACACTTTTCTTTAATTTAGTTTTATTCAATATATTTTTAGACCATATTTTCAAAATCAGCATAGACATTTTTCTTTATATATGCCATTTTCTGTTGTGCTTGTTCTTGTATTTGACCTGTTATTAACAACCTGTCTCTTATACCACTTCAAATATTTCTACTTTTTTATATATTTTTTTAAATTTATGTTGCATTTTTTAATTTTTTAACAGCATTTTTTTTTCATAAATTCTTTATCTCTTTTTTGTTGCTTTTCTTCATGTTTTTATCATATTTCTTCATTTTTGAATGCATTTCTGTCAATTCATTTGCAGAATTATGTGCTGCATTTCTTCCATGAAGATTTTTGCACTGTATTGACAGCTTCTTGCACTATCAGCTCTAATTTTATCGACAGTACTGAATCTTGTGATGCTAATGGATTCATGTTTAATTGTGCTTATATCCTTCTTGCTACTGAATGTGTTATCATTTATATCTATATATCTATATCTATATCTATATCTATAGCTCTCTCTCTCTCTCTCTCTATATATATATATATATATATATATATATATAGAGAGAGATAGATATATATATATATATATATATATATTGTGCCCTTATCTATAGGTCATAATAAGGTAGAATGGTCAATTGCTAAAAAATTTTAAATTTTAAAATACGTTTGTGTAATATATTGATAAGTGTATCATCAATTAGATTTTATAGTACAATTTAAGGCTGAAAAATACCTGGTATGTAAAAGTGTAATGGATTATTTTAAAAAGGAACAGTTAAATAAAGCTTAATTATATCATTGCTTATGGTTGTAAAAGCTGGCCATATAAAATAATACAGCTATAAATAGTTAAAAGTATATTAACAATCCAATTGTAATGTTTTAAAACTAATAAATTAAATAAACGCTATATGTAATATTGTAATTATAATTAATATTCAAATTTAATCTAATATATTTTAAGATAAACTTTGGGATGGTGAGAATTATATTTAGTTCTACATTTTTAAATTATTTTCCAAATTTTTATAAAATATATCAGTTTTGGTAATTTAGACCAAGACGTAAATTAAAAAAAAAAATCATCTGATAAAGTTAGTAATCATGTGACTGTATATTATATACCTTCACACACACACTTGTTAGAATATAATAATAAAGTTTGTGAATTATAAAACTAAATGTAATTGCTATCTATCGTTAAAGTAAAAGTTGAAATATTAAGTGTTATTTTAATAATTGTTTTAAAGTTTAAATAATTTTGATAAAACTATAATTGAGTTTAAAAATACTATTCTAAGTAATATTTTAAGGCATGACGTAATAAATTCTTTATTTTAAAAAGTTTAATCTATTATAAAACTAAAAATGTGTAAATTTGTTCGCGCTAAAAAAGTCATTAACCAATCAACAGAGGTATTTTAGCAGACGAAAAATAGGAATTAGACGGAGCAGAAGAAGGAATGTGTAAGTAAGGGAAGGAGGAACATATTTTTTTAGCTGTATAAGATCATAAGCTAGAAAAATGTTATAATTTTAAAAAATTTTGTATTTATTTTAAAAGTTTTGTTTTAAAATATAATATTTTGAACTGCCTTTAAATGGAAGGCTAATTTAAAAGATTTCTTGCCAGGATTTTTATTCAAGTTTAGCCGAAACCTTGCAGTAAAAATGGAAATACTACAGAAAAAAGTACCTAAAATTATTGATAAAGTAAAAATAATTGTAAAGTGCCTTGAATACAGTTTATTTGTGATCAACCAGAAAATCATTAGAACTCAGATAAATATAATTTGGACATTATACAGAAAACTTAAAAGAAAAGTTATTTGCCGTCAGGAAAAATTATGACGCACAATTTTAAAAGGCTACTCCGAAGTTTTTTTTTATTCTTCTCTATGGAAAAATTAAGATGCGTATATCATAAAGAAAAAAATTATGTAAAAGTTATAATGGAGAAAGAATGTTTGTCTTTTAAAAGGAAACATTACAAAGTATATAGTACCAGAATTTTAAAAGAAGGAAAAAAGTTACAGAATAATAATATGAAAGAGCTATTGTGTTTTTATGAAAAGGAACAGAAAAACTTTCTCTAAGAAGAATTAAAATATTATAAAGTGTTCATTAGAGAAATGATTAATAAAGATAAAGATTTGAAAAATATAAATTTAATTTACTTAATGAAATGAATCCATGGAAACAGAAAAGTTTTATTGAATATTTAAATCAAAGTACTGAGAAGATGCATTGTAAAAGTCGCGCGGGAGAAAATATTAGCAAGAAACATTAGAAGAGAATATTTAGAAGTTTTCTTTATGGGATTAACTAATATCATAATTAATAATTGTATTAAATATTATAAAAACCAAGGATTATCATTCAGGAATATTTATTGAACGAAGTAATATTTGTTTTACCTTAAAATTGAACAAGCAGGGAGAGGAACATTAAGTGAATGGAAAAGAAATGATAAACAATTTTTTTTTTTGCTTTAGTATGAACGGTTTACAGGAAAATTTGATGAAGGAGTACAGTAAATATAGTTTGAATATTTTTTACTAATTTATTTTAAAATTAAAAAGGTTATGTGAGATTAGGGAAAACATAAAACATAAATTTAGTAATATTAAAATTTAAATATAATGGCTTGATAAAATTATAGAAATAGTGTTTAAAATAAAGTGTATGGATGTGAATCTTATATCTACAAGGATCAAATGGATGGTGAAGCCTACGGAACGCGATCGAGGAGATAAAGGTCGTTTGGTAATTTTAATAGTTATGTATAATGCATAATGTATTTTTTTTTTAGATCATCTATTGACTTAAGAATGAAGTGTGAAAGACTTAATTATATGTACACATTTTATGCAACATTTTAACATATAATGAGATAGGAGTAATTCGGAATATGCATGCAACAATTTATTTAAAGTATATTAATAATATAATTTAACAGAACAATTGTGTGATTCTTTTGAACTTTCATGTGATAAAGTATTCAGATATTTAAATAGTTTGTATATGATTAAATATACGGAGGAAAGTAGTAAAAATATTTTCTTATAGAACAGTGGAATAGTTTTAAAATATCAATGAATTTTATTATTGTTAGTAATGCAGATATGTATTTGTCGATGTACAGTATAGAAAAAATCTTGAGAAATAAGATAGGATAGTGACTTGGAAGTATTAGTGGAGAGGAAACCAAGATGATGTGTTTTTTTTAAGAAATAGGAAAATATAAGGGATTTGGATCATATTTAGTTTTGTGTGGTTTAGTATAGTTAACAAAGTCCTATGACTGAGCATATGGTTTGGACAGTGTTTTGCATATCTTTAAACTTTTGATGTTAGAATAAAGCTAAAGAAATAGCTTTAGCATCGTTCCTATGATAGAGGTTGGTAGACAGGTAAAGGTCACTCCTCTATAGTGTCTTTT
Source organism: Epiperipatus broadwayi (assembly GCA_028023455.1). Classification (NCBI taxonomy): domain Eukaryota; kingdom Metazoa; phylum Onychophora; class Udeonychophora; order Euonychophora; family Peripatidae; genus Epiperipatus; species Epiperipatus broadwayi. Next base: position 3,845,643 of record JAQFVV010012434.1, on the reverse strand, counting down.
AATTCACTGTGCCATGATTGTCAAGGTATATGACAAGTAATATTCTAGTTGTATTTTGATCCTATGCATCTATCTTCGCTATCCTTATTTCGTGAATCTGCATCGGTCAGAAAGATATTTTCAAAGAAATAATGAATAAAATAGAACTGAAGATATGTTATCGTTTATGTAAGAATAATTTATTTGCTTGAATGTATAGAATTGTGTAACTTTAAAATTGAAAGTCCAAAATATCATAAAGATAGAAAGAATCATATAATACATTGTAAAATTAATTCAGAAATGAATATAAGATTTTGAAAAGAAATCTAAACCAAGTATTTTAAAAGTGATAATAAAATTTGAATGAATTTTTTTTTTTAAATATTAATGTTGGAAGGAATGAGTATTGCATATTTATCAAGAGAAAATTCAATAAGGTATAATAAACATATACTTGTGCATGGTATATTAATAGTTATAATTATATCATCCAAAGTAAGGCTTGAATGAGAATATTAGGATTAATAAACATCGGATAATGAATAATAAAAACCTAATACCGAATGTAGAATAGTGTTTTGACTTTGTAAGATTCCATACAACCAATATGAAACTAAATTTTGTTACTTTGTAGAATTTTATTACGAATGTAAATTTTGTAAAAATGTAATTTTAATAATATTAGGGATGAAAAGTGTTTGTGATAATCATATAAGAAATGCATTTTGTAATAAGCTAACCATAATAATAAATCAAGTAATAATACTGTATTTTCTTAAGCGTTAAGTGTTAAAAAAAAAAAAAAAAAGATTTAACTAGGAAAAGTAAATAATATTTTGATTTCATTTATAAACTAATAAACTAAGTTGAGATATGAGAGTAAGGGATATCCGATGTATATAGTGTAAAAATATTGTTAATTTATTTATGTTGTTAATAAACTTTGTTTTAAATTTGTTTTAAAGTTTTTGTGTCCGGGTTGTTATTTCTCCACATGGATGCATGAAATCACGATACATTTATAATTGAAACAGACATATAAATTTTGCACAAAAGGTAAACATAAAAGTGTTATAAGAATTTTGAGAATTTATTGGTATGTTAAAATTAAAAGATCATAATTTTATATTATTTATTGGTCATAAGTCGGTTGCCACAATCTTACATTAAATTATATGCTAATGTTGCCACACGTATTCTGTATCAGATTATTAAAATACTACCACGTACGTATTTATTTATTTCATTTAGGAAGAAATAAGATTATATTATATTATTATTGTTATTATTATTTTTTATTATTATTAGTTGCTGTGTAGTAGATTATGACATAAAATTCCCTTTTCATATTTTACTACCGTAATTTTAAATCAGTTAGAATACAATTTATGAACCTGAGATTTTATTTTATTTTACTTCATTTTATTTAATTAAGCTAGATTCTTGTTATAAAGAAGATTAAGATATGATTATTATTTTAATCGTAGTGAATAGAGCTTAGAAAGTCGTAAGAATACTATGAGTTAGTTATTTGGTATAGTAAAAAGGGGGGATAGTGTTCTTATGCCATTGAGGTAGTATCGTGTGGATAATGGCTCAATGTAGTCTATCTCGTTCCCGGTATTGTCACTCCATGTCTCATGAAAATAGTAAATATTTGTTAATTCATTTTAAAATTGAACCGAATTTGTATTTTAAAATTAGAGCTAGTAATCATTTTAATTAAAGCTGAATATTTCATTTATTTATTTGTTAACTGAGCTAGAACCCGTAATATTCGTAATGAACAGTATATTTTGGGGTGAGGATGCGCGGGGGGAGGTTAGAATATATATATATATATATATATGTACATATAACTAAGTGTTCTATAATATTTTTTAATTATGCTATTATTGTGTTAATTATCATCTTTATGCATATTTACAAACTTAAATATTTTTATATATACTCTATTACTGAATAAACACACCAGTATAGTATGTGCACTTTCTGTGCATTTCTTTTCAGAATACTATGATACACTTGCATTAATATATATATACAAAAATAACAAAGCATATGACACACTTGAATAAGAAGCTATAAAGATACACAGAAATTACTATACACTAAGCACTTTCGAGGCCTTTTGCCTTATATTCATAGCAGTACTGTGAACTGCAGAAGGAGGAAATAGGGCAAGGAAACAAAGCAGTATGCAAAGCGTATGCAAATGAACTAGATAGTCCAACGTTTAGAGATGTCAAAGCAGGTATCTTGTCTATTGATGGAGTTATTATTGCCATTAATAAATTATGCTTCTCTGATTTTCCGCTTGATGTCGTTTTTCTCAATACAGACTATTTTAGGGCTGGAGAGTTCAAACACCTGTCCTGTATTCTTGGAATGCTCTAAAAATGTTGATGAATTATTATTGTTTTTCATAGCTCTATTATATGTATATCTGTATTGTGCTGTCCTGTTGATTATGCCTGCTTTGGTTTCTCCAAAATAAATGGCCCGGCAACCAGGTTGTGGGCATGATATGCTGTAAACGACATGGGGAGTCTGAGAAGGTTCACTTTTGTTCTTAGAGTTATTGATTAGATGATTAGTGCATGGGGGTGTATGAAAACTAATTTTAAATTTGTTGGACAAAACCTTGATTAATTGACAGGAGATTTTAGGTATGTGGAGAAGAGTAATATATGGAAGTTTAATATTGTTTCTATTGCCTGTGATTTTCCTATAAAATTGTTTGATTTTATTGTTAATAGTGTTGAGTTTATAGCCTGCTTGTAGTAGGTCTTTGGTGTAAAGATATATATTATTCTTTCTATCCGCTTCAAACTTACACAGCTGCATATTTCTATATAAAATGCTTGCAGACCTGCCAATTTGTGAAAGCTTGGAGAGTTGGAGTGTGGGTGTATAAACCTCTGATTTCAAAGGGCTTTATTATCATTGATAATTTATAATTCTCTCATCACGTGTTAACCGAAGGTCGAGGTAATTTAGACTTTGGAATGCATCTTCTGCTGTGGAATTGATAGTTAGATTAGTGTTAGTGGATAGAAAGAATAATATATATCTTTACACCAAAGACCTACTACAAGCAGGCTATAAACTCAACACTATTAACAATAAAATCAAACAATTTTATAGGAAAATCACAGACAATAAAAACAATATTAAACTTCCATATATTACTCTTCCCCACATACCTAAAATCTCCTATCAATTAATCAAGGTCTTGTCCAACAAATTTAAAATTAGTTTTCATACACCCCCATGCACTTATCGTCTAATCAATAACTCTAAGGACAAAATTGAACCTTCTCAGACACTCCATGTCATTTACAGCATATCATGCCTACAACCTGGTGGCCGGGCCATTTATTTTGGAGAAACCAAAGCAGGCATAATCAACAGGACAGCACAACACAGATATACATATAATAGAGCTATGAAAAACAATGATAATTCATCAACATTTTTAGAGCATTCTAAGAAGACAGGACATGTGTTTGAACCTTCCAGCCCTAAAATAGTCTGTATTGAGAAAAACGATATAAAGCAGAAAATCAGAGAAGCATACTTTATTAATGGCAATAATAACTCCATCAATAGATGAGATACCTGCTTTGACATCTCTAAAGGTTGGACTATCTAGTTCATTTGCATACACTTTGCATACTGCTTTGTTTCCTTGCCCTATTTCCTCATTCTGCAGCTCACAGTACCACTATGAATATGAGGCAAAAGGCCTCGAAAGCGCTTAGCATATAGTAATTTCTGTGTATCTTTATAGCTTCTCGTTCAAGTGAGTCATACACTTTGTTAATTTTGTATATTAAATTATCGAGTGAGAAGTTTTAAAATCCTTAATATTTTACATATAAATATATAAATATATATATTTATTTATAATGTGGAACTTGCCTTTAAGCTTGTGCTAAAATGTTCACTAGATGGAGCTTACTACTAGCTTCAAACAAGCTTTAATAATAAGTGCCAACAGAGAAAGAATTCAAAATCAATTTCATGCTATCCTCATCTCCAGACCAACTGGGTTCAAGCTTAATGGCTTACCTCAGTGAAGGGTTAGGATTTCAGAAACTAGATCTAAAACTCCAACTCAGAGCACTTATTTAATATGTTACTATCAGTTTGAAAACTCAAAATTTTCAGAAACGTAATTTTTTTTCAAATCAGGCTTTACAAACCAAATAGCTATATGGGTCTGAACTCAGTTCAGTTTCACCATATATTAATAGCTAAAGCAATATTACATTGCAAAAGCCTTCAATGGTACACTTATAATAATTAAAAAAAAAGACACAAATTGTGCAACTTGCCTTTAAGCTTGTGCTAAACTATTCACTAGATGGAGCTTACCACTAGCTTCAAACAAGCCTTAATAATAAGTGCCAACAGAGAAAGAATTCAAAATCTCTTTCATACTATCCTCATCTCCAGACCAATTAGTTTTGAGCTTAATGGCTCATCTCAGTGAAGAGTTAGGATTTCAGAAACTAGATCTAAAACTCCAACTCAGAGCACTTATTTAATACGTTACTATCAGTTTGAAAACTCAATTTTTTTTAGAAACAATTTGTGACTTGTTTCATAAATTATTATAAGTGTACCCTTGAAGGTTTTTGCAATGTAATATTGCTTTAGCTATTAATATATGGTGAAACTGAACTGAGTTCAGACCCATATAGCTATCTCATTTGTAAAACTGTATTTGAAAAAATTTACATTTTTGAAAAATTTGAGGTTTCAAACTGATGGTAACATATTAAATAAGTGCTCTGGGTTGGAGTTTTAGATCTAGTTTCTGAAATCCTAACACTTCACTGAAGTGAGCCATTATGCTCAAAATCAATTGGTCTGGAGATGAGGATAGTATGAAAGAGATTTTGAATTCTTTCTCTGTTGGCACTTATTATTAAAGCTTGTTTGGAGCTAGTGGTAATCTCAGTCTAGTGAACATTTTAGCACAAGCTTAAAGGCAAGTTGCACAGTTTGTGACCTGTTTTATTAATTATTATAAGTGTAGCCTTGAAGGCTTTTTCAGTGTAATATTGCTTTAACTATTAATATATGGTGAAATTGAACTGAGTTCAGACCCATATAGCTACCAGGTTTGTAAAGCTAGATTTGAAGAAATTTACATTTTTGAAAAATTCGAGTTTTCAAACTGATAGTAACATATTAAATAAGTGCCCTGAGTTGGAGTTTTAGATCTAGTGTCTGAAATCCTAACTCTTCACTGAGGTAAGCCATTAAGCTCGAAACCAATTGGTTTTGAGATGAGGATAGTTCGAAAGAGATTTTGAATTCTTTCTCTGATGACACTTATTATTACAGCTTGTTTGGAGCTAATGATAAGCTCCATCTAGTGAACACATACACGCACGCATATATATATATATATATTGCTATTTATTATTCTACATGAATAAAGTGTGATAAACAGAGCAACCAAAATGCAAAAAAACATTAATTATAAGCAACAATTTGCCAAGTGCTTTCGGTACTGTATATCAGAATCATGGCAAAATATTGGAACTGAACAGTTAATATTCCAGTGCATGCTCAGTGGAACACTAGTGTTACACTGATTGACAATGTTTTTAGGCTTTGCAATAAACCAAGCCTCTTTCAACTTTCTCTTCTGATCATTTGACTCATTGCACACCGTAGTAATATTTTGAGGATAAAACTCATGACCACTATTACTTTCATGATTTGAAAAAACAGAATTAATCTGTAAATCACTTTTAGATTTTTGTACTGATAAATATGCTGTTGTAATAGTGTTAAAACATTCATCTTTGTTTGACCGTAATAAATAGCATTACAACCATTTTTTTTTTTTTGCAAGTAATGGAAGAAACCACTTCATATTTATTCATTTCCTCCCCATTATCCTTTGAATTGTTTATTAATCTATTTAAACACAAAGGGGAATGGAATCCTACATTATAATCTTCACCCATAATATTTTTTAATTTTTTATTTATAGATGGCACATAAGCTAAAGACCACTTTTTGATCATTTTATTATTTATATCCACTTTATAGTGAAACTTTACATTCTGATAAAACAAACACACAATTGTTTGTGTAATATAGTTTTTTTTGTACCCCACGCCTATCAAATCATTCATAAATTTCTCAATATTGCTTTTCCTATCTGCTTCAAATTTTCAAAGATGCAAATTCCGATACAAAAAACACTTAAATCCAGCCCTTTTATTCAAAGGAACATTCAATGACGGATGTATAAAACCTCATACATTCAATGGTTTAACAAATATTTTATACCCAAACATATTATAGCATTTATATACATTTACATCTAAATACTTTAAGATACCATCATTTTCAAACTCAATAGTCATAACAAACCAGAATTCTCATTTAATTGAACAAATTCACAATCACATCTTTTGAATCATACACAAAAACATCATGCACATATCTTCTTTATATTAAATCATAACTCCTTATAAATGGCCCAACAATATGTTTTTCCATCTCTGAAATGTATAAATTACACCCAATACCACTCACTTCCAACCCCATTGGCCAACCATTTTTCATTTGATAATGATCCTTCCCACATCTTGCAGTAATATCCCCATTAATCCATTCCAACACTTTCATAATAAATCTGTCTTTACAAAAGTCTACATTGCAATCCAACAAAAGTTTATTAATTACACTTATTGATTTATTATGGTCCCCAATCCATATAACTCACATACATCCAATGAGGCAATATAATCTGCATCAACCACTTTGGTAGACTCTAAAATCTGAACAAATTTAAATGCAGAATTAATTGTATATTCGCCAAAACCCACCAACTCTTGTAACCATTTTGCAAACAATTGCGATGCTTTCTGATAATAACAACTCCCAAAACCATTATCAATCTTAACAGAACCTTCTCCTTATGAACTTTAACATTTGCAAACAAATGTGGAACAATCGCAGCTGAGGGTTAAAATTTCAAATATTCATCCCTCTTAAATATTTTACCAACATGTGGTTACAAAACCTTGCAAACAAACTTGTCCCTACACACTTTTAAATTATAATTCTCAACTTTTTCAAAGTTCAACTTAACAATTTGCTAATAAATTTTTCTTTATATATATATATGTCCATCCATTACCTTTATCTTCTTTTGCACAAATAATATTTTTCTACTTCAACAACAATCTGAACGTATTAATCATTCTATACCACTTCTTATCCTCTGTAAGATTATAATAACGATCTTTTAACAATGGAGCAACCTGCTTAATCACCAACTACTTCTCCAAAACCTCATAGACTGTCTCAATATCTGCAATAATCTCCATATTCAAATCCCTCCAACCACCAACAACAAATCCAGGACACGTTCCAATAAAGATTTAAATTCCATTGACAAATTTTCATTTGATAAATTCACAAAATTATATTGTACTTCATTAAAAATTATTACACTTTGTTTTATCACTAAAATGTTATCAATCACTGAGCATTCACTGGAATATTAACCGTTCAGTTCCAATATGTCGCCAAGATTCTGGTATACAGTACCGAAAGCACTTGGCAAATTATTGTTTGCAATTAATATTTTTTTTTGCTTTTTGGTTGCTCTGTTTATCACGCTTTATTCATGTAGAATAATTTTCATTATCTGACAGAGTTTTTATATTATTTATATATTGCTGTTTATTTAAATATTACTTTGCCTATCCGAACTCAAACTGCTGCTTTCGTAAAATGTTAGTTCCTTTTCCTTTTTATAAGCACTAATCTTATATCTCAATCCAAACATTTATTGCATGTTACTTATTATACTTCACAATATGATCAATTCATTCATACTCTCATATTCATTATGTGACTGTACTGAAGTGAATTTAGGCAGAAGAAAGGAAAGTTCAAATCATATGATTAGTTGCAATAAATATGTAACAATAAATTTTGACTTGATCTGAATACAATAGATCATTAGGTGTGCAAAAATAAATATTTTAAATAGTTATTATACATTCAAATAAATACAATTAAATTTAAATGTATACAATAACATTAGTCAAATCAGTGATAATGATAAATTGTTGAAGGATAAACTAAGTTTTAATTCATTTTTCAAATTTTCAAAAAAAAACAACAACAACAACAAAAAAAAACTTTAAGGGCAGAAATCTTCTAAATAGAAAGTGTACTTTTAAAAAATTATTACTGTCCAATCATCATCATTTGTAAATTATTCACTTTCTTTCTGCATGTTTCCCAGTGGTTTACATGGATCCTCAGAGTTGTGGATATTAATAGCATAGGTTATTAATGGCATTATGATTGGAGTGAGTTCAATAGGCAAATACAAGTCAAATTCATTAAAAATAAAAATAAGTCAACTTATTAACAATGGTTATATAAAAACTGTTGCTTATATTTTGCAACTATTACTAAATATAATAAATCCATATAAAAATATTAATATACAAAAAACTAACCAAAGGAAATACATATAAAAACAAAAAAAAACTCATAAATCCAAGAAATAATATTATATTTCAACCATAGGAAAAACAGTCCTCTGGTTGAAATATAATATTATTTCTTAGACCTTATGAGTCTTTTTTTTTAAATATAATAAATGTAATATAAAATAATAAAAATAAAAATTATTAGAGATATTTTAAACTTAAGCTTAAAATAATTGTATTGATAAGATCTCGAAAGTTTCAAAACCATAGTTTTCTGTGGATATTATATTACAATAAGTCAATTAGTTTATCCAGAACAGTAATTATTATTCTTAAGCACTGCTGATATTATATAGGTATACAGTAGTTCTTGAGTAAGTATTTTGGCACCCTCCACTTCTTTACTCTCAACATTATTAAAGCTGGAAATGGCTGAATTTAACAAAATTTCTGCATTAGTCATTGGATCTGATTACATCATTCTCTGAATTTTTGATTGTTGTGATTGTTAATTTCTAACCACACATGCTAAATGGTCTTCTTCTCAACAAAATTGTTATGCTGGATCTTACTATTAAAAAAGACTTTTACATCAGTAAGATGCAAAAATTCAAATTATGGTGGGGGAAGTATTTTAACCAGTAGTTTCTTTTCATTTCATGGAATCACTGCAGTATTGCTTCATGAGTTAGAAGTTTAGAATAGATAAAATAGACTGCTATAATTATTTCTTTTTAACATATTCATACTCCACCTGATGTTGTTTTTCACACCTATTATAATAAACTGTACTCAGTGGATGCTTTTGAAATAACAGATCTATCAGTTTTATTCAACATTTTAGTACTTCCTAAGAACAAATATTCATTTCACAACATATTGTGGGAAATAAATAATTTTAGATTTACTTTTAAATTATATTATTTTAATTAATTAAATAAACAAAGAGAAAAAAAAATAGTTTTTTTCTTTATGTTAGTGATAGGAAGAAAAAAAAATCATTATGAACTTTTAAAAATTGATCAATAACTTTCTTAATTTTATTAATCCATAATTTGCAATAGCATATTTAGATTTGCCATTCCATTTACTATAAAAGATGAGCAAATTATTTTGTAAAATTCCATACAGAAGGAAAATCAGAAAGAGTCACAAAATACTTAAAATTTTCATAAAATACACAATTCAAATTCTTGTATGCATCAAAACTATTTTTCTTTCTTCCTTTACATGGTATGTGTTACATATTTATTGTTTTCAACTTTACACATTGCATCTATATATATATATATATATATATATATATATATATATATATATATATATATATATATATATATATATATATATATATATATATATATATATATATATATATATATATATATTACCTAAACCAGTGTACTTAAAAGAGATTCATGTTTTGTTTAGTGTGGGAATATTCACACACACAACAATTTACATATTTATTATACCTATATGTATATAATATTAAATAAAATAAACATAATAATCAAAATATTCTAGAATAAATATTAAGAACAATTCAATATCCCTATATAAAATAAAAATAAAATCTTTGCTATAGCCAGTTTATAGAATTTTATGCCATCTTGAGTATCAATCAACCATTAAAATGTAAATATCATTAAAATAACATAACAGTAATGTCCCCATGTCAATGGCCAAATTTCCACAAATTATGAACACTCACACAATTACATTGTTTATTCAACACATTATCAGTAATATTTATAAAATATGATTCTTTAATTTTTATTTTCTTCAAATTATTTTTCACATGTAAAACAAAAATACTATCAAAGGAGAAATCTCCATTAAAATCATTTCAAGCTCTGCAAAAACAGATTGATATTTATCCACAGAATGACATTTCTTATTATATAATAATTCATGCTCCCAAATTCTCTTTTTTAATGCACATTTAGTCTCACCGATATAACTGTATACACAATGACATACCACTTTATAAATAATATTACATTTATTGATTTTATCAACACCATGTTTTTGATTAATAATTAATCTTCCATTGTTTGGATTCAATTTTAAAAGCAACATTAAAATGAGTAAGATACTAAGGAAGTAATCCTCCTACACACAATATCATTTATATAAGGCTATGCTATTCATGTTTTCTCCTTCCCAGTGTCCTTCCCCTCCATCTATTTCTAAATTTAGATAATATAAATAAACATTTTTAACAAGTCATTAACATATATTTCAACATTAGACATTTTATCATTTTGAAATTTTACACCAAACATCATTTCTAAACAAAAATGTTCTAAATACAGCTAATTTATACATGATCTGGAACATTTGAGTTTGGATGCACTAATCCTCTAATCGGGTAATGGTTTCACAAACATTTTACAATTAATTACATTACATTCTCTCCATATAATTAAATCAAGATATTTTATTTTATATTCAGAAATAAATGTCCACTTCAATCTATCAATATCATTTAATTTATTATATTGTTTCTGCTCTTTAATATTTGATCCAACAATAAGTACATCATCCACATATCTAAAATAACTTATAACACCTAATGAGAAATATCCCCTTTTAAATATTATCTTCCTAATATGAAAACATACTTAACTACATATAACTGCTATTTATCCATCATATACAATTGATCTTCGAATGGAGCAATCATATTTTGATCAATAAATGGATTAAATCTTTATCAAATAAATGTTTAAAAAATGTACACTTCTTCTCATATAGGAAACTTGATCAATAATATTAATAAACTATTTTCTTTTTTACCAATCCATTTATTTCTGCAACATCCAATGTAATGATAATGTATCCACTTCATCCAAAATAGAAGCTTATCAATCTTAGTATAACCACCAAAGCTACAAATGATTTTGCAAAAACTTTTCTACAAAAACTGCTGCATGATAAAACATACAATCTCCAAAATCTAACATAAGCCTAACAGATAAATCTACTTCATGTACTTTTAAATTTGCAAAAATTCGTGAGGATAATTGTTCACCTGATGGCTAAACAGATAAATATAACATCCTATCTAATACTTTATTCAAGTAAGTCTTAAGCATAGAATTAACAAATGTTTATCTGCTAATTATGTTTAATGCCGCTTTTAAGAGAAGGTAAATGTGAAGAAGATTGTGTTTGATGTGTAAAGATTTATATACAGAAAAGGTTAATTAGAAAATTGAAAAAAATGACATTTAAATAATAGATATTTATTCTGATGGTACATTCAAGAATAAAGTTTATTAATTCTATACTCATGCTTTATGTAAATAAAGTATATAATAGAAAGTTGTATTTATTTGCTTATCTATCAGCTGCAGTTATACTAAGGATTTTTCGAAATTTAAAAAGTACACAATGTACAAATTTTCGGATGTTGTATGTTTGTTTTTTATCATGCAGCAGTTTTACATTTGGAAAGGTTTTGCAAGAAGAAATAAGCTTTGGTGGTTATAAAATTGCAACTTCATTTGATTTGATTAAAAATATTGATAAGCTTATTTTGGATGATAAGGATAAGATTGTTTACAATGAATGTTGGAGAATTATATGGATTGATAAAAACCAAATAAAAATATTAATATTATTGATCGACTTTTATATAATAAAGGGAGTGTGCAAGTTTAAGTGTTTGTTTGTTAAAGATTTATTGCTATTTGATTCAGTCATAATTTAATTGCTACATTTGGAGATCAATTTTATATGATGGATGAAGTTTTGACTACTATGGAACTGCCTATTTCAATCCAGTTATATGTAGTTACATGTTTCTCGTACTTATGAATATAATATTTTAACAGGAATTATTTCTCATTGGTTTTAAAATATTATATTTATAGTTATGTAAACATATAACTACATATAACTATTGAAACAGGCAGTTCCATACAGTCCAAAACTTCATCCATCATATAAAATTGATCTTCAAATGTAGCAATTAAATTATGATCAATAAATAGCAATAAATCTTTAACAAACAAACACTTAAACTTGCACACCTCTTTATTATATAAAAGTCGATCAATAATATTAATATTTTTATTTTATTTTTATCAATCCATATAATTCTCCAACATTCATTGTAAACAATCTATCCTTATCATCCAAAATAAGCTTATCAATATTTTTAATCAAATCAAATGAAGTTGCAATTTTATAACCACCAAAGCTTATTTCTTCTTGCAAAAACTTTCCAACAAAACTGCTGCATGATAAAACAAACATAAACATCCAAAATTTGCTTTGTGTACTTTTAAATTTCGAAAAATCCTTAGTATAACTGCAGCTGATAGATAAGCAAATAAATACAACTTTCTATTATATACTTTATTTACATAAAGATGAGTATAGAATTAATAAACCTTTATTCTTAATGTACCATCAGAATAAATATCTATTAATTTAAATTTAATTTTTTCAATTTTCTAATTAACCTTTTCTGTATATAAATCTTTACACATCAAACACACCCTACATTTACCTTCTTTTAAAGCATGCAATATTATTAGCAGATAAACATTTGTTAATTCTATGCTTAAGACTTATTTAAATAAATATATTAGATAGGATGTTATATTTATCTGTTTAGCCATCAGGTGCAATTATCCTTAATGAATTTTGCAAATTTAAAAAGTACATGAAGTAGATTTATCTGTTATATTTATGTTAGATTTGGAGATTGTATGTTTTATCATGCAGCAGTTTTTGTAGAAAAGTTTTTGCAAAATCATTTGTGCTTTGGTGGTTATACAAGATTGATAAGCTTATTTTGGATGAAGTGGATACATTGTTTACATTGGATGTTGCAGAAATAAATGGATTGGTAAAAAGAAAATAGTTTATTAATATTATTGATCAAGTTTTATATGAGAAAGAAGTGTACATTTTTAAACATTTATTTGATAAAGATTTAATCCATTTATTGATCAAAATATGATTGCTCCATTTGAAGATCAATTGTATATGATGGATAAATAGCAGTTATATGTAGTTATATGTTTTCATATTAGGAAGATAATATTTTAAAAGGATATTTCTCATTAGGTGTTATAAGTTATTTTAGATATGTGGATGATGTACTTATTGTTGGATCAAATATTAAAGAGCAGAAACAATATAATAAATTAAATGATATTGATAGATTGAAGTGGACATTTATTTCTGAATATAAAATAAAATATCTTGATTTAATTGTATGGAGAGAATGTAATGTAATTAATTGTAAAATGTTTGTGAAACCATTACCGATTAGAGGATTAGTGCATCCAAACTCAAATGTTCCGCTTATGTATAAATTAGCTGTATTTAGAACATTTTTGTTTAGAAATGATGTTTGGTGTAAATTTCAAAATGATAAAATGTCTAATGTTGAAATATATGTTAATGACTTGTTAAAATGTTTTATTTATATTATCTAAATTTAGAAATAGATGGAGGAAGGATAATGGGAAAGAGAAAACATGAATAGCATAGCCTTATATAAATGATATTGTGTGTAGGAGGATTACTTCCTTAGTATCTTACTCATTTTAATGTTGCTTTTAAAATTGAATCCAAACAATGGAAGATTAATTATTAATCAAAAACATGGTGTTGATAAAATCAATAAATGTAATATTATTTATAAAGTGGTATGTCATTGTGGATATAGTTATATCGGTGAGACTAAATGTGCATTAAAAAAGAGAATTCGGAAAAAGAGCATGAATTATTACATAATAAGAATTGTCATTCTGTGGATAAATACCAATCTGCTTTTGAAGAGCTCGTAATGATTTTAAATGGAGATTTCTCCTTTAGATAGTATTTTTGTTTCGACATGTGAAAAAAATAACTTGAAGTAAATAAAAATTAAAGAATCATATTTTATAAATATTACTGAAATATGAAAAATAAAGTATGATTGTGTGAGTGTTCATAATTTGTGGAAGATTTGGCCATGACATGGGGACGTTACTGTTATGTTATTTCTAATGATATTTAAATTTTAATGGTTTATTGCTACTCAAGATGGCTTATAATTCATAAGCTGCACATCAAAGATTTTATTTTTATTTCATATAGGGTTATTGAATTGTTCTTAATATTTATTCTAGAATATTTTGATTATTATGTTTATTTTATTTAATATTATATACATATAGGTATAATAAATATGTAATCTGTTGTGTGTGTGAATATTCCCACACTAAACAAAACATGAATCTCTTTTAAGTACACTGGTTTAGGTAAATATATATATATATATATATATATATATATATATATATATATATATATATATATATATATATATATATATATATATATATATATATATATATATATATATATATATATATAAGATGCAATGTAAAGTTGAAAACAATAAATATGTAAACACACACTACAAAGGAAGAAAGAAAATAGTTTTGATGCATACATGAATTTGAATTGTGTATTTTATGAAAATTTTAAGTATTTTGTGACTCTTTCTGATTTTCCTTCTGTATGGAATTTTACAAAATAATTGCTCATCTTTTATAGTAAATGGAATGGCAAATCTAAATATGCTACGTAAAATTATGGATTAATAAAATTAAGAAAGTTATTGATCAATTTTTAAAAGTTCATAATGATTTTTTTCTTCCTATCACTAACATAAAGAAAAAAACTATTTTTTTCTTTTGTCATTTTAATTAATTAAAATAATATAATTTAAAAGTAACTTAAAATTATTTATTTCCAACATGTTGTGAAATGAATATTTGTTCTTGCAATAAAATGTTGAATAAAACTGATAGATCTGTTATTTCAAAAGCATCCATTGAGTACAGTTTATTATAATAGGTGTGGAAAACAACATCAGGTGGAGTATGAATATGTTAAAAAGAAATAATTATGGCAGTCTATTTTATCTATTCTAAACTTTAACTCATGAAGCAATACTGCAGTGATTCCATGAAAATGAAAAGAAAACTACTGTTAAAAATACTCCCACCATAATTTGAATTTTTGCATCTTGCTGATGTAAAAAGTCTTTTTTTAATAGTAAGATCCAGTATATCAATTTTGTTGAGAAGAAGACCAACATTTAGCATGTGTGGTTAGAAATTACAATCACAACAATCAAAAAATTCAGAGAACGATGTAATCAGATCCAATGACTAATGCAGAAATTTGTTAAATTCAGCCATTTCCTCATCAATACACGTTTTTATAAAGAAGTGGAGGTAACAAAATACTTACTCAAGAACTACTGTATACCTATATAATATCAGCAGTGCTTAAGAATAATAATTACCGTTCTGGATAAACTAATTGACTTATTGTAATATAATATCCACAGAAAAACTATATTTTGAAACTTTCGAGATCTTATCAATACAATTATTTTAAGCTTGGGCTTAAAATATCTCTAATAATTTTTATTTTTATTATTTTATATTACATTTATTATATTTAAAAAAAAAGACTCATAAATCTAAGAAATAATATTTATATTTCAACCAGAGGACTGTTTTTCCTATGGTTGAAATATAATATTATTTCTGGATTTATGAGTTTTTTTTTGTTTTTTTTATATGCATTTTTGGTTAGTTTTTTGTATATTAATATTTTTATATGGATTTATTATATTTAGTAATAGTTGCAAAATATAAGCAACAGTTTTTATATAAACCATTGTTAATAAGTTGACTTATTTTTATTTTTAATGAATTTGACTTGTATTTGGTTTACGAACTCACTCCAATCATAATGCCATTAATAACCTATAAAGTACAATTAATTCCACAACCTTTGAGGATCCATGTAAACCACTGGGAAACATGCAGAAAGAAAGTGAATAATTTACAAATGATGATGATTGGACAGTAATAATTTTTTAAAAGTACACTTTCTATTTAGAAGATTTCTGCCCTTAAAGTTTTTTTTTGTTGTTGTTGTTGTTTTTTTTTGAAAATTTGAAAAATGAATTAAAACTTAGTTTATCCTTCAACAATTTATCATTATCACTGATTTGACTAATGTTATTGTATACATTTAAATTTAATTGTATTTATTTGAATGTATAATAACTATTTAAAATATTTATTTTTGCACACCTAATGATCTATTGTATTCAGATCAAGTCAAAATTTATTGTTACATATTTATTGCAACTAATCATATGATTTGAACTTTCCTTTCTTCTGCCTAAATTCAACAGTACAGTCACATAATGAATATGAGAGAAGGAATGAATTGATCATATTGTGAAGTAATAAGTAACATGCAATAAAAATGTTTGGATTGAGATATAAGATTAGTGCTTATAAAAAGGAAAAGGAACTAACATTTTACGAAAGCAGCAGTTTGAGTTCGGATAGAAGTGTGCTAATATTTAAATAAACAGCAATATATAAATAATATAAAAACTCTGTCAGATAATGAAAATTTTACCCTACATGAATAAAGGTGATAAACAGAGCAACCAAAAAGCAAAAAAAATATTAATTGCAAACAATAAATTGCCATGCTGGTACTGTATACCAGAATCTTGTTAATACATTGGAACCGAACCGTTAATATTCCAGTGAATGCTCAGTGATTGATAACATTTTAGTGATAAAACAAAGTGTAATAATTTTTAATGAAGTACAATATAATTTTGTGAATTTATCAAATGAAAATTTGTCAATGGAATTTAAATCTTTATTGGAACGTGTCCTGGATTTGTTGTTGGTGGTTGAGGGATTTGAATATGGAGAGATTATTGCAAGATATTGAGACAGTTCGCGAGGTTTTGGAGAAGTAGTTGGTGATCGCTGTATTGTTCCATTGTTAAAGATCGTTATTATAATCTTACATAGAGGATAAGAAGTGGTATAGAATGATTAATACGTTCAGATTGTTGTTGAAGTAGAAAAATATTATTTGTGCAAAAGAAGATAAAGGTAATGGATGGACATATATATATATAAAGAAAAATTTATTAGCAAATTGTTGTTGAACTTTGAAAAAGTTGAGAATTATAATTTAAAAGTGCAGGGACAAGTTTGTTTGCAAGGTTTTGTAACCACATGTTGAAAATATTTAAGAGGGATGAATATTTGAAACTTTAACCTCAGTTGCGATTGTTCCACATTTGTTTGCAAATGCTAAAGTTCATAAGGAGAAGGTTCTGTTAAGATTGATAATGGTTTTGGGAGTTGTTATTATCAGAAAAAGCATCGCAATTGTTTCAGCAAAATGGTTACGTGAGTTGGTGGGTTTTGCGAATATACAATTAATTCTGCATTTAAATTTGTTCAGATTTTAGAGTCTACCAAAGCGTTGATGCAGATTATATCATTTCATTGGATGAAGTGAGTTATATGGATTGGGGAACCATAATAAATCAATAAGTGTAATTAATAAACTTTTGTTGGATTGCAAATGTAGACTTTTGTAAAGACAGATTTATTATGAAAGTGTTGGAATGGATTAATGGGGATATTACTGCAAGATGTGGGAAGACCATTATCAAATGAAAAAATGGTTGGCCAATGGGGTTGGAAGTGAGTGGTATTGTAATTTATACATTTCAGAGAGATGGAAAAACATATTGTTGTAGCCATTTATAAGGAGTTATGATTTAATATAAAGAAGATATGTGCATGATGTTTTTTGTGTATGATTCAAAAGATGTGATTGTGAATTTGTTCAATTAAATGAGAATTCTGGTTTGTTATGACTATTGAGTTTGAAAATGATGGTATCTTAAAGTATTTAGATGTAAATGTATATAAATGCTATAATATGTTTATGTAAAATATTTGTTAAACCATTGAATGTATGAGGTTTTATACATCCGTCATTGAATGTTCCTTTGAATAAAAGGGGCTGGATTTAAGAAGTGTTTTTTGTATCGGAATTTGCAATTTTGAAAATTTGAAGCAGATAGGAAAAGTAATATTGAGAAACTTATGAATGATTTGATAGGCGTGGGTACAAAAAATTATATTACACAAACAATTGTGTGTTTGTTTTATCAGAATGTAAAGCCACTTTTATAAAGTGGATATAAATAATAAAATGATCAAAAAGTGGATCTTTAGTTTATGTGCCATCTATAAATAAGAAATTAAAAAATATTATGGGTGAAGATTATAATGTAGGGATCCATTCCCCTTTGTGTTTAAATAGATTAATAAACAATTGAAAGGATAATGTGGGAGGAAATGAATAAGTATGAAGTGGTTTCTTCCATTACTTGCAAAAAAAAATGGTTGTAATGCTATTTATTATGGTCGAATGAAGGTGAATGTTTTAACACGATTACAACAGCATATTTATCAGTATCAAAAATCTAAAAGTGATTTACAGATTAATTCTTGTTTTTTTTAATCATGAAAGTAATAATGGGCATGAGTTTTATCCTCAAAGTATTATTACGGTGTGCAATGAGTCAAATGATCAGGAAGAGGAAGTTGAAAGAGGCTTGGTTTATTGTAGAAGCCTTAAAACATTACTAAATCAGTGTAACACTAGGTTCCACTGGAGCACGCACTGGAATATTAACTGTTCAGTTCCACGATGTTGCCATGATTCTGGTCATAAAGTACGGCAAGCACATGGCAAATTGTTGCTTATAATTAATGTTTTTTGCATTTTGGTTGCTCTGTTTATCACGCTTTATTCATGTAGAATAATATATATAATATATATATATATATATGCGTGCGTGTATGTGTTCACTAGATGGAGCTTATCATTAGAATCTAAAACAAGCTGTAATAATAAGTGTCATCAGAGAAAGAATTCAAAATCTCTTTCTGAACTATCCTCATCTCAAGACCAATTGGTTTCGAGCTTAATAGCTCACCTCAGTGAAGTGTCAGTATTTCAGAAACTAGATCTAAAGCTCCAACTCAGAGCACTTATTTAATATGTTACTATCAGTTTGAAGACTTGAATTTTTCAGAAACGTAAATTTCTTCAAATATAGCTTTACAAACAAGATAGCTATATGGGTCTGAACTCAGTTCAGTTTCACCATATATGAATACCTAAAGCAATATTGCATTGCAAAAGCCTTCAAGGGTACACTTATAATAATTAATAAAACAAGTCACAAATTGTGCAACTTGCCTTTAAGCTTGTGCTAAAATGTTCACTAGATGGAGCTTACCACTAGCTCCAAACAAGCTTTAATTATAAGTGCCAAACAGAGAAAGAATTCAAAATCTCTATCATACTATCCTCATCTCCAGACCAATTGGTTTCGAGCTTAATGGCTCACCTCAGTGAAGAGTTAGGATTTCAGAAACTAGATCTAAAATTCCAACCCAGAGCACTTATTTTAATATGTTACTATCAGTTTGAAAACTCAAATTTTTCAAAAATGTAAATTTCTTCAAATCTAGCTTTACAAACCAGATAGCTATATGAGTCTGAACTCAGTTCAGTTTCACCATATAGTAATAGCTAAAGCAATATTACATTTCAAAACCTTCAAGGGACACTTGTAATGATTAATAAAACAAGTCACAAATTGTGCAACTTGCATTTAAGCTAATTGTGCTCTGAGTTGGAATTTTAGATCTAGTTTCTGAAATCCTAACTCTTCACTGAGGTGAGCCATTAAGCTCGAAACTATTTGGTCTGGAGATGAGGATAATATGATAGATTTTGAATTTTTCTCTGTTGGCACTTATAATTAAAGCTTGTTTGGTGCTAGTGGTAAGCTCCATCTAGTGAACATTTTAGCACAGGCTTAAAGTCAAGTTGCACAATTTGTGACTTGTTTCATTACTTATTATAAATGTACCCTTGAAGGTTTTTGCAATGTAATATTGCTTTAGCTATTAATATATGGTGAAACTGAACTGAGTTCAGACCCATATAGCTATCTGGTTTGTAAAGCTAGATATGAAGAAATTTACGTTTCTGAAAAATTTGAGTTTTCAAACTGATAGTATCGTATTAAATAAGTGCTTTGGGTTGGAATTTTAGATATAGTTTCTGAAATCCTAACTCTTCACTGAGGTGAGCCATTAAGCTTGAAACCAATTGGTCTGGAGATGAGGATAGTCGATAGAAATGATTTTAAATTGTTTCTCTGTTGGCACTTATAATTAAAGTTTGTTTGTAGCTAGTGGTAAACTCCATCTAGTGAACATTTTAGCTCAAGCTTAAATGCAAGTTGCACATTATAAATAAATATATATTTATATATTTATATAAATATTATGATTTTAAAAACTTCACTCGATAATTTACTATACAAAATTAACAGAAAAGCGTGACACACTTGAACTGAAGCTATAAAGATACACAGAAATTGTACAATATGCTAAGCGCTTTGAGGCCTTTTGCCTCCTTATTCATAGTAGTATTCTGAGCTGCAGAATGAGCGAAATAGCGACAAAGGGAAACAAAGCAAAGTGCAAAGTGTACGCAAATGAACTAGATAGTTCAACCTTTAGAGATGTCAGTTAAGCAGGTATCTAATTTATTGATGGAGATATTATTGCCTTTGCACTTAAAGCACGCTTCTCTGATTTTCTAAGCTTAGTATCGATTTTCTCAATGACAGACTACTTTAGGGACTGCGAAGGTTGAAACAGAAGGGTATCCCGCCTTCCTATTATGCTAAAAATAAGTTGATTAACTGCTCGTTATTTTTCATAGCTTTATTATATGTATATCTTGTGTTGTGCTGTCCTGTTGATTATGTCCCAGCTTTGGTTTCTCCAAAATAAATGGCCCGGCCACCAGGTTGTAGGGCATGATAGGCGTAAATGACATGGAGTGTAGGAGAAGGTTCAATTTTTGTCCCCAGAGTTATTGATTAGACGATAAGTGGATGGGGGTAAAGGAAAACCACTCTAAAATTAAGGGTCAAGACCTTGATTACCTGATAGGAGCCAGGTGGAAGGGGAAGAGTAATATATGGAAGTTTAATATTGTTTTTATTGTCTGTGATTTTCCGAAAATTGTTTGGATTTATTGTTAATAGTTGAGTTTATAGCCTGCTTTTTCTGTAGTAGTCTTCCTTGGTGTAAAGATATATATATTATTTCTAATCACTAACACTAATCTAACTATCAATTCCACAGTATGATGTATTCCAAAGTCTAATTACTCGACCTTCTCGGTTAACACGTGATGAGAGAATTATAAATACTAATATACAAGCCTTTTGAACAGAGGTTTATACACCCACACTAACCCTCCAAGCTTCCCCAAATACAGGTCCAAAAGGTTTTATATAGAAATATGCAGCTGTGTAAGTTTGAAGGTGATAGAAAGAATAATATATATCTTTACACCGAAGATTCCTATTACAAGCAGGCTTGGTAAACTCAACACTATTAACAATAAAATCAAACAATTTTATAGGAAAAATCACAGGTAATAGAAACAATGTTAAATCCTATATATTACTCTTCTCCACATACCTAAAATCTCCTTGAACATCAATCATAAGGTTTGTCCACAAAATTTAAAATTAGTTTTCATACTACCCCCATGCACTTAATCTGAGTCTAATTTGTTGGTCCCAAGAATAAAAGGGACCTTCAGATGACTCCCATGTCAGTTATACATGTTATGACTGCCTCCACAACCTGGTTGCCGGGCCATTTAATATTTTGAGAAACCAAGCAGGTATAATTCAACAGGACAGCACAATATGATGATGTTATATAATAGAGCTAAGGAAAACAATAATATTCACTAACATTTTGAGCATTCCAAGAATACAGGACAGGTGTTTGAACTCTCCAGCCCCAAAATAGTCTGTATGAGAAAAACGACATCAAGCGGAAAATCAGAGAAGCATAATTTATTAATGGCAATAATAACTCCATCAATAGACAAGATACCTGCTTTGACATCTCTAAACGTTGGACTATCTAGTTCATTTGCATACGCTTTGCATACTTCTTTGTTTCCTTGCCCTATTTCCTCGTTCTGCAGCTCACAGTACCGCTATGAATATGAGGCAAAAGGCCTCGAAAGTGCTTAGTGTATAGTAATTTCTGTGTATCTTTATAGCTTCTTATTCAAGTGTGTCATATGCTTTGTTATTTTTGTATATATATATTAATGCAAGTGTATCATAGTATTCTGAAAAGAAATGCACAGAAAGTGCACATACTATACTGGTGTGTTTATTCAGTAATAGAGTATATATAAAAATATTTAAGTTTGTAAATATGCATAAAGATGATAATTAACACAATAATAGCATAATTAAAAAATATTATAGAACAATCCAGATCATTTCTCTTTCAATATATATATATATATATTCTAACCTCCCCCCCGTGCATCCTCACCCCAAAATATACTGTTTATTATGAATATTACGGGTTCTAGCTCAGTTAACAAATAAATAAATGAAATATTCAGCATTAATTAAAATGATTACTAGCTATAATTTTAAAATACAAATACGGTTCAATTTTAAAATGAATTAACAAATATTTACTATTTTCATGAGACATGGAGTGACAAGACAGGGAACGAGATAGACTACATTGAGCCATTATCCACACGATACTACCTCAATGGCATAAGAACACTATCCCCCCTTTTTACTATACCAAATAACTAACTCATAGTATTCTTACGACTTTCTAAGCTCTATTCACTACGATTAAAATAATAATCATATCTTAATCTTCTTTATAACAAGAATCTAGCTTAATTAAATAAAATGAAGTAAAATAAATAAAATCTCAGGTTCATAAATTGTATTCTAACTGATTTAAAATTACGGTAGTAAAATATGAAAAGGGAATTTTATGTCATAATCTACTACACAGCAACTAATAATAATAAAAAATAATAATAACAATAATAATATAATATAATCTTATTTCTTCCTAAATGAAATAAATAAATACGTACGTGGCAATATTTTAATAATCTGACAACAGAATACGTGTGGCAACATTAGCATATAATTTAATGTAATATTGTGGCAACCGACTTATGACCAATAAATAATATAAAATTGATCTTTTAATTTTAACATACCAATAAATTCTCAAAATTCTTATAACACTTTTATGTTTACCTTTTGTGCAAAATCTATATGTCTGTTTCAATTATAAATGTATCGTGATTTCATGCATCCATGTGGAGAAATAACAACTCGGACACAAAAACTTTAAAACAAATTTAAAGCAAAGTTTATTAACAACATAAATAAATTAGTAATATTTTTACACTATATACATTGGTTATCCCTTACTCTCATATCTCAACTTAGTTTATTAGTTTATAAAATGAAATCAAAATATTATTTACTTTTCCTAGTTAAATCTTATTTTTTTTAACACTTAAGAAAATACAGCATTATTACTTGATTTATTATTATGGTTAGCTTATTACAAAATGCATTTCTTATATGATTATCACAAACACTTTTCATCCCTAATATTATTAAAATTACATTTTTTACAAAATTTACATTCGTAATAAAATTTTACAAAATAACAAAATTTAGTTTCATCTTGGTTGTATGGAATCTTACAAAGTCAAAACACTATTCTACATTCGGTATTAGGTTTTTATTATTCATTATCCGATGTTTATTAATCCTAATATTCTCATTTGAGCCTTACTTCGGATGATATAATTATAACTATTAATATACCATTCACAAGTATTTGTTTATTATACCTTATTGAATTTTCTCTTGATAAATATGCAATACTCATTCCCTCCAACATTAATATTTTAAAAAAAAAATTCAATTTTTATTATCACTTTTAAAATACTTGGTTTAGATTTCTGTTCAAAATCTTATATTCATTTCTGAATTAATTTTACAATGTATTATATGATTCTTTCTCTCTTTATGATATTTTGGACTTTCAATTTTAAAGTTACACAATTCTATACATTCAAGCAAATAAACTATTCTTACATAAACGATAACATATCTTCAGTTCTATTTTATTCATTATTTCTTTGAAAATATCTTTCTGACCAATGCAGATTCACGAAATAAGGATAGCGAAGATAGAGATATAGGATCAAAATACAACTAGAATATTACTCGTCATATACCTTGACAATCATGGCACAGTGAATTAAAAGACACTATAGAGGAGTGACCTTTACCTGTCTACCAACCTCTATCATAGGAACGATGCTAAAGCTATTTCTTCAGCTTTATTCTAACATCAAAAGTTTAAAGATATGCAAAACACTGTCCAAACCATATGTGTTCAGTCATAGGACTTTGTTAACTATACTAAATCACACAAAACTAAATATGATCCCAATCCCTTATATTTTCCCATTTCTTAAAAAAAACACATCATCTTGGTTTCCTCTCCACTAGTACTTCCAAGTCACTATCCGATCTTATTTCTCAAGATTTTTTCTAAACTGTACATCGACAAATACATATCTGCATTACTAACAATAATAAAGTTCATTGATATTTTAAAACTATTCCACTGTTCTATAAGAAAATCTTTTTACTACTTTCCTCCGTATATTTAATCATATACAAACTATTTAAATATCTGAATACTTTATCACATGAAATTTCAAAAGAATAACACAATTGTTCTGTTAAATTATATTATTAATATACTTTAAATAAATTGTTGCATGCATATTCCAAATTACTCCTATCTCATTATGTTAAAATGTTGCATAAAATGTGTACATATAATTAAGACTTTCACACTTCATTCTTAGGTCAATAGATGATCTAAAAAAAAAAATACATTATGCATTATAAATAACAATTAAAATTACCAAACGACCTTTATCTCCTCAATCGCATTCCGTAGGCTTCACCATCCATTTGATCCTTGTAGATATAAGATTCACATCCATACACTTTATTTTAAACACTATTTCTATAATTTTATCAAGATATTATATTTAAATTTTAATATTACTAAATTTATGTTTTATGTTTTCCCTAATCTCACATAACATTTTATATTTTAAAATAAATTAGTAAAAAAAAAATATTCAAACTATATTTACTGTACTCCTTCATCAAATTTTCCTGAAAACTGTTCATACTAAAGCCAAAAAAAAAATTGTTTATCATTTCTTTTCCATTCACTTAATGTTCCTCTCCCTGCTTGTTCAATTTTAAGGTAAAACAAATATTACTTCGTTCAATAAATATTCATGAATGATAATCCTTGGTTTTTATAATATTTAATACAATTATTAATTGTGATATTAGTTAATCCCGTAAAAAAAACTTCTAAATATTCTCTTCTAATATTTCTTGCTAATATTTTCTCCCGCGCGACTTTTACGATGCATCTTCTCAGTACTTTGATTTAAATATTCAATAAAACTTTTCTGTTTCCATGGATTCATTTCATTAAGTAAATTAGATTCATAGTTTCCAAATCTTTATCTTTATTAATCATTTCTCTAATGAACACTTTATAATATTTTTAATTCTTCTTAGAGAAAGTTTTTCTGTTCCTTTTTCATAAAAACACAATAGCTCTTTCATATAATTATTCTGTAACTTTTTTCCTTCTTTTAAAATTCTGGTACTATATACTTTGTAATGTTTCCTTTAAAAAGATAAACATTCTTTCTCCATTATAACTTTTACATAATTTTTTCTTTATGATATACGCATCTTAATTTTTCCATAGAGAAGAATAAAAAAAAACTTCGGAGTAGCCTTTTAAAATTGTGCGTCATAATTTTTCCTGACGGCAAATAACTTTTCTTTTAAGTTTTCTGTATAATGTCCAAATTATATTTATCTGAGTTCTAATGATTTTCTGGTTGATCACAAATAAACTGTATTCAAGGCATTTTACAATTATTTTTACTTTATCAATACTTTTAGGTACTTTTTTCTGTAGTATTTCCATTTTACTGCAAGGTTTCGGCTAAACTTGAATAAAAATCCTGGTAAGAAATCTTTTAAATTAGCCTTCCATTTAAAGGCAGTTCAAAATATTATATTTTAAAACAAAACTTTTAAAATAAATACAAAATTTTTAAATTATAACACTTTTCTAGCTTACGATCTTATACAGCTAAAAAAATATATTCCTCCTTCCTTTACTTACACATTCCTTCTCCCGCTCCGTCTAATTCCTATTTTTCGTCTGCTAAAATACCTCCGTTGATTGGTTAATGACTTTTTTAGCGCGAACAAATTTACACATTTTTAGTTTTATAATAGATTAAACTTTTTAAAATAAAGAATTTATGATGTTATGTTTTAAAATATTACTTAGAATAGTATTTTTAAACTCAATTATAGTTTTATCAAAATCATTTAAACTTTAAAACAATTATTAAAATAACATTTAATATTTCAACTTTTACTTTAACAATAGATAGCAATTACATTTAGTTTTATAATTCACAAGCTTTATTATTATATTCTAACAAGCGTGTGTGTGAAGGTATATAATATACAGTCACATGATTACTAACTTTATCAGATGATTTTTTTTTTTAATTTACGTCTCGGTCTAAATTACCAAAACTGATATATTTTATAAAAATTTGGAAAATAATTTAAAAATGTAGAACTAAATATAATTCTCACCATCCCAAAGTTTATTTTAAAATATATTAGATTAAATTTGAATATTAATTATAATTATAATATTACATATAGCGTTTATTTAATTTATTAGTTAACATTACAATTGAATTGTTAATATACTTTTAACTATTTGTAGCTGTATTATTTTATATGGCCAGCTTTTACAACCATAAGCAAGGATATAATTAAGCTTTATTTAACTGTTTTTTAAAATAATCCATTACACTTTTATATACCAGGTAATTTTCAGCCTTAAATTGTACTATAAAATCTAATCGATCATACAATTATCAATATATTACACAAATGTATTTTAAAATTTAAAATTTTTTAGCAATTGACCATTCTACCTTATTATGACCTATAGATAAGGGCACAATATATATATATATATTGTAATGTGATAAAAATGATGCTGACAAATTGATCAATCTAATCTCAATAAAATAGCACTAAAGTTGATTTTCCATTTTATAATAATTATCACATATACATGATCATAATCATTTGGCATTGGCTATTTTGTCATAATAATAATGGATTTTCTACCTCACTACATTTATTCAGTCAACTTTTGACATAAAGAAATGTCCTTAAGATTTATATTCTTTATCACAGAGCAAAAACATGTATAAACAAACTGTGTTAGAACCTGTGTAAAATTATCTAGCTTAGTTATTAATCACATTAGGCAATAACAATATTTCCCATACATAATTATTTAGATTGTCCATTACACTATCATAAATTACTAACAACCTCTATTGAAATCTAATTTATTCAGATTATATTTAAAATGAAACAAAGCAAATGAGATCATGGCCTCAGACATCAACAAATCTACTCACGATTCGAAAGTAAAAGCAGCGAAATAATATATCATTGCCCTAAACAATGATGCATGCTTAAGACATCTATTTAATTGACAATTGAATAAAACTAAATTCGAATCAATAAACAACTAAATTCCGACATACTTTACTAATCTAATATTATTTATAGTAATGCAAATTTACTTAAATATTTAATGATATTCTATTTAAATCAACTAGTTTCTAAATAAGTATAATTACATTTTGAGAACATTTTCTAAACTTCACAAAATAAATCTTTACTCAGTTTTGTATCTATTTTAATAAAAAGTTAAATATAATATAAACACTTCATTCATAACCCTGCATTACACCGACATTCAATTATAGCTTCAGTTATATTCTAAAATGAAACACTCCACAAGAATTTATTATCAATAAATACCATTAGATAATTTCACATTTTACAGCACCAAATCACATTATATAAAATATACCATAGGTTTCTATTGGACATTTACTGACTTACAATCACTGATATTAATCATCTTTTTAAATCTCCAATCAATCGATTATAAAATGGATTTTATAACTATTAAACTATATATGATGACAATTGACAGTTATCCAATCAAATATAATATTCAGTTCTCTACTAGTTAATAAAATGTATGATCTCCACCTCAAAGAAATTTAAGAAGGTAATTAAAACAGATCATTTTGATTAATGATAAAATAAAAATCTATTACATTTTTTTGTAACTGGACAAAATAAGCTAATAAATAATTAACTCTGAACTAATGAAATTATTTCTACTAGTAATATTGACTTAGATAAGCAAAAAAATATTTAAATGCAATAACAAATACAAAATTTATATGTAATCGGATTTAAAAATGATGTATAAAATATATACATATATCTAATTCTATTTCACTTACTAAGATGGGTTTGATCTTGGATCAAATTTTAAGTATCAAAATTATCTTGTGCACTCAAAAGAAATAATTAAACGATTCACTGGATTTTAAATCAACTCTAAATTTATTACTGAGTAATAAAAATTTATAACAGCAATAATGAAAATATAACAGGACAAACAATCGATGTTTGCAATAAACTAAAATCAATAAAATAATAACAAAATCTATGCGTATGGAACTCCAAAAATGTGTGGTAAGACAATAATAGTATATATAAAATGGAAGGAGAGATTTTAAACACCCCCTGAGATTTTAAATAGCAAATTGTATGATAATAAAAATGTGATCAAATAAAAATTAATCTCTATTTATTCATTAATGTAATCTCTAAATAATTAAACAAACATAAAAAAAAAAAATCTATTATATTTAAACCCTTTTCTATCTGAATCTCCAAGTTAAATCTTGAACATATAAAAAAAATTAAATATTCAAAAACATTACCCTATATCATCAGACAAGAGCTTAATTAATAAGAACAAAAATCAATCTCTCCAACCTTTTTCATTGTGTGAATTCTATCATACTCATATATATATATATATATATATTATTTACAAAAAAATCAAGTCAGATGTCACATGACCTAATTTAATAAGCTTGTATTTACCAATGTTATATATAGAGCTCCCAAAATAAGCTCTTAACAAGCTTTGTAGAATATTCCCAACCCCAGACCAGTTTCTGCTACTGGTGTTCTCAGTGAGGTGCTAGAATATTCAAGCATTAGATTAAAAATACCAGGACAAGCCCAGCACTTTATCTAATGTATAACTATTAAGTAAAAAATCTGAAATTTTCAGACATCTATATGTCTTCCAATTCAGTTATCTAACTTAAATAGCCATATGGGACTGAACTAAGTTCAGATACACCATATATTAATAGCTTGAGCAATGTAAAATTGCCAAAGCCTTAATAGCAATAAATAAAATTACTAAAAAATTAAGTCAGGTGTCACATGACCTAATTTAATAAGCTTGTATTAACAAATGTTATATATAGAGCTCACAAAATAAGCTCTTAACAAGCTTTTTAGAATGCCAGTAGCAGAAACCCATCTGGAGTTGGGGATATTCTACAAAGCTTGTTAAGAGCTTATTTTGTGAGCTCTATATATAATATTGTAAATATTAGCTTATTAAATTAGGTCAGGTGATATCTGACTTGATTTTTTTGTAACTTTATTTTTTGCTATTAAGGCTTTGGTGACTTTATATTGCTAAAGCTATTAATATATGTTGTATCTGAACTTAGTTTAGTCCCAGATGACTATTTAAGTTAGATAGCTGGATTGGAAGACATATGGATGACTAAAAATTTCAGATTTTCTATTTAATAGTTATACATTAGATAAAGTGCTAGGCTTGTCCTGGTATTTTAAATCTAATACTTGAATATCCTAGCACCTCATTGAGGATGCCAGTAGCAGAAACTGATCTGGTTTGGGGATATTTTACAAAACTTGTTAAGAGCTTATTTTGCAAGCTCTATATATAACATATATTATTTACCTATGTTTTTAAATATAAACTTCTTTTCTATTAACAATATATCATTCATTTTCACCCACTATTCAGCATTGCTTCTGGTTTTTTGTTTCCAATTCTTAGACATAGATATGATTTTCCTTTAAGTAGAGAATATAAGCATGGATAATAACTTTCACAGTTTTGAATCCAATTATTTTCACATTTAAATTCCAATATTTCTTTTAAGCATATAAATGTATCCAAGTTTTAAAAAGAGCATACTTAGTTGATGTAAAATTACCCATCACTGGCTTTATTTTCCTTTTTCATTGATGATAATATATAAAGAAAATTCTTTCTATGTCACATATGAAAGTGAACTTTAAATTGCTTAATATCACACATAAGTTGAGTTAATTGAACTTGTAAAATTCCTTCACCTAAAATATGTATCCCTAGATACACAATGGGGATTTATATCCATCACAAATAAATAAATTAAATTCTGGATTTTTAACTTTCGAATATCTTTATATAACTGACCTGCAATACAATGCATTTTGATGGGTTTTTCTTTTTTTCACATTTTTTGCCATTTCTCCTGGAACTTCAACAGCAGCCTGCTCCAATTGAATGGGCAGATACTTAAAATTTTTATTTTACATGGTTTAATAAATTAATTACTTAGCCTTTTTGATATGCACTCACATTTCAGCATTTTCTGATGTTTTATTTGTCTTACAAATCAATGTAAAATATATGATTAAATGATTATTACTTATCTGAAAATAATAAATTTGACTTCATTTGATACATATTTTTGTTTACTACTGAAATAAATTTTAAATGTTCACATTTTATTTCTGTAAATATTTAAAAAAATGAGATTGTAATAAAACTAAGAGTTTAAATACCATCATTTCTACAAAGATTATTTTCAGTTTATAAAATTAACAAAATATTTCATAATTCTTATTATTTTTAAACATCTGAATGAATAATTATTTATTTCTCTTATATTTAATGAATTATGCTTTAAAAGTTTAAATTTTTCAATATTTATTTCAAAATTGTGGTATTTTCATACTTATAAATATAAATAGATTGGTGACATAGAAACTAAGCTTAATTCACTTCAGGCCATGCTTAGATTCACCACTAATATAACATTATATTTTTGAAAATAAAGTATTTCAAGTCAAAATAAGTTATTAATAATTTATATTTCTTGTTATCTAATAAATATAATGTAAATTATTTTTAAAAAATTATTTAAAAACATAATTAATTCCCAATTAAGCAAGTTTTTGGTCATTTGAACTATTACTTTAAACAATGGCATAAAATGCTAAACATTTTACAGCCTTGGTAACAGTCAATGGCTAAACATGTCAGGGCAGGTTTATGTCTATTGTAAGAGTAAGAATTTTAAATTTCCCACCTTCTACTGCAAATTTTTCAGTGAAAATTTATTATAATAAAATATACTGTTTTACATGCATTTTAACATATAATATTTATGAAAAAATTTACCAGGAGGAGAATTGGTCAAAAAATGAAATAATTTATGACAATTGATCGAAAGGTTAAACAATAAATTTTAATAATTTTTTTAAAAGACATCTAAAATTACAAGCTCTCAAATTATGGTGTCTCCCTTTACTCTTGATGATGTTACCATTGTCAGGACAACTGTTGGAAATCACTCAAATTTCACTCGATAATAAAAAAATTGTTCAAGAAAATTTTGCCTCCAATTAGTAAGTGAAATGGAGAATTTTAAAAAAATTGGATACAGCAAAAATGAAATCCTGTTTTATAACTTCAATATTATTTTTCCATTTTAAACCAAAATAAAGAATTCATATTATAATTCCAATACATTTTAATTGATATAAATATTTTTAGATATATTTTTGATAATAATTTTTATAACTAATTTATTAATAACATATATGAAATATAAAACATTTAATTTTATAATAGGTGTTGTTATGGTGATTGTAATAACAGAAATTGAAATGTATAATACTTAATAATATTGATTCTCTTCAAGTAAGCTTTTATAATTCACTCAACTATTTCCAAAATCTATTTATTTATTCACTTGTTTATTTTTTTTGAGATTGATCACAACAGATTTATAAATTGTTGCTAACTGTTAATAATAAATAAGAATGTTGTTTGAATAGTATAGTTGCCATAGTTACTTGGTTAATATTAATACTTCAACACCTCCATTATCCATAGAACAAGTAAAATAAAAATTAAACAAGACCAACAAACTTCTTTATTTTTTTTTAAATACTGTTACGTACACCAATCTGGTTACTTACAATATATATAGTGCATATTATGTAAGAGGAAGAATTTTGCATAATGCAAATTAATGTAAACCTCAGTGGGTAATTGCAGAATGAACCATACATAAATTACTAAAAACATACTTCAGTATATAATTACAAGCAATTAAAATAAAGTTTTATTAGCTAATTAAATTTAAAAAAATTTAAAACAGCAACATTGCTCTTAAAAGACAAACAGAAACATGTGTGGCAACTCTACCATGAAATAAATCGGAAATATTTAAATCACTAATCATAATAATATTATTATGACCAATCAAAAAAATTATCAAATTCCATAAACAAGATGATGGGGTTAAGGGGTATCTCCTACAAAAAGTTTGATTATGGTTTGAAGACAATTTTACACTACATAAATCCAGATATGAAAGAGGAAAGTGAAGATTTTTATTTAAAATTTTTTTTTATGAACTATAATAAGAGTATGATATTTTGAGTAACCTTTTTTATATATGAGAAAACTATTGATTTAACCATTTTGTTTTAAAAATTTTTCTAACATCATACAAAATAAAGAAAGATTTGCCATGATATCCAAAATGAGAAGATAGTTAAAACAAAAACAAATAAAAGAAGAGGAAACCAAATATACAAAATATCATAAAGATATAAGAATACAAATTTAATCACTAAATCTTAAAGAATTAGACCAAGATTCATTAAAAAAAAAAATTGAAGTACCACGAAGCCAGAAATAAGAGAATATTATATTTATGTACATAATTTCTATTTATGGAAATCACTGAAAATTATGTTACAAATGGTACCTACAGAATAATGGCCAATATTATCTTAATTGATAAAATAATAATAATAATGATAATAATTATATTCTACTACTACTATTGCTACTATTATTACTACAGCTATGTTAGAATTGGTTGCAATTGTTGAATTGGATAGGATGGTCAGACTTTGGATCTAGCTGTGTTAGAGATGGAGGGTGGGTAAATTTTCGATGAGGTTTGAGCATGACATTCTTGGATAGAGGGACCAGTCTCCAGAGGAGGGTGATTGTATACATATGTTATAAGAAGTTGCAATTGATTAGTTGTGGAGTTTGTGGTAGGATTGTCAGACTCATTTGGGCCTGTCTGTGTTATGGATGAGGCTGATGTAGTGTAAGTGTAAGATTTATAGATAGAAGGTTTTCCCTCATACCATAGTTAACAAAATCTCTTCACCAGTTATGAAAACAATTCCACCCATGCCTTCTATCCATACTAAAGCCCCCCCCCCAACTCACATCCTCAATGAAACCCAACAGCAAAGATGATCACCCAAAGAATATCTGCATCCTAAAGAGGCAAAAATAACTGACATGATTAAATAAGTGACTGCAGACCTCACAGACAATTGTCATACTCCCATGAAAGTAATCTGTCCCTCATATATATTACCCAGGCAACGCAACACATATAAAACTAAACTGATTTGCATGTGTAAATACCACAATCCAGAGCTTATAAAATCCATGTAATCTTGTGTAAATCAGTAAATCAACTTTAATATGTGTAAACCTTCAACTACAGATTGCCAATGTAACCAAAGCAATCCAAGCTATGTAAACTTCTTGTAACTAATCCACTGCTTGTAAAATTTCTTTGCCCTAAATCTGCAACAATGGATTGCCCATGTAACCAAAGAATTCAATCTATGTAAGACCCTTATTACTTATCCACAGCATGTAAAAATTTCTGTAATCCCATGTAAATAAACTTTTATGTATATACACCCACAACTATAGATTTCCCATATATACCACAGAAATCCAAGTTACATAAAATCCTTGTAAATAACCCACAACATAAAAAAATTTACATGTAAATGAATAAAATAACTTTTATATATGTCAGCCTATAACTGTGGATTGCCCATTTAAACCACATCAATCCAAGCTATGTAAAACTTTGTAATTTTCTAAGATAAATAAAGTTTATCATTTAAGCATAATAACAATCTCCACCATCATCATATGCATTTAATTTTGTTTTTAGTATAGTCTTCACAACCTAAACTGTAGAAAGCTTTTAAGAATTGAAAAGTAGATAAGTTAAGGAATTAAAACAGACAAGTAAAGCATTAAGTGTAAATTTAAGTTTCAGATAATTATTTTTTGCACTGATTTGTTATCTTATTTTTCAAACTTCATAAGCATATCATATTTAAAAAAGTATTATAAATTATAGAGCTTTTCTATAAACTATGTTGTAAAATATTGAAATTTTTTATATCATTAGGATTTTTATTATATATATATATATAACATAATTTGTTTGATATATATGGATAAAAAATAAACATTATTTAGTTAGTTGATTACAAAGAAAGTACTTTTCAAATACTTTGCATTCTTTTTAGAGGAGTGTAAAAACATATTACTATTCACTTATCATGCTGGGTGGTAAGGGTTTGACTGTTTGTCTATACTTGTTTTAAACTCTAACTTGAATAACTAGATATTCTTCACTAACTGATATTAGACTACTAGTTATATTATTATTGACTGACAACTTGGAAAAAAAGTTCTAAATAAACATGAAAATTAAAAATATTCCATTTTACCTGTCTTAATTCAAACACCATATTATAGCATGAAAATTATGGTTAAAAGTCTCACATTTACATATATGTATATGTAAACAAAAATAAAAATATTAAATAAAAACAAAATATCAAAACTATTCAATAAATTGATATCTGACTATTCTTGATGAATTAGTTAATTAAAGATAAATAATTATTCGCGTCTCCATTTTTTAACCATCTCTTTTATTATTCCTGTAAAAAAAAAAAAAGCATTTATTTTATAGTAGGCTAAAGTAATCAATGTTCAGTAAAAATCATCTCTAATCATTATTAATGATATAATAAAACAAAGATGAATAATCACTCAAATCTTTACCTTCAAACATTTGGAAATTCTATTGAGTAATGTCTTATATTTACTATTTCTCTCAGTGAAAGATCTTTATTATCTAGGGAGATGTAAGACTAGCTTATCTATATGATATCTATTTATAAATTGAAGCTACTTATGGAATATTAGGTTGAAATACAATGGAAAAACTTTATGATGTGAGATTTAACTACAAATATTCAATAAGTGATACACAAAGAAGAATGTTTCATATGCCTGTGGAGAATATGATGTGATGAGAAAAAATTAGAAATTGATTCCAATATAACTAATCTTTATTAATTTTTCTCTGTTCTGTTTTTTTATTTACCTTTTCTATTTTTTTTATATTATTGTCTTCAGTCATTTAAGATGATGTAAGACCTAATTGACATAATCTATTAATATTATTAGTTACTTCTCTGTACTAACTCTTTATCACAGAAATTGTGTATTAGTGTTAATGAAGATTTTATTTTTCAATTATGAGAACAGCAATTCCAATTTTTTATTTTTCTTGCATGAAAATATTTTCAGTATATGAAGTATGAAAAGTAATTGTTAAAGAAAGCTCAGGTTAAGCAAAATGGATAGATAATAAGCATACATGAAGCAGTGCAATAATTAATGAATAACAGTGGAATTTGATTTGAAACATAACTTTTACTCTTATTTGAACAATTCTATTTAGAAATCTTTTTTCCCCTCACTAATGTAAAGACTTTATTTAATGTGTCAAAAGGTCCTTAAAAAACTGAATAGATTCTTATCGGTAATGGATTGCTAATTCAATTAGTACAATATCAGTAATAGTGATGATTTGCAAAATTGAAGGTAGTAATAGTAATAAAGATAATATTTATATCTAAATAAAAAATGTATAATTTGTTTCATACAGATTTTTCAAGATCTGAATGTAATGCAGTGCTTTTAACTAAAAAGTTATCAAGTCTGATATAATAAATCTAAATCAATCTTGAGTGAAATAGAAATTCCGTGGTTGTGGAATCTATGAAGGAAGAAACTTGACATTTTGCATTTATAAATCTTCTAAAACTATCAATGATTTAAAAAAATATATAAAATTGCTTAACACAAAATTATGTGTGAGCATTTTATCATTATATAAGTTACCATGTTATATTCCAAAATTGAGAAAAGTCCTTTTGTCAAATATTCATAATACAATAAAAAATCATTTTTCTGCTTAGAAAATTAAATGAAACTATTGATATAATAAACTATGATTTAAATATAATTGAAAATAATGGCAATAAATCAATGAACTCTAATGATTTGTTGTTAATGAAATTATCACATTGTGCACATTGACTTTCAGCAATATTTTGTTTAGAAGATAAAATCATTATAAAGAAGCTTGGACACATCCACTTCCAGCAATGAAATCATATGGAAAATGTTACAATTTATAATGAGAATGCAAAGCATTTATAAAAATTTATCATAGAAAATATGTTTTAAAAGAATAAAGTGATTTTGATAAATTCAATATAGCAAGTGATGAAATGTAAGATATATGTCATTGCAAAATCAGAGAGGTAAAAGTAATTAAGAAAAACAATAATAACAGTTGATATTTCTAACTTTCAGACACACTCCAATGAATTTAAATTAGATCTGGTAAATTGTTTTAATTTACTAACAAATTTTGAAGATGGTTCTGATTTTAATAAAATCAATAAGATAACTGATATCCTATTAAGAACTACAACAAAAATAACTGTCACAAAACAATTTACCAGAAAATTTTCTATTGAGACAAAAAAAATGTATAAAGAAAAAAGGAATGTAAAAATATGTAAAAATGATCAATTAAAAGGAATTGAATATCTAGAGTTTTGTAAAATAATATGAAAAAAAAATAATAACAATATATAATATTTAAATATATGTATATTGTTTATACTAAACGTAATGTAATTATAAGTGACTTAAACTGAAATTTTCAAGCTTCCTACATCTATTCAATCTATTTTATATAATTGATACACATGACTACAGACATGTGAAAAAGATAAATGATATCCAATATACATATTTTATGCTGAACCAGCACTCATCAAGTGGTCCACATCACCATCTTTCACACACAAATACAGTCAGTGCTCAGTTTAAATTAAGATAGCAAAAAGCTTCAGCTTATCCATTCTCCAACTCTTCAGCCATCCATTTCCTTGAAAATCTGAGTTTGGAATGCTCAAAGCCCTTGTTGATGCCAATATTATTGTTAATATTATATTGGATGGCCGAAGAGTTGGAGAGTGAAGAAGATTAAAGCTTGCCCATTAAAGTTTAAATAATTGCTATCATAATATAAACTGAGCACTGATTGTGTGTGTATATATATATATATATATATATATATATATATATATATATATATATATATATATATATATATATATATATATATATATACTGGTGATTGCTGGTTCAGCATGAAATATGTATACTGGAAATCAATTATCTTTTTCACATGTATGTGGTCATGTGTATCAGTTGTATAAGATAGACTGGATAGATGTAGGGAGCTTAAAAGTTTGAGTTCAAGTTCCTTATAAATGTAAATATATAATTGTGAATTGACAATGAATGTTGTAGAAGAAAATATGGTCTTAAAAGTATAAAATAACATTTTAATATTAATAGAAAAGTTATTTTTGCAATAAGAAAAGATAAAGAGAGATGATATGTGAAAGAGTTATATAAAGAATTATAAAGTAATAAAAAAAATGTATCCCCTCAGCATTTGAAATTAAAAAGTGAGGCATGCAGTTAAATCTATGAAGAAAGCAAAAGTTCCAGGAAGTGATGGAATTATAATCAATATCTTAAAAGATACTTGAGAAGAAATATAAAAATTGTTGATGAAGCTGTTTGCCATAATACATACTAGATAACTGTGAAAATGCAGTGCTCATAATATTTGAAAAAAGATGGGGAAAAACATATTACAAATGACAGCCCTATTAGTCTTTTGCCACTTCTATACAAGGATTATTACAACTATTATATAGCAAATTTTATATTTAATCAAACAAAAGAACAAGCTAGATTTAAAAGTAATTTTAGCATAGTAAATTGCATCCAAGTATTAAGAGGAGTTATAGAAAAGATCAATAAATATAGGATGTCATTATGCTTTGAATTTATAAATTATAAAAAGATATTTGATTCTTTAAGCATTTGTACAGTGATTAAAGCATTGGATTATCAAGATAAAAAAAACTGATATATTAACATATCCCAAAAAATAATTATCAAAATGTAACAGCAATCATTAAATAAGAAGATTGAGTGTATCAATCTATATATTCAAACTTTTTACAACATTTATAAAAATTATTTTGTGGATTAAAATGGGAAACTAAGGAAATAAAAGCAAATGGAGATTAATTATGTCATTTAGAATTTGTAGGTAATGTGATTGTTTTTTTTTTTTTTTTTTTGCAAATAATACTTTAAAGCTTCAAGAAACATTGCAATAGTTATTAGATAAAAATAATAAAGTAGAACTAAGGAACTAAAAAAATGCTAAATTGTCTATTGATGTTCAATGGAATTTTTAGAATCAAATGAAGATTGATAATAATGAATTAGAAAAAGTTAACAAATATAAATATCTTGATCAGATTATTAACATAGATAAAAATGTAATGGCTGAAATTAATCATAGAATTAAATTTAGAATACTTTTAGTAGAAATAACTTAATATTAAAAGAAAACATAATAATCTGCTTGAAAAATATAGATAGGTTTTATTAGTTCTTATTTATGGAAGAGGAATGCAGATACCTTAGTCCATTTAATGAAATAGGCAGAGAGAGATATATGGCAGGAATAACAAGAAGAGATTGACAAATGAAATACATATTTGACAGAAAAAAGAGATGTCACTGACATTATTGAATCAATTTCTAGATTAAATGGAGTGGACTGAATATATTACTAGAATAGATGATAATAAATGGATAGTGAATGTTTTAAACTGGATTGTTAGAAATTATTTACAAGACTAAAAAGGAAATTACATTTGAGTTGAATGAATAAAATAAGAAAATTTATTGGTGTGCTGAGGAGAAAAGATGCTAATGATCAAAAAAATGTATTATACTTAGCAACATATTTCCTGCTTAACCAATAATGTTTGAAAATATGATGATGATTGTAGATGCAATTTATATAATGTTATGGCATTAGAAGTAAATTTTCTCACAGACATTTTATAAAAAAATTGTTTATTTTTAATCATTATTTAACAGATATAAGACATCAAAAATATCAATTTAGAATTTAAAACTAGTATTTCTGCATAGGACTCCCTCAAGAAATTTATTATGATAGGAATCATTCTGATTTTGAGTTTACTTTAAAAATATATTGACTGCTTTCTGTTTATGACTGTAATATTCCAAGAGCAGTTCTTTTTGATTTATTTTAGAGTCATTTATTATAATCCAGAAATAAATACCAAATTGTTTAGCACTATAATTTTAACTTAACCAGACTGGTTTCTGCCTTTATTTTTCATTATTGATAACTTAAGATTCTTGGCTAAAATTAACGCATTTATTAATTTACTATCTATTAATTATTCAGACTTACATGTAGAAAGCTCTAATGTGGAATTAAGAGAAGTTCTGTACACTCCAATCTAGAAGCCAAAAGTATGGTATAAATAAACTCTGG
The DNA here is from genome assembly GCA_028023455.1 of Epiperipatus broadwayi. NCBI lineage: Eukaryota > Metazoa > Onychophora > Udeonychophora > Euonychophora > Peripatidae > Epiperipatus > Epiperipatus broadwayi. Next base: position 3,805,372 of record JAQFVV010012434.1, on the reverse strand, counting down.
TGGGCATTCTGCTTATTTTAAACATTGCCAAAATTTTTTCAATTAACCGAGTCAAACATTTTGATTAAATATGTATTATTAATTATTACTTAAAATATATGAATTTTTTTCTTCATGTGTCATAGCATTGGCCGGGAAGTGAACACGCTAACCCGGGACAACTGCTTGTAAGGCAGCTGTGCTGACATCTCGACCATCAATGCTTGACAAAATATATGAATTTCATATATATTAGCAGTATCTTTGTTCTTGGATTTTTTTCATTTTTCTGACAAATAAAACAATGTCTTCTTGATTTTCTAAAAATATATTTGGTCTCCAATAATAATTTATATATGACTGAAATCAACCATGCAATAAAATTTTGAATGTGTTTTTGTTTTAGTAAATGGCAGTAATATAATATACCACAAAAATTTCCACAGTATTTTATAAATTTTAACAATAATGTTTATTCCAAATATTTTACTCACTTTCTGTATTTTAATAATTTATTCCACTTGGTGGTTAATTTTATATGAAGAATAAATGTATTTTATATTTATATTAAATCAAACTAGAATATTAAATGCAGCTAAGCAATTAAAGGAGAAAACTTATTATATTCTTTTAAACAAGTAATAATTATTCACCAATTACTAAGTTCTATTTTTAATGGAGAATTTATAGAATAAAACTGTTCCATTTATATAATTACAGTTCCCTAACAGGATAAAAATTATATAATTTCCAAAAGTAGTTGTGGCTATGATCAAATATGAGGCTTTCGAAACTTATTTATGGATTTTGTATTATAGTTTGAATGCAATTTAATTTTGCTCATATTGAAGGAATAGTATTCATTTACCTATATATCCTGATATTATTACATTGGAAAACCAGATTTGGGAAGATCTTTTAGATATCTTGTTCAATGCATTTTTTAACACTTTTCAGAAGAAAATATATAGCATAATCTTTTTAGATATACTGTATATTTAAGACTCAGGATGTTTACTTAGGTCAAATTTATTTTGTTGTTTTGTATCTGTTGAGTTTTTTATATAATAAATTATTTGAATTTGCTTTTTAAAAGCGGGTGAATAATAACACCAAAATAATTAAGTAGGCATCTGTTTTGAGTACATTTGTGGCAAAGAAAAGTTAAATTCACCACAAAAAAGTGTTTACTTAACTAAATTGTTAAATGAAAATGTTAATTTTAGGTATATTTTCAAAATATAAAAAAACTTTTAATAGGTATATTTCGTATTAAACTAGTAATAATGTTTTTAGTAACGATTATAATTTTTGTGGATATATCCATTTTCGAAATAAACTATACCTTGTCGGAGATTTTTTTTCCTTACTTAAAAAAATTAAATTTTTTTTTTTTTTTTTTTTAAAACATTAAAATTATTTTATAATTTAATTATAAAAACCCGAATTCATTAAAACTTGTGAATGGATATATGGTAGAATACGTGGTGTCTTGTAGAAAAAGTATTAATAAATTTTGCTTATAAATTTTAAAGATTATTTTTGTCTATATTCATTTGTCTTCAGAAATCGCACATACCGCTAAAACTTAGGTTAGAATTTAAAAATTGCAGTTGTTTTAAATTAAATTATATACATATATCACTGGAAAAAAATTATTAGAAGCTTTACCGGAAATGACAATATGAACTTCACTCAAAGATCCTTATCCTTTGAATCTATTTCTCTACCAGGGCATTAAATGACAAGTAAATATTCTTGTATAAAAATAACGCTAATTTTTACATATATATTATACGGCATATGTGTGTGCCTTTACAATTTGATTCTCTACCTCTTTTTTTCTTCGACATAATATTGCAATTATAATAATGGATTTTGATTTTTTTTTTTTTAAAGTGGATCATTTTTTTTAATGAGTTCTGTTTAACAAACCAAATTCATTTTCTGGATCAATAAAATATATTTTAATTTAAGTGTAGTATTGATAAAAAGAAATGACAAACGAGAAAAGAGGTTCAATAATTACTATTTTTATAGACTTTTCATAATTTAAACATTCTATAGTATATTTTTAGAAATATTAATTTCTTCCTTTTTCTTTTTTATAGTTGCTGAATCTAATTATAATATTCAGTCCTACAAGTTTGCTTCAATCTTTTAATTTTTATTATTCGTAAATGAACTTAGAATTTTTTGGGTATGTGCACATATACATATAAGTTCTCGCTTGCAGCTTCTAATTTTACGGAAAAAAACCATATTGAATACTCTTCCTTGAATAGTTAAAATCTCAGTAGGCAGGACAATTCAAACGAATGACACATCTGTTTCAAGACTAATTAAACACTCATCAGATCCAAAGAACAATTAAATACTATAAAAATATCTGATAAGAAAGCAATTAGTCTTAAACAAATTTGTCATTGTTTTGAATGATGCCCTTGTAGATTTAAATTCAACAAAAGATCTGAGGAAAAATCAGTTGGACTCTTATTTTGTTGAAATCACTAACTTAATTAATAAACTTTCACAACTGGAAACTATAAAATATATATGATATTTATATATATGCTACAGGCTTTAAAATGATCCATGACACATTATATTAGCCGAGATGTCATCGCAGCCGCCATGCAAGCAAGTAGTTGATTGCAGACGGTTGTGGGTTCGCATCCCAGCCGATGCTATGACATATGAAAAAAAAAAATTTTACTTATACTTTTAAAATGAAAATGTACAAAATGTATATAAAGAAAAGCTTGATTTAGTACTTTAACAGCATGGTATGCTAAGCATGCTTTTGATTACCTAGTAGTCATATTCATATGAGTAATTGTCCAAGAAGCTTGTGACTTATATATATAAATAAGAGTGAGGATTTTCTTTTATAAAAATCTCAAGCTTTTTGGACAATTATTGTTGTGAATATGACTACCAGGTAGTCAAAAGCATGCTTAGCAAACTATGCTATTAAAGTGTTAAACCAAGTGTTTCTTTATATACATTTTGTATGTATTTATTTTTAATTACATTTTTCAGAGAAAAAATTTTAACAGATGAAGTTATATACTTTTATTATCCAATTTCATTCAAAAATAAATGGTAAAAAACAAATCACTATATGTTTTCAGAATCTGATTAATGAAGAAAATATGATTAATTTTAAAATAATTAACTGCAATTTGGAATATGGTCAATATATTAGGTGTTATGTATTTTTCGATTGTACTAATTTTATAGTTTTTCATTCAATTTTTATAATACTAAGTCAACATATATATATATATATATAAGTTACCTATTAAAAATATCGAATTTGTAAATTTTAAATTATAATATATATATTAATTAAACTGAAACACTTTCGATTGCAATGTATCAATAAAGATTACAAATTAACCAAAAGAACTTCTATTTAATTAATATATATAGTTATTATCTACCATTATTATAATTTAAAATTTATACATATATTATAATATATGGTAATCATTCTAAACATAATATAAGTACAATTTAAATTTTTTATTTGCTTATTACAGATAAGACATTATTTAAATTTGTATACTACAAAAAAATGATTTTCAAATCTCCAATAGGTAGTCTGTATGTTATAATGTTTTAAAACATTTGTATTAAATTCTGAATTTATGGTTACGCAATATAACATTGATTTTCATTTAATACTATATTAAAATTTAGTAAGGGACAACACAATATAAAAACATACAATAATTATATATGTGAATGAATTTTCTAAAATAAAATTAATAAAGTAATATATTTTTTTAGTTTATGTGTAATATTAAAAAATTAGCTAATATTTCTTTAATACTTAAAAATGTATGTGGGTGTATATTTACTTTTAATATTGTTATTTTTACCAAAAGCATTTAAGGTTTAATCTAATTAGTGTGCCATTTGAAGTAATAATCTGACCAAAGTTTTGTAGCTGCTAATTTCTTCTAACTCATCATTGTCAATCTTTATTCTCTTATTTTGAGAAAATCCATTGAACATTACTTTAGTTTTTTTTCCCATCTTTAATTTTAGTTTCCTACTTTCAGCTGATGACCTTGCAATTTTTCCTGGAGCTCTAAAGCATTATTTTCAAAACAACTACATCATATATAAAATCTAGAGGAATTAAATAATTTCCAGTTAGTTTTACTCCTTTAGCTTCTCATTTCAACCCACAAAATACTTGCATTTTTATAAATATTCTTCAGAATATGACAATATCATGGGTCTATAACCTTGATGATCAAAATGCTTTAATCACCGAAGAAATCCTTATACAACAAAATTCCTTTATGTAATCTGCAAATCCTAAGTTTAATAGTAACTCATATTAATTTCTTCTTTCTATAACTTCTCTCAATACTTAGATATAAGTCACTGTTCTAAAACTATTTTAAATCCAGCTTGTTTTTTTTTTTTTTTTTTTTGGTTGATTAAAATCCAAAGTTCACTTTAGACAAATTGTAATTATTTTGATAAATTTTTTTGTATAGAACTGATAAAAGACCAATAAGTCTGTATTTTCTAATATCTCCTTTATCACATTTCTTAAATATTAATACTGCATTTTTCCAATCACCTGATATATCTTTATCATTTAGACATCTGGTTTATAACTTTGCCAAACATTTTGCTATTTCTTCATCTATTTCTTTTATGATATTGATTACAATTTCATCATAACCTGAAGCTTGTCCTTTCTTCATAAATTTAATTGCATACCTCACCTTTCTTATTTAAAATACTGTGAAATTTAAAAGATGTAGTAGTTATAGAAGATATTTTTCCTCATTTTTTGTTGCGGTATAATTCTTGATAGAATACTCCTTTTATGATGACAACTCTCTTTTTAGTAAAAGTTATTTTTTTTCTTATTGCAGAAATTAGTTTGCTGCTAAGTCAATATGCTATTTTACACTCTTAAGACTTTTATTCTGTTCTATAACTTCCCTTGTTAATTCACAATTATGCTTTCTTATGTCATTATCAACTCTTTTTTACAACATTGTACAAAATTCAAGATATTCAATCTTTAATGCATCATTTTTATATTATATAATGAGTGTGTCAATAGCTCTTAACAAGCTTTTTTGAATATCCATATCCTTAAACTGGTTTCTAGCTCTGGATGTCATCAGTGAGATATGGTAGGACATTCAAGCATTTGATTTAAAAATACCAGGTGAAGCTCCAGTATTTATCTAATAGTTAACTATTAAGTAGAAATTCTGAAATTTTCAGACATCCATATGTATTCAAATCCTGCTATCTAACTTAAATAACCATATATGACTGAACTAAGTTCAGATACATCATATATTAATAGTTTTGCCAATATAAAATAGTCAAAGCCTCAAGAGCAAAACAATATTGTAATATAACATTTGTAGTACAAGCTTATTAAATTGTCATGTGATATATGACTTGATTTCTTTGCAATTATAGTTTTGCTCTTGAGGCTTTGATGATTGTATATTTCTAAATCTATTAATATATGGTGTAGCTGAACTTAGTTCAGTCCTGTATGGCTCTTCAAGTTAGACAGCTGGATTTGAAGACATATAAATGTCTAAAAATTTCAGATTTTCTACTTAATACTTAAGTATTAGATAAATACTGGGGCCTGACCTGGTATCTTTAAGTCTAATGCCTGAATGTCCTAATGCCTCATTGATGACAGACAGAGATAGAAACTGGTCTGAGAATAAGGATATTCAGAAAAGCTTGTTAAGAGCTATTGGCATGCTCATTATATAACATGTGTATTACAAACTTATTAAATTAAGTCATATGATATATGACTTGATTTCCTTGCATTTTTATATATATTTATATTCCTTCTTTCTTCATAAATTGTGTTGTCTCAGTAGAAATTTTAATGGTCAATTGCTGCTTTTTTGTACCAGCCATGCTTTATTTTTGTTGCCATTTTTAAAAGTATATCAGTTATTTTTATATTGATTTTGTTCAAATCTGAATCTTATTCAAAATTTGTTAATATTGAAAAATGATTTACAAGTTCCAATTTAAAAATTGGAATGTTTTTGACGATTAGAAATATTAACAATGAATATTATTTTTCTTAATATTTTTTGTGTCTCTATTTTTGCATTAACACCAGTCTTACATATCACTTATGTTAAAATATATATTTTCTAATAGGCAAAATATAATCCAATTATGAAAACTCCACAAATCTATGTTCTCTTTCATTTCTATCACCATAACCAAATTTACCTTTGACATTTTTATCTTTCAGTTGTTTACTAACTCTAGCATTAAAGTCTCCCATAACAATTTAAAAATGCTATTTGGTCTGATAAAAGGCTTTGTACATCTATATCAAAATATGTTTCTTCATCACAATGGGAACTTGTTAGGGAATAAACCTGAGGTATCACCTTTTAACATCCGTTATTAAGTTGAACAATTTATATGTTTATTAATTATAAGTAATGTGCATAAATTTGTAGGATAAGAAAAAACTATTATCATCATTCTCATTTGTATTACTATTTTATTGATGCTGTAAATTTATAAAGTATTTAGAGATAATTGTATGTATTGTGACAGTTATAAACTAATGTACACAAGTTTGTAGGTCATAACAAAGCTTTTATCATCCACACATTAGGTATTTTTGTGACATTACAATTTGAATCTCTAATTGAGGGCTTGAAAGTGGGCTAGTCTGCAATTCTTATACACATTATTATTATTACCATTTTATTTTATTACAACTGGCATTGCAATTCGTAGTGCTTTATTAAACAAGGACCATTTTCTTATTGATTATTTTTAGACCATTATAAACAATATATAATCATAATAATAATAATAAATAGTAAACAACTTACTTTTCTGTTGTTATATTTTTTTTCTTTTTATTTGAAAAAACTTTAAAAAAAATAATAAAATTATTTTACAAACTAACTTTTTTATTATTTAAATGAAGCTTACAATGGAAACTAAAAAATCAAGATCATTACTTAAAGTCAAGATTTAATAGAATTAAATTCAATATAATTTGATAAAATTTTGTACATTTTTTAAAAATCTCTACCAAAATGATAATACATAATAATATTTTAGATAGGTGACTGTGTTTCTTAAATAGGAAGAGTAGGAGGGAGAGGGAGTTTTGAATGATTTGAATATTTTGCTATCAATTTTAAAAATTGTTCTTAGAAATTCAATATTTTAAAGTGGAAAAAAGCAAAAAAAAAATATTTATACTGTTCTCTTACGTAAAACATATTAAAGTTCTAAGAACAATTTTTAAATTTGATATCGAAATATTCTGCTCTATATTTAAGAACCTAAGTCACCTACCTAAAAGATTAGTGTCGCATATTAGTTTGTCTGTTATTTCTTACTTTTATATCAAGTCTTAACTTATTCTTTTGAATTTAAATGTATTAAACTTCAATTTTAAAATTTTATTCTAACCTAAATAATAAAAGTGTTTCAAAAGTTTACAATCAAACATACCAATATTCAACAAACAGATATTCTAACTTACATAAAAGCATTTCAAAACAAATATTAGTATATAAATATGTAAATTTAGATTTTAATTTTTTATATGTAAAAAATTATATAAATAAAAAAATAAATTAATTTTTACATATTATTTCAACTGAAAAAATTACCTATTTTCATCTTCTGTTACCTATCTTTAACAGTGTTCAATGAATGATTGAATTTGTAATTATATAGAAAAAGAAGTCTTTTTTCACTCACAAACAAATAAATATTTAATTAAATTATTAAATGTAAAAACTCCACTAATTTAACCATTCACATGATATATACATTTTGTGAAATATTTCAAATGCAGTAAGTAATGTGATTGTGTCATAAATATGGGAGACATTAAAAAAATTATTGACTTTGGAATTTAAGAATAAGATAAAAAGTTCATTTAATTTAAAAATTAAAATAACATATAAATAATTTAATATTAAGATGAATAAATATAAAATTATAAATAGATGATAAATTATTACATTAAGTACAATAAAAATGTATAAAGATATTACAAAAATAAATAAAATTCAATATTATTGCATAATAATTTTTAAAGATGTAATACACAAAAAGAAGTTTAATATATTCCTTTTTAAATAAATACAGATATACTAATAAAAAATGAATAAAAAATAAATATTGACATTAGCATGATAATATAAGTAATATTTTAAAACAAATTCAAATTTATCTAAGACACTTGATTTAATAATGTTTATGATTAAACCAAAACATCACTGTGACTCTATTTGTATCAGCAAGCTAAGATTTTTTAAAAATATGATGCAATTTCTAAATCCTGAAAAATAAACAATAAAATGCAATGAATCAAAACTAAAATTTTAGTTTCAGAGAAACTTTCTCGCCAGTTGGCACCTTTCACTAACATTATCATTTCAATTCAGAAACCAGCAGAATCTATTTACATAAGATATATATCACTCTCTTTATATAAAAATGTAAAGTTGTTAAATACACATAGTTTAAATATATTGTTTTTATCAAAAATCAACATAATTATTAGTAGATCAACTTTAGTCATCTGTCTCTACTTTTATCTCTCCCCTTTCCAATTAACAGAATATATATTTATTTTTATTTTTCACTTAAAAGAATTGAGGCTTCAATTATAGCTATGAACAAAGTACATTAGTGTTTTAAAGTTTATACTCATATATTTATTATCTAATCATTATGTAAATATATATATATATATATATATATATATATATATATAATGTAATGATGAAATCCTGTTAAATAAATAAAAAGCAGAAACAATATTAAAAGATGTCAACAAACATTTTAAATATCAATTGTAATGAAAAATAACTTTTTAATTGAACAGGGTTCATCATCTATGTAATTATAACTGCCAATTCTCAAACAATACCTATGACAAATATTTACATGAATCTGCCTTTTTAATCCTTAATATAAAATATAAAAATAATGTTTATCAATAAAATTCACAGGAATCAAAAATGATGTATTATAAAACAAATAATATTGTTATGGTTATTGCAGAAGTATGTATGATGGATTAAGAGGCTCATTATTCCCAATCGCTATTTTAAATTATGTGACTGAAGTAACAAAATCAAAAAAAGGAAAAGAATGTAAGAAAAATCAGAGTGAAAAGACTGTTTGTATCATAAAATGTACCTAGCCTTTAATAATAAAATTATGACTTTTGGTTGAGCCTTTATACTTGAAGTTTATTCAACTGATTGCTATTTTCAGAACTCATTGAGACTTTTAAGTTCAGCATATAACTATAAATAAATAAATAAATAAATGAATAAATGAATGAATGAATGAATGAATGAATGAATGAATGAATGATCAAACGAATGAACAACCAACCAACTAACTAACTTAACTTACTTACTTAATAAATTTATAAATCAAAAAGAAATAAATAGCACAATTTTTTTCTTTTTAATAACAATCATTACACTATTAATCTGAATTAAATAAATACATTTTTAATATCTTAATTCACTTTATCATTTATAAATAGGAAATACTTGTTCAGTTATTTGCTAATATATTTAAATTCATTTAACATGTTTGATTTTATGAAAATATACTTTTATATAAATAAAAAAGTATTTAAAAATATAAAAATGGTTTTCAATCTTTATATAAAAAAAAGTGCATAAATTATATGTAAAAGTGATATCAATACTTCAATTAACATTCGGGACAAACAATAATTTATGAATATTTTTTTTTACCAAAGCTGTTCTGAGATATCTGAAATCATATTTAGTAATTTATTTCATTATTTAAATTTATAATAAAAGTTTTCTTTACAACATCAAAAAATGAATGTGTGTTATGGTTGTCATTTTAAAAAAAAATAGTATATAAAATAACTTGTAAAAAAATCACATGGATTCAATTGTTAAATAAGCCATAGTTTTTTGTATATGTGATACCTCAACAAATTATTTGTACTTTGTAATGATTTCTAATTATTTATTTTGCTTTACTTGATATGATTTATTGCTTTAAAAATATATATTTTGGAAAGCATGGCTAATAAGAGAATACTAACTAAAACTTCATGGGACACTTACTAAAATAGGAGTCAGAAACAAAAATCCAAAATGGTCAAAACACGGTCAAAATATTTTACTATTTATTTATTTATTTTTGTTTTATTATAGCATATAAAATTTTAAAACAATCAAATGTTAGCATATTTTGTTTACAGTATTACCATAGATTATATGCAGTGCCACCACATGGGTAAGAGGCACCTTTGTGCAAGGTAAATTTTAGCACCTTCCCTTCCCCATTCTATTAAATAAAATTTGTAAATTGAAAGATTTTATCCAGTACTTTTGTAAGAAAAGCTTGAGATATGGCTTTAATCATTTAACTTGTTCGATAAATATCTTTTGTATTTTATTCATTTATTTCTATAAAATAAACTCAGAGGATAAAACACATGCTAAAATAGAACAAATTAATGTTTAAAAAAATATTTTTGAAACAATAATTAAATAATACTTTAAAATAAAAATATTTATTAAATATATTTGAAATTTTTATTTTTTCTGTTAAAAGTTTTCATATTATTTTTTCAACAATCCTGCAAAATTACTTGTAGAAATAGAAAATATCTGCAAATAATATGTTTTAAATATCTAAATGGTTTTATTATATTCATGAAAAACACCACCACCACACCTATCCATGAAAATATTGCATGGCTCCCTCGCCTTCTCAGGCTGATTCTGATATATAAATAATTCTAGTTTTCTTATCTGATTATTAAAAATATTATTTGCAGTCAGAGTATGCTTCTTTGAAATGCTTTGTTTCTGAGTTCCATCTTACATAATGAGGAAAAAAGAGAGTCTGGCTTGTCTCCATTATTCTTTCTTAACTAATATTTAGATCAACATTAATTGGCAGGTCAATAATTCATTAAAAATTGTTCTTGTTTGTAAGAAAATCTACTGAAAACCCCTCATGCATAAATTTATTTATATTTTCTAAAGTTAAATCTAATGAAATGATATTAATAAATGTAAATATATCAAATTTAAGCGTAAACAGATAATATTATAATAACGTGAAAGCTAAACACCTTCAAACAGATACGCTTTAAACATACTTACGTGACAGCCAATCAGATGGAATAATGACATCACATGGGACTCTAAATTCTAAAACACAAGCCAGAACTATTAGAAAAAGATGGAACCATCTTAATCTATGCCTCAATTTTTTATGCTTGAGTCTGGCTTATTTAAATAAAAAATTGAGGCATAGATTAAGATGGGTCCCATCTTTTTCTAATAGTTCTGGCTTGTGTTTTAGAATTTAGAGTCCCATGTGATGTCATTATTCCATCTGATTGGCTGTCACGTAAGCATGTTTAAAGCATATCTGTTTGAAGGTGTTTAGCTTTCATGTTATTATAATATTATCTGTTTACACTTAAATTTGATATATTTACATTTATTAATATCATTTCATTAGATTTAAAAATATTGCTTCATTGTAAATCGGATGATTTCGCATTGTTAATTTATATATATAATATTTAGTGGATTAAATGTGAAGGTATTTAAGCTTCACACTCTTAGTTCAAAATGCTTGAGTCTGGCTTATTTAAATAAAAAATTGAGGCATAGATTAAGATGGGTCCCATCTTTTTCTAATAGTTCTGGCTTGTGTTTTAGAATTTAGAGTCCCATGTGATGTCATTATTCCATCTGATTGGCTGTCATGTAAGCATGTTTAAAGCGTATCTGTTTGAAGGTGTTTAGCTTTCACATTATTATTTTCTAAAGTTGTAAATATTAATTCTTATTAAGAATGATGTCAGCATGTAATACTTATATAAGGCTAAAACATCTGAATATTGACTCATTGTAAATCGAAAGATTTCACAAATGTTAATGTTTAACAGAAATAGTGGACTTAATCATGAAGAATTGATTAGCTTCATGCTCCCAAATCAAAATGCTTTAGATTTGCCTTATATAATTAAGAAAATAGGTTGAGAGGTAAGAGTGTCCCTCTTATCTTTATAAAGTTGAATCTTGCATTATAATTTGTAGAGGTCTCTCTTGATAAAATTAAGCACTCAAGGCACATGTACTAAGGTTTTAGCCTTATATAAGTATTACATTTTCTATTAAAATTATTTTCCTTCAACAATAAAATATTTACATTATTATTTTATTTTCACTATTAATAATTATAATTTATTAAATATATAGTTCAATATTTTAAATTTTTATGCTTATATTGTTTATTGATATAACCTTTGTATTTTATTAGAAGCACCAAATTAGGTCAATTTTAAATAACACAGTTGCTATAACTCTTACATTCCGTTAGCACCTTTTTGTTAAAAAATTATTTTAAAAAAAATCCATTAGTTACTTTTAATTGAGAATCTCTCTCACACGTAACTTGTTATGTTTTTATTAACAAAAATAATTCCACTTGTTTTTATTTAATGATAAAATATTTATATTTCTATATTATTTTATTTTTAATACTCATTAATAACTAAGTTTTATTATATATATTATACTTTATTATATAGTTAAACAATTAGAAATTTAGCCAGGATTTATTTAAGAGAAGAAATTTTAAATTTTCATAATTAGATTGTTTATTCAATACATTTTTAGAAGCAATTAAACTGCTTTGCCCTTTATTTTATTTATTCATAGGTTATTTTGTTCCAGCAGGTATATTTCTTAGATTTGTCAATAGTGAAATCATGTAGGAGTTTGCAAAACAAATATCATTACCATGAAATTTGTTAAGAATTAAATATTTTGGCATGCTATAACATTTTTTTAAAAATATGTTTTTACTCATTCTGTTTTTCTTAGATTTGGATTGTGTGTGGATTATGGAATAATTATGAGTTTTTAGCTAAAGAACAAACTCAAGTCCACATACAAGAAGCAACTTTTAATAAAACATCTAAAAAGATTATACAGCATATAAAAAGATATTACTGTTATTAAAAATGAGAAAATCTATTTAGCAAAACGTGTAAAAAATAATATGGCATAATAAAAAAAGAGAAGGATAACATTGTTATTTAAAAAGTTTTCAATAAGACAGCATCAGAATCGATAGTACGACTTCACATCCCAGACTCAGCCACTCTATCAGTACTCTAAACTGAATAAGATATTTAAACTCTGTAAAATATCATAGATAAACATAATTACATCACATGCAGAATTCATGTACTATGAGACAATATTTTTAAAATGTTTTATTATTTATAATAATATATTACATTTTTTATATAAATTAGGATATTTAAATAAACATAATTGGAAAATCTAAACATTTTCATATAAATTTTATTGGTTATAGTGACAAAGGAGTAGCAGCTCATTTGGTTTTGTGCAATAGTGGAGTATATATAAAATATATTTCAAGGATTGATAAATTGTCACAATAAGTTTAAATAAAGCAGTATTCCTTTTTTTATGTAAATAAAACATATTTACAACCAGAGTCAGTTTCTAACAATAAAGTGATTTAGAAATCTAAAAAATTACATAAAGTTTTATTAATTATTGTGCCAAAATAATGTCAGCCTAATCAGTTTAGCTTAATAACAAGAGTATATACAGTACATTTCAAACTAAGACTTGAAATTTGAGGCCCAGGCAATTGTCACAATAAGTTTAAGTAAAAAAATTATTCCTCTAATATTTAAAAAAGAAATATACCCAGAATATATGTCTAACACTAAAATGATTCAAAAATGGAAACATTTTTACTTATATATACATTTTATTAATTATCTTAGTGTTTTAGTATCCCCATAATGAAGTGCCTTTCTGCCCTGCATAACCTGAATGTTCATACATGGTAACCCTGGTTGCATGTAATATTTTTATTTATGCTCGGTGCAAATTAATAAACTTTTTATTCATTTTACTGCATAATGAAGTTTGAGAAATATAGCCATTTTTTATTTTCAAGAAGTTAGAAATTCTTGTTTTATGCTAATATGAACGAATGAGAATATGATTTTCTTTATAATGCTTCTCAATGTGAAATGGGATTTATATTCTTACCTCAGTCAAAATAATAAAGAAGGTCAATTTTAGTCTACAGACAATAGCATTCTGCATAACAAATACCAGAAACATTGTTTGGATTAAAATATGACAAGATCCTCTTCAATTTATTTTTGAAAATTAATTTAACAGATTCTACAATCTAAATACTAATTGTTGTTCTTTTTTAAATAAAACTGATTTAAAAAAATAAACGTCTTTAAATAGCTTACTAGAGAGCAAGAGCTTACTTAATAGTTCTTCAAAAGAGAATAAATATTAATTCCTTTGCATTGTATGAATTAATAATTCTTGAGTTTAAGATGTAATGGATCACAGTCCAGCTACATTGCTTTGAGTGCTCAAACCTTTTCTGAACTCATGAAAACTGAATCATTCAATTTTTTTTTATTAATCATTTTTGTTATATATATATATTCTCATAATTTTAATAATTTTCTGTAAATAAATAAATCACAGTTATTAAATATATACAATTTACAAGTTTGTTAAAGTGATTATTCAGAAATCTGACTTGTGAATTATAATAACATGTTCAAATCATTTTTTATTATTGCTTTCTATTATGAATGAACTATGAATTACGAAAAAGTCCTTGGTTCAAAGAGTTTTTAAAAAAACTTATTTTAAAAAGCAATACATACTACATTTATAAACGTATTTTTTTTTTTAAAAAAGTAATGTTAATATGATTTATAGGTATTACCATAAAAGTAATATCTTACATTTTTAATGAATTATAGTATATGTATGACTGATCACGAAATATGTTCGATACGTGTAATGTTTATGGATGCTTATAGATAGAGTTTGATATGAGGTTTTAAAAAGGAGAGCTAGTAATAGATATAAGTGAAGAAAGTAATCTGTGTAGCAGCCTCTATCTTTCGTTTGATGGCTGATTATAGTGTAATAGTTCGATGAGTTTAAATGATTGCTCGCCATTGTACTATTATAATCAGCCTTATTTACGGTAATAAGTTTTGTTGAACCTTTAAAATATTTTGATATCTACTAAACTTAAGTATTTCCACGTGTTAAAAATGTTTAAATCACAATTTAATATTATTTCGACATTTTTAATCTGTTTTAATAAATTATTACGATTACATTTGTAATCTAAATATATTTATTTGCTTTCTTAATTATAAATGTATGAATAAATTAAATGATCGGTTTCCAATTTCAGTATACGGTAATAAATGCAAATAGAAAAGTAATTGGCAAGCGATAGTGTAAAAATGATAAAATCAAAGTTACGGAAAGTTGCATTATCCAAAAGAAATTTAAATTTATCGCTGATAAGACAAATGCCACCACCAATAAACCATGATAGGGTTATTGAAAGAGAAACTGAAGCTCAAGAAGAAATAGGCCGGAGAAACAAAATAAAAGTTGCATCACTATTATTGAGGAAGACAATTTATCATTGTTAGAGTTACCCTCTTAATGTTGAGATTTGTAGGTCTGAGAAAAGATGAACAATATGGAAAGGCGTGCCTCTCAAAATCAGGCAAACTCGGTGTGCTCAGTTTTCTATCACATGGAAATTGGGAGAGTCAGCTGTTCTTAAGGCTAACAGACAATGAAATCTGACAAAGGAGTATTATCTACCCTTGTCTGGCTGCAACTAATGGAGTGTAGGGAAGCTGGACACTATGGACAATGAAATGGAGTGACAGCAGGGTCTTAGCTGATTGATTTTATAATTAATCTGATGAAATTTACTGAGTAAAGATTTTTACCTTGATATTAACAAAACTTTTTAATTATGAAATGTAAATACATTATTGAGGAATGATTTTTTTCAGTGATGTGTTCACATTGTATTAAAATCTAATGAAGTGGTAAATTTAATTTTTTTTGCAATTTATAAATAAATTTTAATTAATGTTTTAATAAAATTTATGATATTGAATAAAAAAATAAAAAGATTTATTGTAACCAGCATGATTAAATTCAAGTTTATCTATTAAAAGTGTTTAACTCTCTAGTTGCCTAATCCTTCATGACCATGACATTATTCAGAAAATAATGAATTGGAATTGAATCATTTATGCCTGGACATTTTGTCTATAGCAATATAAATTGGGTATGCATGCGAATGTATGGAAAATTAACATTCAGCTTTTTAATCAATTCATTGCATAGTAAAAAATAGAATAATAGAATAACAGAATATTTCCAATATTGTATTTAAAAATGAATTGAAATTTAAAGTGTGAGGATATGCTGTTTATTTTTAAAAAAGCAAATATAAATATACCTGCACAACAAACTGGCATAAGTTAAATTGCATGTAAACTGAAATCTTTATAACAATAGAACAAACCAGCCTATACATGTCACAAATCTAAAATAAAAATAAAAATGGGCCAACCAACCAAGATACATTTCAAAACATCTAACAACCAAATTAATTATTTTATAATTATTTCCCGATGCTTATATATATATGTGTGTAATTTAATTAAAATGATTTAGAGTACAATTATTTTTACTCATACAGTATTAAATAGATATGCTGTTTGAATTTGTTATTGCAACGTAATGATTAGCCAGCCTCTTGGCAATCCCATAGCTTGAGTAACAAACCTTTTGATATAACAAACCTTTTGATATATATATATATATATACAGAGCTACCATATGCAGGTTAGGAGTTTGTGTGGGGCATAAAGGTGCTTCATCACAGGGGGGGCCAAGATGCCAAGATAATTAATAAAATGTACATGTTAATGAAAATGTTTGCATTTTTTAATAACATTCTGAATATAAATATTTTTTATTTACTTTAACTTATTGTGACAATTGCCTGATCCTCTAATTTTGAGGTTCCAGTTCAAAATATACTACATATATACTTTTATCACTGTACTAAACTGAAGAGGCTAATGCCATTTTGTCATAATAATTAATAAAACTTATATCTAAATATTTGGATTTCCAAATCACTTTATTGTTAGAAGCATATATTCTGATTGTAAATGTTTTTTATTTTAATATAAGTGGAATACTTCTTTTTTAGATGTGTTGTGATAATTACTTGAATCTCAAAACATATTACATATGTAATCTACCATTGAACTAAACCAAACAGACCAGCACTCTTTAGGCACTATAATTAATAAAATATATATGTAAATAAAAATATTTAGATTTCCCAATCACTTTTATTTAAATATTCTAATTTATATATTGTACTGGTCGAAAACGTCCACCACCTAAACTGCAAGTCGGATCCAAACTCAGCTGAACCAAACTGAATTCAAACCCAACTCACCAGCTCAGATCAATGGATGATCTAAATCGACAGCACAGTGCTATGCGCCAAGAAACTATCTCAATGGTTGGTGAGGATTAGAGACCCCTGAGCTGACACTAATATCGGATAATAAATTAACTAAAGATAATTTTTAAATCGAATCATATGTATATGTTTGGGTTGCCAACACAGACAGCGAGCCTTAACATTAAATAATTATTGAATAAAAGACTTAAGAAACCAAGTGTGTTAATAAAATATTTTAATAATAATAGTAATGGTTTTGTTCAATTTTAAATGATGATTATATTGATCATCTCTAGCCTTAAACAGAGTTTATAATTATAATAAGAGTGGCAGTTCCTATTATATGCCAATGAGTATTATGCAATATTATGGAATTCTATCTGTCTATGCCCCCAACAAAAAAATAAAGGCAGATAAAGATATTCAGTGGTGACGGAAATTATGATTCTTATTTTATACAGAAGAATGTGAGATTTATTTTCACATTTGCAAATCCATTCATGAAGAGCAAGATAGGTATTTAGGGCATAACTTTAATCTTTATTAGAAAACTTATTTAATTTGAGATAACTGAGAATTTGTTTGACTTTAATTGAAATCACTTCATCATGAATTACGAGCATAAGAGTGGGCTTTACTGGAACAGAGAGGTAATGGTGCTGACTAATTATGAGCTATAAAATGAACAAGAGAGATAATCACTGGTCGGTGGTTTAAGTAGTATGGCAGCTTGTATTTAACAAGTCTTACTGCCCTTTAACGAGACGTGGAACACGGGGAAAGCCAGGCTGAGTTATAACTACAAACCTTTGGTGTTCCGAATATAATATAAGCGGGGGAGGAAGTGCTTTCTTCCTCTATAATTTAAAATAACAGTAATATTACCCCCAACAAGCCTATGGAGTGGAAGATTGCCCTACATCAGCAATGTTCGAAGATGATGACTTGATAGTCATTGTTTGAATAATAAAACCCGATTTATTATAGAATGCTCTACGTGATGACTTGATCAAATTAATTAAAGTCAAACGAGCTTTTAACTAAAACTATTTTAAAGTATTTATAAAATTATATTAATTATGCCCCAAACATCATACCCTCCCTGAATCATAATAGAAAGTAACAGAAATTAGAATTAGAATACAGTATATTTAGTTGATTCCTTTATTGGCCCTCTTTTGCAAAATATTTTAACATTATATATGAGTAAATAAATATTGGTGAAACAAGAAAATAGTTGGGGCATAGATTAGAAATGGAGCTAATAATTTATTATTAGCCAATTATAAAAATAGTAAACATTTAATAATTTCTTTTGACTCGATGATTAATAGAACGTATAGATTTAGTTCTAATGGGAGAGAATTACTATCAGAATTAATATTATACATTGAGTCGAAGGATTATTGGCATATAATTAAAAATAAACAACATTAATAAATCACACAATAAATATATATAATATAATAAATGAACCACCATTGTAAAAAAGGAAAGTTAAAGACTAGAGGTTGAGAAAATTACTATGAATTTAAAAAGCATAAATAAAAGAAGGTTTTGTACAGATTTACATTAAAGAATGAAAAGAGCTCTTAAAGGGAGTGTAAAGTTCAGAAAACTTGCCAGAAAGTTATGATTCATTATGGAAATATATTACCATTTCTTCCGGGGCTGGTTCCTTAGTTTACACATCTGAGTTGGTAAAACATAGGCACGCATTTGGTCAATTATGTGAACAGCATTTTGATTGATGTTTCATGATTTCAGCAGCATGATTGATCCAGAAAAAGGTTTAGCAACTTCATTGAAGATTTTCAGGGAACTCCAGGCACAGTAGCCAGATTCCTGACATTTTAGCCCCTCACCATGATAGAAACACTTTGAATTCATGATTTTAAAATGCACAGAATTTAATGGCACTTCTCTACAACAAAGATGGCTTCTTCCTTCTCCAAACTTTTCTGGGCCATTTATACTGTCCTCTGATGCCTTCAGGCTAGCACTTCTTTCATTATCAATGTTACAAAATTTACTAGTTGTTTTTAGATATATTCCTTCGATAAGGCTTTCAAACTCATTAACTTGAATTCATTTTCTAATTAGAAAATGAATTCTTAAAATCAGAGAAATGATTTTAATTAGAAAATCCTTACATTTTAAATACTTATCTTTTTTTTTAATTAATAAAACTTTACCCATTGTTTTGGAAAGGGAAAATTTGAAAGCTTATCGAAAGAATGTAGCTTTTAATCACTAAAATTTTAACAAATTATTTAAAGTAAAATCAAACATTCCCAATGCAATGAAACTTTCAAACAATTATATATATTTAAATATTTATAAATATATACACACAATCCATGCAGTTGTAATATATATAAATTCATGAATAATTTTATCATGAATTTATTAATAGCATCGATTAATTTAAACTTTAAATAAATTAATTTTAATACACATTTATAAAATAGTTTTTCTTTAAGAAAACTGGCATGGATTGACCGTATAAAGCCTCTTTGCATCAGAAATTTAAGGTTAGTACTAGGGTTTGAAGTGGGCTTATGGCTAGATGTCATGAAGCTAGGATCGAACTCAGATCTGACTGCTTCAATATAAATAAATATTACTATTAATAATTTATTGTAAACAAAATTATTTTTAAAATATCTCATAATTCCAGTGATTATGTGATAAAATATTTTTATCAATGATATTTTACAAAATTTATATGTCTTTTATAGTTTAGAGTAGTGGTGAATTGATTGACAGTGGAATAAGGGGTTTTATGATCGATTCTGTTGTTGTCTTGTGCAAAATTGTTTTAATAAAATCTTGTTTTTTTTTTTTTATTACTATGCCATATTATCTTTTTATAAATTTTTCCAAATAGCCTTTTCTATTTATAATAACAATATCTTTATAATGGCATATTACATTTTTACTTGCTTTACTAAACAGTTTTTTCTTAGATGAGAATTCAGGTTCGTTCTCTAACTAAAAACTCGTAATTGATCCATTACTCACACTATGGTCCACATCTAAGGAAAACAGAATGAGTAAAAAATATAATTTTTAAAATAATATTATTGCATATCAAAATATTTAATTCTTAATACATTTTATGATAATGTAATGCAGATTGCACTATTGAAATGTCTAAAAAATGTATCTAATAAAACAAATTGAATGTTTGATTATTTTTTTTAATAGTTAACCAACATAACATATGAATAAACAAAATAAAGTACAAGGTGTTTTAATGGTTTCTAAAATTTATTGAATAAGCAATCTATGTAAGAAAATTTAAAATTTTTTCCCTTAAATAAATCCTGGGTAAATTCCTAAATATTGAACTATATAATACTGGATTTGAAGATATTTACATATCAGAAAAATTCATGCTTTCAGGCTGATAGAAAAGTGTTTCATAAATGCTGATTAGAAGAGTTGGTGTATAGATCTAGTTTCTGATCTTCCTATCATTGACTGACTTGAGCCAACTAGCTCGAAACCATGGATTAAAGGTTGGAGACAATTTGAAAGAGATATTGAATTCTATCTCTCTCAGCATTTGTGTAAACAAAGCTTGATTGTGGGCTATTGGTAAAGCTTCATCTAGTGATTCATTAAATGCAAGCTATAGCAAGTTATGAAATGTTTAACTTGTTTTGTTTATCATATATATAAAATAAATAAAATATCTGTTAATTAAAAACAATATTGTAATTATAATTGAAATAATATTTTTAAAAATATTATTTCAATTATATATATATATATATAACTATTAATTAAGCATTAAAAAATTAAATAATAAAGTAGTATAAATATTTTATTATTGAAGAAAACTGTTTTGTTAATAGAAAACATAAACAAGTTTTTGTGAGAGGTTCTGAGTTAAAAGTAACTAATAGATTTTAAAAATAACAGTACTATTTTCATAAAGATGTTTTAATGAAATAAAAGACGTATATTAATCATGTTATTTAAAATTGACTTACTTTAGTAGTCTTAATGAAATATAAAAGTTACATCAATAAGCAATAAAAGTATAAAAATTTAAAATATTGGACTATATATATATATAAAATTATATATATGTCTGAATATTTATATGCTTAAAATAATAAATTATAATTATTAATAGTAGTATAACACACACATAAAAAATTAAATAATAGTGATTTTCAATTATATTGATGGCTTAAAAGTTGGAGGTTGAAGTAGATTGAAGCCTGTCCATTAAAATATGAAGATTTGTTATCTTAATATAAACTGAGCAGTGATTATATATGTGTGTGTGAGACATGATAACCTAGATCAACTGATGAGTGCTGGTTCAGCATGAAATATGTATATTGCTGATTATTGATCTTTTCTACATGTCTGTGATAATGTGTATCAGTGGTATAAGATAGTGTGGATAGTTGAAAGGTGCTTGAAATTCTGAGTTCAAATCCCCTATATTTACAATTAGGCTCCAAGTATATGAAGAGTGCCTGTATTTCAAATATTATTGAATAACTATAACCTTTTTAAGTATTTTTAATGAATGATTGACATGCCAGTTAAAATTGATCTAATATTGGTTAAGAAGTCTGAATTATGTCAGCTTTTACAATTATTTTACTTTAGAAAGAGACATGCTGCACTCTCCTTTCTCCTCACTATGTGAGACAAAACTCACAGAGCAGTCCAAAGAATCATACTCTGGCTGCAGATATTTTTAAGTAAGTAAACTAGAAGTACAATTATTTATATAAATTTCAGAGCTGGCCTGAAGAGAAGAGGAAAGCAGTGCAATGTTTTTATGGCATTGTGTGGAGGTGTTGGTGCAGAGATTCTTTTAATTATGATAAAATACTTAGTTATTTAAAAATGATCATATTTGCAGATATTTTCTATCTTTACTAGCAATTTTGCAGGATATTCCAAAAAGTAATATGGAGACTTCGAAAGAGAAAATGTCAAATTTTGTAAATAAATATTTTTGTTTTAAGTTATTATTTAATTTTATTGTTTCAAAAATTATGTTTTTAAACAAATTTATTTTGTTTTAGCATGTGTTTTAATCTACAGATTTATTTTATATAAATAAATGAATAAAACATATGAAATGTTTACCAAACACATTAAATGACTAAAGCCATATTTTGAAGTTTTTCTTGTGAAAGCACTTGGGGAAAATGTATTTTTCTATTTTTTTTTTTTAGAATGTGAAAGGGTGGCACTATGGTGGTGTTCTATACATATATATATATATTAAAGGTTTTTTTATCATAACAGTATAATGATTGGCATATCTTCCTATGCTTCCCATAACAAAAAAAAAAATCTAGATAAAACTTAAGATTTTTTTCTGTTAGATAAGAGTTTACAACAAAGCTTATAATTTTTTCTCAGATAGTTGTCTCATGGCTTTTTTAAATTATCCACCTAATTATTGATCAGCAAATGTGTAATTGCTTTTTAAAATAGAACAGGGAGGGAATGTAAAATTAGTAATTAACTAATAACTTTAGTGGGTAATGTCATTTTCTTTACATTTACTGCATTAATGATGCAGAAAAATTTTCCTACTTTTTATTATATTTTTATATCCAATTAACAATTCATTGACTTTAGGTCAACATGGGTGTGATGAGAATTTCAGCCTCAGGGTGGCCTTTAAGCATTCCATCAACAGATTTTCAATTGGATGGACAGTTGAAGAGTTGGAGTGTGGAATGGATTAAAGTCTGACCATTAAAGTATGAAGATTGGCTATTTTAATATATATCTGAGCACTTATTGCATATATGTGTAGAGATGATAATCTGGACCAACTGATGATTGCTGGTTTAGCATGAAATACATATATTGGTGATTATTTATCTTTTTGACATATATGTGTTCAAGTGTATCAGTGTTATGAAATAGAGTGGAGAGTGATGGTTAGTGTGAAAGTCTGTACTCATATACCCTATATATTATTACAGATTCTAATTCCTTTAAGCTCATTGTTTTTCATGCATTGATGCATCTATATAATACTATTTACATCTTGATTAATCACTTTTTACAATGCATTCAAATAAATTGTATTCCTTTAGACTTTTTATAATCAATCCAACAGTCTTCATCAGAACTGCAACATTCAAATATATATGACCATATGAGTAGTACATATATCCATAATTCTATATTCATTTACATTCAAATATTTTTTTCTTGTTATTTTTGATCCTTAGTGTATTAATTTCTTCTGACAACTGTAATAAAATATATAGAAATAAATTTTATTTAATTTCAGCATAAAAAATGATTAATGAAGGTATAAATGATATTATATTATTCTAGATATAGCCAAAAAAAATAATTTTTAAAACACAACCAATGATTTTATTGTTACAATCAGACATCTCAAGTGTAAAGTAATACAGAATAATAACATATTTATACTAAACATTACCCATATCCATTTACATCCCATACATCCTTAATATTAATTTTTAAATAAGTTAATTGCTTTAGAATCATAAATTTTTAATAATAAAGATTTTTTAATTCTTTTTTTTTATTTCATTTCTCTCAAAGAAGACAAAAATTAATAATGTGGTTTGTATCTTTTTTATGGATATATAAAGCAGAACTAAAATATTTATTTCTAACCCTACCGTTATGTTTTATATATCTTTATTCTTTCATTTAAACTCAAATTATTCTGACCTATATATATATATATATATATATATATATATATCCACAGATGGCGTCCTACCAAGACTGCCAATCAAGCGTGTTTTGTTTACATAAACGTCAGAGTAACTAGTATTCACTATCTCTAACTATAATTCCACTTTCAGATCATGATTTCAAGCTATTTGCTATCGTCAGTGAAAGACAGGAATAAAGAAACTAGATCTGAATACAAACTCTGAGCGTTTATGAAACAATTTCTATTCAGCTTGCAAGCGTGAATTTTTTAGACACGTAATGTCTTCAAACTCAGCATAGCAAACCAGATAGCTACATGGGTCTGATCTCAGACCCATGTAGCTATCTGGTTTGCTATGCTGAGTTTGAAGACATTACGTGTCTAAAAAATTCACGCTTGCAAGCTGAATAGAAATTGTTTCATAAACGCTCAGAGTTTGTATTCAGATCTAGTTTCTTTATTCCTGTCTTTCACTGACGATAGCAAATAGCTTGAAATCATGATCTGAAAGTGGAATTATAGTTAGAGATAGTGAATACTAGTTACTCTGACGTTTATGTAAACAAAACACGCTTGATTGGCAGTCTTGGTAGGACGCCATCTGTGGACATAAATACAAGCGTTAGCAAGTTTTTTAACTTGCATTTTTGTTTATCATATATATATATATATATATTCTTACAAAAGCAAAGGATAATTTACACTATTCCAGGAATATTCTTTCTATCAAAAATTTCCTTTGTATTATTTAATAAATTATTCAAAGTAATATCCCTTTTCCAAGCAAATTTCTTACTTCCAAACAAATTACTATTTTTATATACAATTCTATAAGAAAACAATTTAAATGTCAATGAAATAAAATCATATTTTTCTTGATCCTTTACATTATTATAAATATTATTGCTATTAAATAAAATTTTTTTAACAAATTTATCAGTGTAGCCAACACTCAAATAATATTTATAAAATAGGTCTTTTTGAAACAAAACTACCCCATTAGAATTATTTAATCTCTTATTTCTATAACAATAATGTTTTAAAGCAGCTATTTTATAAGATGCTGATTGATAGCTTTCAGGTTTAATTTTAGACCTAAACTCTTTACTATTAATGTAATAACCACATACCAAAAATCATTCTTTACATTTCTAATCATCAATAAATCTAAATATTTCAATTTAACAAAATGTAACCCCCCTTTTTCTACAACAGCTTTTATAGAAGGATCAAAACAATTAAACTTATTTACCAACTCTTTCAATTTATGATTCTCAACTACAAACAAATAATGATCAACATATCTAATAAACAACTTTAAATATAAACTATCCTTCTTAATAATAACTTTCTCTTCCAAATAATTAATATAAACTGAACAACTTAAGACAGAATGCTATAATCTATTATTCACCCTTTCTTAATCTTAATCTTATAAACATTACCATTATAAGTGAAATACATAGAATCATCCAATAATAAAAACAAATCTTTAATAACTTTAATCTTAGTCTTTGACAAAGATCCACACAAACATAAGAACATCAAACAGATTGATAGATATTCTCAATATCCAAACTACCAAAAACTCAATTGCTTTAATTAAGGTGACAAAAGCCTCAAAAGAAGGAGAAATTATGTAATAACCAAAATCAACAAATTGTTTTAAAAAATTATTCATGAACCTAACAATATCCTCCACAACACTACCTGTAAAGTCAAAAATAAATCTTTAAAGAAAACCATCTTTATAAGTCTTAATATTCATTAACATCTTAGTTGATATGAAGTCTTTAGGGATATTACTTTGAATAATTTATTAAATAATGCAAAAATAATTTTTTGACAAAAATATTATTCCTGGAATAGTGTATATTATCATTTGTTTTGTAAAATGGTATATATAAGTCAGAGTAGTTTGAGCTAAATGAAAGAATAAAGGTACATAAAAGTAGGATTAGAAATAAATATCTTATTTCTGCTTTATATATCCATGAAAAAGATTCAGGCCACACTATTAATTTTGGTGAGACTAAAGTTATCTTCTTTGAGAGAAATGAAATAAAAAGAATTAAAGGATCTTTATTATTTAAAGTTGAGGATTCTGAAGCAATTAACTTTTTTAAAAATTCTTTTAATATTAAGGGTTTATGAGATATAAGTGGAATTGTGGGTAATGTTTAATTTAAATAAGTTATTTTGTAGTTCTTTATACTTGAGAAGTCTGATTGTAGCACAGAAACCATTGGTTGTGTTTTACAGTTGTTGTTGTTGTTGTTTTTTTTTTTTGATTAGTCTGGTTGAGTTATGAAAATTTGTGATAATTTTTATTATTTTATTGACTAATTTTGTTTGAAATTTTTAATATTTATATATATATATACTTTTGATTTTGATTAAAGTTAATTATTTGAATTTTTACAGAATTGTATTGTCCAATCTCATTTAAATTATTCTGATTAGAATTATATAATCCTATATTACTTTTTCTAATTCAGTCATTTTTATTTAATTAATGCCCTTTTCATTTATTACCATTACAATTCAACTTTCAATAAATAAATAGATAAATCTGTTTGATTTCAAGAATTTCTATGTGATATAAAATATATGTACAATATTCCTGTCACCACATTTTATTATATACATAATGATTCTAAGCTCTCAGCTTATAAGCTAGTTGAAATACCGAAACTAGGATATTAGTAGTTTTGTATTATTCCCTTAATGTAATTTGCTCTAACAACAAATGCTAAAATTGCACAAGTTGTAATATTTCTGCTTTAAAATAAATAGTTATATTTTATCAATCCCAAAATGTTTAATATTGAAATTTTTGTTTTAAAATTATCTTTTAAATGTTTACATAATTTTAGACTTTAATTGACTACTTTAACGATAGACATCAGTTCACAAATTGTCTCAGAGTTCTGCAAAAATAACAATCAAGTTTTATTACATTACAAAAAAATATTCTACATCATTTTAATTAACTTTGATTTTGTAAATGTAACAATTATTGTTGTAATCTAGTGAATTCAAAGCTATTCAATATAAAACTCTTTTTAATACAAATAAAATAATTATTGACATTTATTAAAGATACAATTGTTGTATATTTTAAAAATGAAATAATACTGGATTTATTTATTTTTAATTTGTACAGGAATCGATATAAAACTTTTTGATTTAATTATTAAAATTTATATTTACCTCTCTATAACAAATAATATCACTATTATATATAATAACTTATTGTATATACTCACTATATTTTTTTAAAATTAACTTTTAAATTTATTATCTCATTACTTATATTTTTTTGAAAATAAACCTATTAATTTCACTCATCTGCTCATCAAACAAAATATTACATTAAAATTAAGAGTTGACTTTGAACCAGGATTGAATCATGAATAATATCTAACATCTTTAATGGAAAATGTATAAAAAGACTAGTCTTGTTCAACTATAGATTTGTAAAGGAAAATACTACCGATTATAAAAATACCAATAATCTCTGAAATTTAGCAACCAGAAAATATTATAGTATTGTAATGTTTATATAAGTAAAGTAACCTTATCGTTGGCTATTCAGGAAATCATGTCATTCCAATCAATTTGGGAAGTGAGATTTTTGATTTTTACTTTACTCAGTGAAATACAATCTAGAAAATATTACATCAGTTAGTACCAATAATTATTCCAATTTATTCTAATTTATTATTCTTAGAAAAACATAGATTGTACTTTGATTACCCTTCATTGATTTCCTAGCAGAAGATACGCTTGAATGGATTCTGCTTATTTATTATCTACCCTGATCTCTATGAGAAGTTAGAGTAGTTAACATGCAGAATCCAAATCAAGAATATCTTCTGCAAAGTGACCTGAATTTATATCCATTGATATCTACATCAGCCTATTGAAACTAAGATTGTTTTTATTAAATAAAACAGCAGAATATAATTAAAATTTATTTGCTTGAAGCAAAACATTAATAATCTTATAGTTCATTGAAATCAATTATCGTTTTTTTTGATAAAATTGTTAGTCACAAACTTAGCAATTTTGGGTGCTTAGATATCATTTTGGATAACTAGTCTTCATAAGTTTTTTTGACACTCTGTAATAAGTTATCATCAATCTGAATTTCATATTTATGCGTATAACTATAAATATTATTTCTTTGTAATAATAAAATGTAGCAAAATATAAACCCATCTGCATGAGTTAAATCATATTGAATTTCTGTGATCAATTAATTAAATAGTCAAAACATGACATTATTTACTAATAATATTATAAACATTATATCAAGATTAAGCATAATACTTCAACTTTTCAGGTAATTTTTTTATTCATAATTTTATTTACAACAGTTAAAATATATTTTCATGTTTACATATAGATAATTGATTGGAAAGGACAAATAATATTCAAGAAGAGAAATAATTAGTTCACCGCAATAACTTCATTATTAATTGATCAGATATAATTTTCTATTTACTTTAGTTGATCATCAATTAGAAACATACATCTGCTACTAATGGCATTATACTAAAGTGCTCAAAGTACAACTACAATGATAGTAGCAAAAGTAACCAGTACCTAGTAATTAATTGTATATAAATTTCATTATAAACAGATGACTTAGAATCTAACCATTATTACAAACACAAAAATCAGCTTTTACTTGTGCAGTTTGTATACAATAGTATATGACAATTTAATTTGATAATGAATTGTGATAAGAATTTATAAAAATTTGGTTACTAAAATGAAAGATAATTTATAGCTAATCAGTAATGTAGTAATGATTGATGTACAAATGAATACAAAAATTATATTTAAAGTAAGTAAGAGAGAAACTGGATGGAGATTTTGTTTACTGGAGTTTGCTTAGCTTTATTTTCAATCACTAGTAATAGATTAAAACTTTTTCTACCAGATTAAAGATGACATAGTGAATGTGACAGCAGGAAGTGTTTCTACCTCAGGCACTGATCCATTCATAAGTTTATATATATATATAGATGGAGCTTTACCAAGACCTCCAAACAAGCGTATTTGTTTACATAAACGTCAGAGTCAATGTAAACAAATACGCTTGTTTGGAGGTCTTGGTAAAGCTCCATTTATTGATCATTAATACAAGTGATAGCAGGTTTTTACGTATATAAGACTTGTTTTGTTTTTCATATATATATATATTGTGTGCCTATACTGATCATGAATATGATGTGAAAATGTTAAAAGTATACTCGATACAATTATATTATTAAAATTTTATATTTAAACTCTGTATAAATATGATTTTACATTAATATGAGTCTTTAAATCTAAAAGAAGCTAGATCTAAATTTCAATGAAAGTTAGTTTTTGCAATTTGTATATAGCATCTAAATCTCAAAGGAGTCAGACTAAACTTTTAATGGATTCACAACTTAATTAAAACAGGAAAAACTCTCCATACAGTGCCACTCAGTGCAAGCCAGAGTAATCAATGGATGCCAGAAGACTTGTGCATAAAATTCCTATATAGTGCCTACTCATCCAATATCCCCAGACTAGTTTCTAGCTTGTGGCTTTCATCGATGAGAAGCATGTGATGTTTAGTGATTCACAACTTTCACATATTTTATTATAATTAGCCTCTAATTTTTTGTCAATCATCATGAGTTAGTAATTAGGATTTAGGTAGCTTTTGCCAATTAAACTGTGATGGATTCTTGATACGTTTATTCTCCACTGAATGTTTTATTAACTGGTAGTTGGACATTTTACAAATATATTTTAGAACACGATTAATTCTGCTTAATTGTTTGTCAGTTGAATTTCTGAAAAAAGTAAGAAAAGTATAAGTTTCATTAGTTGAAATCAGTTAAATTATGTATGTATATTTAGGAAAAATATTAATTGTCAGGTTTGAGTTGTTGTTTTTTCTTTTACACTAAAATGAATAATGAGACATATTATCTGATATCCACAATACAGTAGAGGATTAACTTTGATAGTGCATATGCATATTGTATAAAGAAAAATTAGAAATGAATATCTACAAAAGTTATTTATATAAATGTTAAAACAAAGTTTAAAATAATTTAAATATTAATTATGTAATAATATTCTCAATATTTTGGAAATATTGCAAATTATTTAAAATTAAATGAAATGACTTTTTGATACAAATAGATTATTTAATTTATTAATAATTCTGACAAAAATTTAAATTATCACTGTAGTATCAAAAAATATTTTTGAATAAACAAAAGTGTTTCTCATTGTTCATATAATTAAAAAAGTTAATTTCAATATATTTTTTATTTAACATTTTGAGCAAAAAACTTCACATGTCATTTTTTGAATAGAATCTAGTGAATCGTTCATTCTATATCACTCCATGTTGAAAACATTTTATTTTTACAATTAAGCATTTTTTTCTATATATTATATAAGTAATTTTTGCCTAATAATTTAAAGTGTAAACTTTCAAGTAATATTGATTTTTAAACAGTCTTTTTTTAAAATATGAAAATAAAGATCTAAACAAAGTTCTTACCTATAACAATGGGGAATGCAACCATTGGAAGTAATTTACCTATGAATTAAGTTAGAAGAAGGATATATTGGATATTTATGAATTTTATGTTATTAAAAAAAGATATATTTTGGAATAAATGCAATTTATCCATTCTACATTGAACACTTTTTTAGCAAAAACCTTTTATTGTACATATATGCACACACAATCTTACATTTCAACTATCCTGCAATCTTCATCAGAGCTATGATATAATGAACAAAATAAAATACCTAACTATATAATGAAGTAATAACCTTCCAAGCCCTTATTGTTTCACCATCAACCTAATGACCCACTCATCTGTGCTAAGTTCGAACCATATTTTTTAATGTTAACTCTCTTAAAATTAACTTGTAAAACCTACTATTATATCTATCTTAACAGCATTATATATTTACATGCGAACCAACACTATAATTAGAAAGGATTAATAAAATTATACTGTATTTCTATCATGGAATATTTTGAGAAAATATTTATTATATAGAAAAATGTTAAAAGTCAATTTATTAATAATTTTGTTATTATAAATTCATATGTGGATGTACAATCTGCCCTATATATAATGTATATAGAGGTGGTATGATTTAAAATATTAAAAGTTGTAATTAAAGTGTTTAAAAGTTGAAAGTGAGATGACTGGAATATTCATACCCGCAATGAAGACTAATGTCACATGTGTTGCATACATGGCTGATATTACTGTCTTTCTGCCCACCAAAAAACAAATACCAACACTAATTAAAATTCTTAATAACTACTCAGCAGAATATAAACTAGAGTTTAATCTACATAAATCCAGCGCTTGCTCCATATGCACTGGACACCAACAAGACCAATACTTTAAAGAAAAAACAGGTCCATTCCTGGGATTTCCATTCCATTTAAGCAACTCTGAAATGCGTTCACAGATACAGAGGAAATTAATGAATAAATCTGAGAATATAACTAATTCTCTATCCAAATCATACATGTCGCTCTATGCCAAAGTCGCTCTCTTCAATATCTTAATAATAACAAGAGTTACATATTATACACCCATAATAATATACACAAAAGCGTTTATAGCAAAAATTTATTCAATGTGTAGAAAATTATTGTGGAAAAAAAAATAGTGCCAATATCCTTAAGAAAAACCTGAACCCTCTATCTCGAAATGGACTAGGCCTACATTCAATCAACATTTTTCAAATTCAAAAAACATTTAATCTAATATCATCATGCGCCAAAATTTTCCCCTATCTAGAAATTGCACTCAAAATCACACCCACAGACAAACCACCACCTACAAATAACTTCTGGAATAAGCTAATTTCTCCACTATTAAGCATCCCCAATCTTACATCCCCCCCTATGGACAAAATGAAATACTGGGAGGTTTACTCAGTCTGCAACCCCCCTTCCAATGATAACGGGAAAACTTATTTAAACTTAACAAATAAACAGTTGACCAAAAACTTCAAATATTGGTCATTGGAGCCAAAATTCTATGATTTCCTCATAAAACTAAATCTTGATACACTTTCAACTCTTTACTTCTGTAGATATAAAAGAAACTGTACCAATATTGAAGATATTTGCAAGATTTGTCAAAGAGAACCAGAAACCCTATCACACTTATTATTCACAAGCCCCAGATACAATAATATCTGTTGGGACATTCCAAAAATTTTTAAAAACAAGGATTACGGAATACAAACACTTCTCAATTCCTTTGAAAAGGGTATTTATGGACTCATCCGTGCTAGCACATTTGTGTTATACTCACTATGGTGTACCACATGTACACTTATGTATGAACTGGACATGAAACAATCTAACACATGTAGGAACAAAATTGATATCACATGCACTAGGGATGAAAAAATTTCATCGCCTAACATTTTTTCAGACACCTGGTCAATAATGCTACTTCACTCTAATTTATAAAAAGACCCACCATCGCCAAAGAAGTAAATCACCAGGATTTTAAAAAAAAGGAAAGAAAGGGTGGAGGGAAGAGGGAGGTAAAAGAGATAAAAAGTGTACCCATTAATATATGTAAATTGTTATAAACTGATGTAACGATCAGGAGAATGGTAAGCCCTGATCAAAATAGTTATTTTCCTTGTTTTTTTTCTTTTTTTTCCTTCCTTTTTTTGTACATTTATAAACCAATAAAGCCTATTGAAACTAAAGTTTTTATTTAAAAATATGTTAAAAGGTTTTTTTTAAAATATGTTTTAAAAGAGTTTCTTATTTAGTAATTAAAATAAAAAAAAGTTCTGGTCAAGTAATTAAAACAGATTTGTTGTAAACAAGAATTTACTTTAACTGCAGGGTAGGTAAAAATAAAAATCATCTTTTAAAATCTAACTAATGGAAAGTTAAAAATATTTGCAATAGAAAGTCATACAGAAAAAGCATTGGGCCAGCACTATTTTAATAGCCTAAAGGGAACTATAGCACCTCAGAAATTGAGCAATAGATTAATTAAAAAGTTTTGTAATTTTGTACCAGTAAAGCAAATTCTTCAGTTAATGGGTTCTGAGGTGATATAGATTTCCCTAATGTAAGTGTGTAGGGCAAAATGTATAAATACCCTATATTTTAAACCCAGGATAGTAAATAGCCATTTTATAAAAGCAGTCAAAATCCACATCAGTTGTAATTTCTAAAATGTCCAGCTAAAAATGGGCATTTCTTTGTTGTTACTCCATGGAAAAATGGAGATTTCTCTCATCCAAAGCTGTAACAACTATCATGCTACTAGAAGACTCAAAGCCTAATGGAATCATGAAGAACATGATGCCACCAGCACCCACTCAAGCTCACCAAACCTACAGCTCAAGCACTTGCAGTCCAGATAAATAATAATCGATACAGTTATTTTCAAAACTGCAGAGCTCTGTGTAATCCTTATATAAATTACAATCTAAATCCAAGTTAGTTAACTCTCCTTAAAATATTTAAATGTAACTGAATTAATGGTAACCAAATGTAACTATAATTTAAATCCATTTTGATATTTAAAATAATAATGTAAAATTTCTCAAAATTAATATTTCTAAAAAGTTATAATGACCTGCCTATTTGTAATTTTCTTTCACTTAAAATGTAAATTAACATTTTCTAATTTAAAGTTATATCATTGCAGTTATGTCTATATTTCTTTGCTTATTTTAGTTAAATGTTTATTATATTTCATATGCCAATGTTTTGAAACAGTGAGCACTTAATTTTAATATATTTTCCATAAGATATTATTCAAATATCTTCATGTAATTGTTTTATAGTATCACTTTCAGTGTACTGTTTCAAAATCCTATTTTTATAAATAATAACGACTAGCCTAGCACTCTTTATTATTATTATTATTATTATTATTATTATTATTATTATTATTATTATTATTATTATTATTATTATTATTATTATTATTATTATTATTATTATTATTATTATTATTATTATTATTATTATTATTATTATTATTATTATTATTATTATTATTATTATTATTATTATTATTATTATTATTATTATTATTATTATTATTATTATTATTATTATTATTATTATTATTATTATTATTATTATTATTATTATTATTATTATTATTATTATTATTATTATTATTATTATTATTATTATTAATTTATGATTTAAAAATGTGAAAGATGGCTCATTTCAATCAGCAATTAGCAAGCTTAAATATATATTTTTTATTAAGAATTAAACTAGCCTTGAGGATAGTTATAAGTATATTTGCTAGTTAAGTTATTCCTAAGTCCATATAAATATACTTTTCCCTCCTTAAAATATTAATTAATTGTAAAAGTAACCAAATAGATCGAATGTGATGAAGTAAAGATGTTATAAATATTCCCATCAGTAGTGTATATATATATTTATCATGCTACACAAGGGTTGGCTTTGATTGATAGAGCTTATATGCTATTGTTTTTGTATTTCATAGTAAGAAATATAGTATTCTTTGCTTGGCAGATGAGATCCATTATCTGTTAAATAGTTTCTCATTTTGCTGCTACTTATATTAAGATAAAGCCACGGTGCAGCCAGCACATCTTCTCTTATAGGGTAGTGTAGTAGGGAAGCCTGAGTTGAGGCCAGGTTAGCATGTAAGTCCCTCGCCACTTCTGAACAAAATGTTCTTTTCATTCGTGGCATAATGATCAGTTCCAGGGTACCAGCACTTGTCGCAAGAACCCTTGAGTTATGCATTCATCTGCAGAGTGACTTTTCTTATTGTCATTTTCCTGTGCCATGGTGCATTGGTAAAATTTTATGCAGTCAACTCTACCTCCTTAATATATCACTTTCAGCATTGATCTGAAAATCCTCTTGAAAGCCTGGTTCAATCTAGAGTTATTTGAGCTGATTTATGTGCTGATCTTTAATATAATATAATATTCATAATAATAAATGAATTATTAGTTTAATCAAGGCTTACTATGATTACTTATATGTCTAACTGCCACAAGTGAATAGGAATTGCCAAAACTCTATTGATAGACATAATGTAGTGATTATTTATGTATTATCTTTAAATAAATTTATAAGATGAGAATCTGTTAAACTCATCTCTTATATAACATTTGTTATTGCTTGTACACATACATCCATTAATTAAGCTGTAAGAAGAGAGTGTGTTATCTCTTCATTCATCCACATGTTTGCATGCATTTTTCATATGCTAGAAAATTCTATATATGTGTTAATTTGATTCATAATTTACTATATAATAAATATACAGTCAAATTAGTCTATTTCGTTCTCAGTTTCATTTATTCAATCCAATTCTAATCATTGATAATATCTATTTATAAATGTATTCATTAATAAAGTCTCTATGAATTGAGTATAATTAGATTTAATTAATAATAGTTTTAACCTTTTAACCTTGAGTCTTATTGTTTCACCCTGATCTATGCCAGCCATGAAAGGTGGATATATTACATGTAACTTCAAGTGTGATCATTTGTAGGATCTTGAGTCATGGAATATGGGCAAATGAGTTGAAGTGTAGCAGATTCAG
Source organism: Epiperipatus broadwayi (assembly GCA_028023455.1). Classification (NCBI taxonomy): domain Eukaryota; kingdom Metazoa; phylum Onychophora; class Udeonychophora; order Euonychophora; family Peripatidae; genus Epiperipatus; species Epiperipatus broadwayi. The sequence continues at coordinate 3,769,639 of JAQFVV010012434.1, read as the reverse complement.
GATGTCACAATCCTGGTCTGGTCAGCTTTGAGCTTTTTTTCTGGATTATAGGTGCTGTCACGCGAATGTACAAAACTTGACCGATACAATAAATAATACCATAAAAATGTAAACAATAAAATTACCAAAATAATAATAAAAAAACAGCATAAGATATAATAAATATAATTAAACCAAAATTAATATAAATTAAAATATACAATATAAATATAAAATAAATGTAAATTATGCATGTGTATTCCTGACAATATATATATATGAACAACTATAAATTTAAATATATTATTCATTTTTATTATTTTTAAAAATATCTTAATTACTTCCATTCCTTATAAACTTAAACTTGTTTTATTGGCTCCACCTTAAAAAATATTTACTAATTTTATTTTCATATAATTCTCTGTTCAACCTTAATTCATTTAGTAATATTTTTTAATTTTTAAATTATAGAATATTTATGATTTTTTTATTCATTCTTCTGTTATTAATAATATTTTATATTTATCTTCCTTATTTTTAATATCTAAAAACAATAAATATTGTAACTTACCCATTTTTAGTCTATTTTTTTAAAAGCAAAAACACATTTTTTGTGATTTTTTTACAAATTATCTTATATCCTAGCTCCCTCTATTACATATTATTTAAACTAACTGTATTTATAATCACTACAACTCTTTATTTATATATTTATTATACACTTTAACTTTATTACTATTATTATATAACTCTTATAAATTTATATTGTACTATTTTATATGTAAATATTATACTAATATTTTTTTCTTAATATGTAATATCTATAAATATATTCATGTTTATACTCCTATGTAACCATTTTTTTACAAGCCATAATTGATTTATAAGTAATTTTCTCCTTGTATTTTTTTCTCTATAAATCTTTTTAAAGAACTATATTTTTACCAATGTTATCCTAATCCCAGAATTCATATTAAATTTTGATTGTATCTTTCTTGCTAGTATTGCATTTTTTATTTTTATGTTTTTAATATTGTCTTATATAACATCATTTTTATTGAATTTTGTGTAAATTTGAGTCCTGTTTCCTTCATATATATATATATCAGTTATTTATTATCTGACATATGTTCCTTTTAATCTTTTTTTATAGAATTTTTAGTTTCTCCCACATATTTGTTATCAATCATAGCTATCTAAACATTGTTTTCATTTTATCATATATTCTTCATTAATTATTTCTTCATTATCTTTATTATATCCTATATATTTTTATTCATATATTAGATAATAAATCACTATATATGTATAAAGAAAATAGGACACAAATTTACACAAAATACAATAAACATAATGTTACATACAGACAATATTAAAGAAATGAAAATAAAAAATAATACTAATAAAAAAAAAATCAAAATTTAATAGGGATTAGGATGATATTGGTATAAATATAGTTCTTAAAAAGGATATAAAGGAAAAAATATATATAGAAAATTACTTATAAATTATGGATTGTAAAAAAATGATTACATAGAACTATAAACTTGAATATATTTGTAGATATTACTTATTAAGGAAACAAACTTAGTTTAATACTTACATATAAAACAATATAATATAAATTTATAAGAGAGAGTTATATAATAATAATAATAATAATAATAATAATAATAATAATAATAATAATAATAATAATAATAATAATAATAATAATAATAATAATAATAATAATAATAATAATAATAATAATAATAATAATAATAATAATAATAATAATAATAATAATAATAATAATAAAGTTAAAGTGGATAAATATATAAATAAAAAGTTGTAGTGAATATAGATATAATTAATTTAAATAATAGGTAATAGAGTAAGCTTGGATCTAAGATAATTTTTAAAAAGATGCAAAAAGCAAAATGAAAATGTTCAGTATATTGCAATTTATGGATAATAAGAGAATAGCAAAAATCATATTTAATTGGGTTATGAGTAAAGGGCATGCAACAAGATGGTAGAAGATTTTGATAAAGAATTTATGGCCAGTATACTTATGAAAAAGGTGGAATGTTTGTGTTAGAATTGTTGAGTGTAATAATTGCAAAGAATGGGATAAAGGAATAGATGCATTAATAAAGAATAGAGAGTTGGATAGATGAACTAGTATGTAGAGTAAAAAGAGTTTAAATATATATAGAAGTAAACAGAATATTGGATGTGAGTTAATTTACATCCATAGATGAACTAGTATGTAGAGTAAAAAGAGTTTAAATATATATAGAAGTAAACAGAATATTGGATGTGAGTTAATTTATGATAATAGCAAGGAAAGTAGTTTACTGTTTTCTAGAACAGAATCTTTAGCAACAAGGGAATATACACATAAATAGAAAAATGTGGTGATTTAGTCTGCAAATTGTGTAAGGAAGACATAGAAAATATTAGGAATCTGTTAACTGAATGTAAATGCTTGCAAGTTGAAAGAGCACAAATAATGAAGTTATGGAAAAATAAATATAAACAAAGTGATAATATAGAAGATAGGTTCTTGGCTTTTATGCTGGATTTGAAAAAAGATAAGGGGGATTTAGATATAAAGGCTATGGAGTTGACAAGGATTATATTGTGGAAATGGCATGGAACAAGATAGAAACAAATATGGGAAAAACTTAGGGTAGGGAATGGAAGAGAAGGTAAAGTGGTTAACAGTTTTTTCTGAGCATGGTAGGTGAGATATTCCTGACTCCAAAAATGGAAAAGTCACAGTGCATCTTTCATCTCTCTTAAAAAAACATTTTTTTGCTTTTAAAAAATTGAAGTAAAAGTGGGTAAGTGAGAAAATTATGATGTTTACAGTTTTTAGATATTAAAAAAAAAGATAAAAAAGATAAATATAAAATATTATTAATAACAGAAGAATAAATAAGAAAATAATAGATATTATATAATTTAAAAATTAAAAAGAATATTAATAAATAAATTAAGGTTGAACTGAGAATTATATGAAAATAAATTTATTAAGTATTTTATTAAGGTAGAGCTAATAAAAACAAGTTTATAAGGAACAGAAGTAATTAGGAGATTATTAAAAATACTAAAAATTAATAATATATTTAAATTATTATTTGTTCATGAATAAGTCAGGAATACACATGTATAATTTATATTTATATTGTATATTTTATTTTATATTACTAGAATTATTTTATTTGGGTTTGATTATATTTATTTCAGTTTTATTAAGTTTTGTTATATTTTATGTTGTTTATTTTATTAATTTTATTGATATTATTTATATAGTTATGTATTTTATTTTATTCATTATATCATATCTCTGAAAAAGACTGCTGGACAGCCAAAACATAAGATTGTGTATCCATATATGTACAATAAAAGATGTTTGCTAAAAGTGTTCAAAGTGGAGTTGATCAATTGCATTTATATAAGATATTATAGCAAAATAAAGAAAGGGGTGAATTTGGTAGTATTTAGGATTAGTAATATTCAGAGGAAGTAAACTAAATTTCAAAAGTTAATAAATTATTTATTGTTATTAAAATTTTAAAGAGTACTTTATTTACCATTTTGACAAAAGCAATTGTTTTTAATTTTTTAGAAACTGCATCTGGATGCCATAATTGTCTCTTTAAAAATAAAGTATTTTCAAAGATAATAACCTATTAGTGTCATAGGTTTGGGTTTAAAAATAAGTCTTTTACAAAAAGATTGCATTATAATCATTAATTTGTAAACCAATTACATTTTTTTACTAATCTACAATATTCAGTGATTCAACCTCAGACTAAACTACTCATCCAATCAAAAATTAGCCACATCCTTAATAGCTTTATTATAACAATAGGGTATTGTCAACCATGCAAAAACATCCATGTAATGCTGACATCTTACTTTTTAAAAAAAAAAAGCTAAATGGTAGAAATAGGGGAAAAGGGAAGCTGCAAACCACAACAAAACTATAATATAAAGTATAAATAGGCTTAAAACAATATAGAAAAGATAGCGACCTCTGCACCATTATAAGGCCTAAAATATCAAAAATCTGAGCAGTTTCATAGCTAAATGTACAAAATTGTAAAAGATGGATTAAAGTTAAAAAAAAGAAATTATTTTTATTCATCAAATAAAAAAATGCATATATTGTTTAGTATATGTACTGCTGGAGTAAGCACATGCATATATTGTTTAGATGAATTTAAATAACAATTGTAGTACAATTTTAATTTTGTTTTTAGTAAGAAGGAAAAAATAATAATTTTAATCTTCTGGCTTCAATCTCTGTATGTATATTAAAAATACTCATATTGATTAAAAACGGTACTTGGGAAATACTGTCCTGCCACTGCTAGAGACATCATTTCTGCAAAAGTAGCAGAAATATTCAGAGTAGGGGACCAAAAGCAGATGATGCAAGTTCCAGCCGCTAAATGGCGCTGTTCTCCATGCGTACGCACAGGAACATTACGCCAAGTAGCTGCCAGCACTACTGCCACTTGGTGGCGCTGATAGCCATAGGTAAACCGATCCAGCTTACATCGTCTGCTAAACAGCAACTACCCAGCAATCTAACCCACTATGTGGCGCTGTTTCTCCATGCTTTGCATGGAAAAAATGGGGGTGGAGAATACAGACCAATAGTGCTTTCTGTGCTGATTCATAACACTTTTTGTGAAGAAATCCTTGCTCAATAAATATAAAGTTCAAATAGAGCACTAGAATAGAAATGAATTTTTAAAAGATAATCTATATGTGAATACAATCTATTTGTTTGTATAAGCATTTTGCTACTGATAAAAAAATTCACTTTAGTAAATGTCCTATCTATACTTATATCCTATTGTATATACATATGAAAAGCATAAATAAAATAAATTTATTGTTGATAGAAACAGCAGTAACCATATATATATATATTGTGTATGCAAATTATTTGAAATATTAATTTCAATGCTAATGAAAAGAAAAAATCTACAATAGATATATTTATGGGTTGTTATATATGTGTGTAAGTTCCAAATAATTTATATATATAATATTTAAATACAAGTATATTATCTATTCTGAATTTAAAGTAATTAGAAGGAATTTGAACTCAGACTTTCAAGCTTCCTATGTCAATCCACTCCATCTTATACAACCAATACACATAACCACATGTGAAAAATATGAATGATCTCCCATTATAAGTATTTCATGCTGAACCAGCACACATCAGTTGGTCCTGATCACCATCTCCCACACAGATATATAGTCAGTGCTCAGTTTACATGAGATAGCAAATCTTCAAACTTTAATGGATAGAATAAAGAAGATTGAAGCCTATCCATTAAGGTTTGAAAATTTTCTATCTTAATATAAATTGAGTACTGATTATATGTGTGTGGGGGAGATGGTGATCCAGTACAACTGATGAGTGCTGGTTCAGCATGACATATGTATATTGGACATCATTTATTTTCTTCACATGTGTGGTCATGTGTGTCAGTTGTATAAGATGAAGTGGTGTAGATGCAAGGAGCTTGAATTATATATATATATATATATATATATATATATATATATATATATATATATATATATATATATATATTATATATATATATATATATATATATATATATAAATGCATATAACTTTACCTTTGAGTACAAGTGCGAAAATTTCTGCCCTTACAATGTTGATACCAATTATTTCATTAATGATTTCTATTAATCATTAATCAGTAAATATAGATATTATTTGCATCCCAGATTTAAATCTTTAATAATAGTTAAAGTTAATATATCTATTTCTTAATATTTGAAGGCATGTTAGATAGTGTGACTTCATATCTTTAAACATTTTACAGCAGTTTTGCAAAAAATATTTTGTGGGTTAAAGTGAGAAGCTAGGAGCTTAAAGTAAAGGGAGATTATTTAAGCTATCTAGATTTTGTAGATGATGCAATTACTTTTTTAAATAATGCTTCAGATCTTCAAGAAATGTTACAAGAGTTATCAGGTGAAGGTAAAAAACGAGGATTAAGAGTAAATATTAAAAAGCCTGAAGTAATATTCAATGAATTTTCTCAAAAGAATAAAATAAAGATTGATGATGATGATTTAGACAAAGTTAACAACTACAAATATCTTGGTCAGATTGTTATTACAGATGAAAATATCATTGATGAAATTAATTATAGAGTTAAACTTGGTTGGAATGTTTTTGATAGAATTGACTTAATATTAAAAGGAAATATGCTTATGTATTTGGGAAAAAAAAGATTTTCAATAAATGTATTTAGACAGTTTTTACTTATGGATGTGAGACTTGGACACTTAAAATAAAAGCAATGCAAAGATTTCAATCCACTCAATGAAGATGGAGAGATTATGTTAGTAGTAGCAAAAAGAGACTGGAAATAAAATGCATGAGTGATAGAACAAACAAGTATTGTTGATATCATTGAAATAAATAAGAGATTGAAGTGGAGGTGGACTGGATTTATTGCTAGAAGAGATGTTACTAAAAGGGCAGTTAAAATCTTAAGCTGGATTCCAAGAGATTATAAAAGACTGAAAAAATATTATATATGAGATGGATAAATGAAAGCAAGTATGTTGGAGCAATTTGGAGAAGAGAGGCTAGAGATTTGAGAAACTAGATTAAACTTGAAGAGATCTTCATCCTGCAATGTTTTGATAATAGTTGATAATAATGATTTATATGTAACACTTGTATTAATCCATACATATACATAGATGTATCACATAAGTATCCTATAAATACAATAAAATAATAAAAATCCGCCTTAATGAAAATCATTAAACAAGACATGACATAATATAATAATTAAAATTCTTATCCTCCAGTGCTACATGTAAATTTCACCATGTCCTATTATATTTCTTAATTTTTACTTTTTTATATACTTCTTTTTAAAACAAAACTTAAATTCTCTTTAAATACTGAATCCCTAAAAATTTCTAAATTAAAATATTTTTATTTTCTATTCTTATAATTTTTCAATCCTATCTTATTTTTTATAGACTTTCGTAGAATTCCTTTATTGATTTCATCTTACACATGTTTGCAAAGTCTTTCCTTTCCATTAATTTTGTTCACATGAAATATATGTAACAAACAACTTGAAGGTAGGTCAAATTTTAATTTCTAGTTTTAATTTAAAAAATGTCTTAAATATTTAAATATTCAAAAATACAGCATGGACGCAAAATACTCAGTTATGTTTTGAATTTTTTCAATCTTTATTTTATTAATCATTTATCTGCCATTATGTAATAGACTGTCACTGCTTTTATGCATTTATAAAATGATAGAATCATGAGCTGCAAGTACTTGTATTGAAATTCAACTCCATCTCTGTGCGCATGTGGTACATGATTTCATGAGCATTAAATCACTCGATGTCTTTAATATCTAGAGGTATTTAGTAAGTAGACACACTTTTTAAAAATGTATGTGTAACTTGTAGGAAGCTACCTTTATTGATTAGCTTTGTTATAATAAGTCGATGTGGTTGTAATAGTGGTTATAACATAAATAATAAGTACAGTTTATATGACTAGATTAAAGAGGCAAAACTCTCTATACGTATTGGTGATCATGTGATGTTTATTAGATTAAAAAGGATATAACTAATGTGTTTGTTTGTTGTTGTTTTTTTTTTTTGCACTATGAATTTAAAAACTGAATTGCAGATTCATAATGATGGATAAAATGAAAAGTGTTCTGGAATTAATACAATAAACTAAGTTAAAATAGAGTTTTAAACAAATCTCTCTCTCTCTTTTTTTTTCTTAAACTCTCATAAACAAATCTAAGTTTTTAACTATTATTCCTTTTTATTGCTTAGCGGTATCAATAATTTTTATTTTCCATTTTTCTAAATCTTTTTTATGTTCTCTAGTGGCTAAAATTTTCAGGATTTATCTGTCCTGTCGAATGTATTGTAAAATCTTATTTTACTTAAATATATAAAAAAAAATGATCTCCATGATCTCAGTAGAATGGGAATTATAACCAATTTATTCTAAACAATAATAAAAAAAATTGAATGATATTCATCTCTAAAACCCCAATGAAAAAATAAGTACGAGTAGAAAACAAACAAGCCTTTAGTGTTATAAATCTTTCATACTTATCAAATATGAATCTCAATTGTAACTGCAAGATGAAAAGATCAATAATAAACATTGAATTTTTTTTCCTATTGACTTCTAACAATAAAGATTGCAGTATTTGAAATCTTTTCTGTAATATTGTCGAGATTTAAAGATAAATAACAGTGACTTCAGATTTAATATTTAAATAAAAATATTTAATTATAATTACAATTCCATTTAATTATTGAATAGTAAAGTTTATAAATATAAATTTATCAAAAGTTCCCACATACTTTTCAAAATAAAGTCTTATAATATTGGCATTCAAGCCAAACGTATAGCAGTCGGCTTACTAAATACCTATCCAGCACAGTCCTATCTATCTATCTATCTATCTATCTATCTATCTATCTATCTATCTATCTATCTATCTATCTATCTATCTATCTATCTATCTATCTATCTATCTATCTATCTATCTATCTATCTATCTATCTATCTATCTATCTATCTATCTATCTATCTATCTATATCCCAAATAATTATAGAACTTATGACCTTCATCGATGAGGAAGATTTGAATTTGGATCTAGTACTCCTGGATTTTTTTTACATCAATGCACTATTTATATTTCTTTATCTTTTTTGTTTTGTTTATCGAGCTAAGGCTAAAGATTAGAAGTGCTTACAGTTAATAAAAAACTGAGGACAACAAATTATATAGATACTATGTCAGATCTATATTATTATGCAAGCATATTAGTTTGGATTCAGAAAAAATTTAGATATTTTTGAAATTGATAGTATAAAATAAATTAAAAAACGAGTAGATGCACTAAAATCAGATCCAAACATGAAGTCATTAAGCCAATAACTAATTTGGGAGTGGGTGTTGATAGTGGGCATTGATAGTGTAAATAACTGTAATGATCAAATAAGCAACATAATTTTTTATTTATCCACAATGTTGTAACAAATATATAAACTAAATAATCAAGCTAAATAAGATTGAAATGAACAATGATTGATAATCGGATTTTAATATTTAAATATCTTGAGAAGGTCTCAATGGAGATGAAAGCCGGTTGGATAAATATTAAAATATAATTATCAATAGTCATTTATTTCAGTCTTACTTAGATTGATTATTTAGTATTAGATAGGGCTTTAAAAAACATTGTTAACAAATGTAGAGTTAGAGACAGAATTGAATAATAAAAATATGATTTTGCTCCTAAAAAGCATCATGTAGCTAAAAGCCCTATGATAATTAATATAAATAATATTAATTGGTTGTGGTATTAAACATGTGCAGTTGGTATAGTGGTGAGAGGAATAGACTCCAAAGCTAAAAGTTATAGAATAATTTCCAGCTGAGAAGAGAAAAAAAATTGTTTGATTAATTAAATGGAAATTGTTCTCTCCAACCTATTATTTTGGTGCTCAAGTGCATTTTTTTTACAAATGATTTTAAATATGATTACTAAAGCTAACTTGATACCCTGTGTGATGTGGCACTACAATCATTATAGTAAAGGGTTTTCTATAAGCACCAGAAAACAACACAGACAGAACTGTATTTGATTGATTGGAGAAAAATTGTCTTTAAAGCATTGACTTCAGCATTATAAATCATTCTTGATGTGTGATGAATCACATCAGAATCTTAAGAAATGGACCTAATTTTACTTCTAAAATTAGTAGTTATTAATACAAAACAATTGAATGTAAATTCAAACTACTATCCTGCAAACTATCTTTTGAAAAGAGATTGGAAAGACTTCTGTCCTGTAAAGGGCTATTTAAAAGCTGTTACTATATATATATATATATATATATATATATATATATATATATATATATATATATATATATATATATATATATATATCACCCTCTCAAATGTTATGTCTTTTCAGCAATGCCCTCTGTGAATAAATATAAAATTTGAACTGTAGACAGCATGACTCAAATGATATGAGCACTTTGTATTTGAATTTTGAATCTAGCAATATTCACTGGGATATTTTCTGATACATATATTGTGACAGTCAGGTAAAGCAATAAAAATTACAGTGTAGTAAAGTATGGTATGCAACAGAATCTTATATACTAAATGATGATAAATGCAGACATTGACACAAATTGGATGATGAAGGATACATTTTATTACATCCAAATTACATTTAATTAAAATAAATAGTGATTATATTTTCTGTGACTAAATTTTATTCTAGTCACGCTAATAATATTATAAAGTAAATCTTCAATGTATCTTATATATCATGTAAATATATATATATATATATATTTACATGATATATAAGATACATATATATATATATATATATATATATATATAAAGTAAATAAATCTTCAATGTATCTTATATGTGATTTAAATATTTAAATATATATATATTTATATGAATATTATGTGTACCTTCTTAAGTCATATGCATGTTTAATATATATTATGATTTTTCATTTAGATTCCATTGCTAAATAAATTACTCCATTTTCATTATATCTCCATATAATATTCATAATAAAATAATAACTCCCTGTTCTGAATATATCTCTGTGTGTAACCAAATATGTGATAAGTAAATAAATATAATTTTAACTAAATAAGCAAAAAATATGAAGCCAATTTAATAAATAAATTTAAATTAAATTTATTTAGATCTATAAAAAATGAAAAATGTTATTATTTATTTTATAATTAATAAAACTTCAACTACTCCGCCATACGAAATCAAGAAAATATTATCGCTCGGACCTAAATATGTAGGAGGAAGTTGGACATCCCCTAAGCGCGAATTAATAGCAGACATCGAAGCATCTCTCATTAATAACACACAAAGAGATGCTATTATCACAGATATAGCTAAATTACTAAATAACAATTTCGTTGATAGAAAAGACGAAGCATGGAATAAAAGTGTATTAAATACTAAACAATATTTTAAAACACACAACATCATTTGTCTCAAAGAAGACAAAGGCAATCGCTTTGTTTTATTAAACAACACCGATTACAAAAATAAAATGCATGACCAAATTAAAATATTAAAGTTGGTACATGATAACACTTTTAACATCAAAATCGACCGAGATAAATTTATTAATGGTGTGCTTCGAACTTTCAAGGACAAAGGGATCACTAAATCCGAGTATTACAGGATTTATCCTTCTGCCACTATACCTCCCCGAATGTTTGCCAATTCAAAACAACATAAACCAGGCGAACCGCTTAGATTAATGATGGATTTCGCTGGCGTGCACTATTTTCATACAGCCAAATTGGTTAATCAATTGATTATAGATTACCTTAATTTTGGCTCATACACAATAAATTCATCTTTTCAATTCATTTCCAGAATTAAAAACGTTCAAATCTCTCACAACTCTGTTATGGCCACGATGGATGTGAAAGAATTATATGGATCAATCAATAGAAAAGCATCCATCCAAATTATACATGAAGAGTTGCTGCGAATATCTTGTCCTAACGAGAGAATTAAATTCATTATGGCTTTCTTGACATGGCTTGACTCCCATATTTTCACTCTTTTTGAAGATAAATGGTACACAATGCAAGATGGTTGGCCCATGGGCCTCCCTATCAGTGGCGTCTTATCCAGTATATACTTAAATAAATATGAACAATCCATTATTCCAAAATATTTCAACACTAACCCAGACTTCATATATATACGATATGTAGATGATATTTTCATTATAGCATCTAAAAATAATATTTTAAATATACAACGCGAATTACAAAGCACAACTAAACTATTTTTCTCTATTATATGAAAACAATAACGAACTCAAATATCTTGATCTTTCCTTGTCAAGAGACCGCCATGCAATAGATTACAAAATGCTTGTTAAACCATTTGAAATCCGAAGCTGCATCCATCCTAATTCTAAATCACCCGCATCGCACAAATTCGCAGGTCTTAAAGCATTTCTGTTTAGAAACCATCATTTGTGTAAATATGAAGCACATAGGAAGGAAAATGTAAACAATTACATTAAAGACCTACTAGCAGCAGGATTCAAATACAAAACTATTAGGAGGAAAGTCATGAAATTTAACAGCACAATAGATGATAAATTGCCTCGCACCAATCTACCCAGAATAACGGTCCCCTACATCCCTAAAATATCCAATAAACTAACGAAAACCTTAAGCAACAAATTCAGCATAATATTCAGAACTCCACCCAACACTAATAGGTTGATCAATAACTCCAAAGATTACATTGATCCAGCGCTCACCCCACATGTGGTGTACTCCATTTCCTGCCCCCAGGCCGGATGCCACGCCACATATTATGGGGAAACGAAAGCCACAATTAACACCAGGTTGGCTCAACATCGGTACACCTTCAATAGAGCCCAAACGAACAGCAGTACATCTTCTGCATTTTTTGAACATACTAAACAATCAGGGCACAATTTCATACCCGCTAACCCCGTTATTTTATGCTCAGAACCAAACGACTACAGGAGAAAGATAAAAGAGGCATTCTACATTAACAGAGACATCCATGCAATCAACAGAAGAGACACGTGCTTCGACATTTCGAAAAAATGGGCTACTTAACAGTAACTCATTTGAATATTCTCATTTACATATATCAAGTACATTTTCACTAAGGCTATGAGTATGAGGCATGGTTCCTCGAAAACGTTCAGCCAAATTTATTACTAACTATATTTTTTCTCTAATAATTTACAATTAAGTATTTTCATTTTTACAAATAAGGAGAAATTAAAACCACATTTATTAATAAGTTTATATAATTGAATACATTTTCTTCTGATTCCATTTTCGTAAGAAAAAAAGTAAGTTGCCATAAATAAAGTATATGTTTTTGCATGTGTATGCAAAATGTGCCACATAAAATATGCTGAATTAGATTATTTTTAATTGATATAAGAATGCAATTGCATAAGTTTAATTGAGCAAATAATTATAATATATATTATAAAGTACATTTTCAAGTTTATTAAGATAAATAAATACTAGTCTTGTTTATTATTAATATTATCATCATCATCATCATTGTCAACCATTATCAGTCCACTGCAGGACGAAGGTCTCTCCAAGTCCAATCCATTTTTTCTGATCTCTAACCTCTCCTTTTTACATCTCCCCTGCACACTTTTTTATTTTGTCCATCTATTTCACATGTAGTCTCTTATTGGGTTATTTACAATCTCTTGGAATCCAGTTTAAGATTTCAATTGTCCATCTATTATCATATCTTCTAGAAATATGTCCAGTCTAACTCCACTTGTTTTTTAATTCTTTTAATAATATCAGTAACATCTGTTTGTTCTCTTACTCACATATTGCATTTTCAATCTTTTCTTGTTACTCCTAACATGCATCTCTCCATATTTCTTTGCATGATCTGAAATTTCTGTATTGCTCTTTTATTAAGAGTCCAAGTCTCACATCCATAACTAAGAACTGGTAAAACACATTTTCTAAAAAACATTCTTTTCAAACAAATAGACATATTTCTTTTTAATATTGTTATTTCTACCAAAAGCACTCCAACCAAGTTTAATTCTATGATTACTTTCATCAATTAAATTTTCATTTGTAGTAATAATCTATACAAGATATTTGTAGCTGTTAACTTTTAACTTAATCACAATCAATCTTTATTTTTATATTTTGAGAAAATCCATTGAACATTACTTTAGTCTTTTTAACCTTTATCTTTGGTTCTACTTTCATCTGATAACTCCTGCAACATTTCCTGAAACTCTAAAGCATTATTTGCAGTAATTGACTCTATAGTATCATATATAGCAGATTAAAAACATATCATTTTTATGATTCTTGTCATTGTATTGTTTAAATTAGCATTTTTCAAAGTATATTCCGAGGAACACTAATCTTACACAGAAAATCAATAAGCCATCCATGAAAAATTATAAAAGTTAATATAAGCCTCATATGATTTTAAATTATGTGCCAAGTGTAAATATGTTAAAACAGACTATTAGAGTCATCTGTGCATGTCCATTGCTGATTATAACATCAACAATTCTTAGCAATCTTTCAAAATAAATAGATGTTTTGCTTTGCCAGCTAAACAGATATTATTCCTATAATTACTTGTTTATAAACATATTATTTTAAATAAATATGTAATATATAGGGTATATGAGCACAGACTTTCACGTCCCACCACTCTCCACACTATCTCATAACACTGATACATTTGAACATATATATTTATGTTAAAAAGATAAATAATCACCAATATATGTATTTCATGCTAAACCAGCATTCATCAGTTGGTCAAGATTACCATCTCTACACATATATGCTATAAGTGCTCAGATATATATTAAGATAGCTAATCCTCATACTTTAATGAACAGGTTTCAATCTACTCTACACTCCAATTCTTCAACTGTCCATCCAATTGAAAATCTGATGATGGAATGCTCAAAGGACACCCTGAGGCTGAGATTCTTGTCACAGCCATGTTGACCTAAGATCAATCTGACCTCTTGTGTACAGGACATAATATGCATGTTTATTTATTATTATTAAAAAACCTTTATTAGCACTTTTGACTGTTTATTATAATAGATTTGAATTGATTCACATACATTTTGTGACTGAACATTCTTTATTATTATTTTAATTTTAAGTTTATAATAATTATAAAGTATTTCTTAATATAATTATATTAATTGTTTTGGCTTTTCAACTATTTTTATATTTGATTACATTTTATCAACTCTTATTTATTACAATTATTCTTAAATTTTTTCACATTTACTTTTAACATATGAATTTTTTCTTCAGTATAGGCGTTTTCATACCTGCACTCCAATATGCAATATATAGGTGGTTTGAACTAAGACTTTCACATGACTTTCAACTATCCATGCTATCTCATACTGCTGTTACACTTGATCATACACATGTCAGGAAGTTAAATAACCACCAATATATGTATTTCATGCTAAAACAGCACTTATCAGTTAGTCCAGATTATCATCTCCACACATATATACAATCATTGCTCATCTTAAATTAAGATAGTCAATCTTCATACTTTAATGGACAGGCTTCAATCCACTCCACCCCATAGTCAATCTTCATACTTTAATGGACAGGCTTCAATCCACTCCACCCCACAACTCTTCAGCCATTTATTACATTGAAAATCTGATGATAGAATGTTCAAAGTCCACATTGGTGCCAATCTTCTCATCCTACCCAAGTCGACCATAAGTCAACATGACCCCTCATGTACAGGACATAATCCATTTACATACATATACAAGGGATGGGTAGATCTTACAGCACTATATTTTAATATATGAAATTTTTTCAACAGTACAGGCTTTTTCATACCTACACTCCAATATGTAAATAGATTATGTCCTGTACACAAGGGGTCAGATTGACTTATAGTCAACATGGGTTGATTGAGAAGATTGGAATCAATGTGGGCTTTGAGCACTACATCATTAGATTTTTAATGAAATGGATGGCTGAAAAGTTGTGGGGGTGGAGTGGATTGAAGCCTGTCCATTAAAGTATATTGGTTATCTTAATATAAGTTGAGCATTGATTGTATACATGTGTGGATAAGATAATCTTGACCAACTAATGAGTGCTGCTTTAGCATGAAATATATATATTGGTGATTATTTATTTTTTGTTATGCATATGATCAAGTGTGTCCGAAGTATGAGATAGCATGGATAGTTGAAGGTTGGTGAAAGTCTGAGTTCAAACCCCCTATATATCACATTTACTTTTGTGTATTGTAGCTTTCTTTATAACACAACTTTTTGGTTTCTATTACAGTTATGACTAATATTAGAATTTAAATATTATTCAAAAATTACCCATTAATTTTTGGCTAAAGAGAGACATTTTAAAACAAGAAATGGCTAATATTTCTGACACATATATTATTGGAGAAGAAACTGTGGTTTTCATCAAAATTTAGTAATAAAAAATAAATGTAGTCTAAGAACATACCAAAAAAATACAATGAAAGTTATTTAAATCAGGAATTTAAGAGTATTTGCAATGCAGCAGCTCCTGATGCATTGCATGTTTTATATAATTAAATACTAATAAACAATACATTGCCTCTGGGCAAAGTTTGTCGCCACTTAAAAGTGAAATATATTGATTACAAAGAATAAAGTATACATTTTTAAAGTGACAGTGATTTGCAGGAAAAATCAAAACTTCAAATGCTTTCAATTGTTAAAGCTGAAAATTAGAGTGCAACAGAAACATATTTTCATGAGAATTACTGCATTGCACTTAATGATGAAACTCATATAAGGTGTTCATTAAGTGGTAGTTGAAAGACATTGTACCATGTACATTAAACAGTGTCTGGTGAAATAGATATAATTATCAAATAATACTGTTTCACATTACATTAAAGATCTTTCTGCTGACACAGAGAAATAGGTAATTTATTAATTTAGATGTTGCAGGGAATGTGTATTGAAATGGATGAGTCTACAGATATTGCAGGGTTTGCTGTGTAGTTGGTATTTGTTTATTAATTATTGAATAATTAAATTGAAAGAGATGTATTCATGTGTTAATATTTACAAGAAAGCACTACTAGAGAAGATGTATTCAAGTGTACTAATAATTACATTACAAAGCATAATATTGGTTAAGAGAAGAGTATTGACATTTGTACAATGATACTCAAGCAAGATAGGAAAGATGAAAGGAATTATAAACTTATTCTGAAAGTAACTACAAAAATATCATTGTGTTTTGAATAAGTAAATACTAGTAACAAAAAAAAAGTTGCCATATTTAGAAACTGTTTTAGATGAAGCTATAAAAATTATCAACTACATAAAATTTTAATCACTTCAATCCATACTATTTAAAATTGTATGTGAAGGAATGAGTAGGGAACATACTGCCCCTTTATTACATATTAAAATTAGATGGCTATCCTGAGAACAAATTTTATTGAGACTTTTTGAATTTCTTAGTGAGTTATTGGTTTTTTTTCAACTCACATAATTTTAACACAGAATTTCATTTAAATTTTAACAAATTTTTTTTAGTTTATGAGTTTCATGTATCTGTCACTAATTTTTATTAATTGCAATGTAATTAACTTTTTATTACTAGGAAAAAATATAATTTTTATGGAAGAGGTAAAACTGTGTCTTTTGAAAGAAAGTTGCAATTTTGGATTTTTACAGTTGAACAAAATAATTTTGATTATTTTCCAGTTTTGCATGAATTTTAAAGTGAAATAGAATTAAAATTTTTGATGAAGTTTCCAACATAATTTTAGAACACTTACATGACTTACAATCAATCTTTTGCAATATTTTTCAAGGTCAAGTGAAGACCATTCCTAGGATAGGAATTCAATTTGTGACAGCTAAACTAGAAGACCTCTGTGAAAATTATTATAAAAATCTAAATGACTCAGTTAATGACTCTGATTTTAAAAAAATCAGGAACTGCCATTCAGTAGTTTCTGGGAAAATTTATCAGAAGAGTATTCCAACATATCAAAACTATTTATTCACATGTTGTTTTCTTTTACATATTTATATGAAGCAGAATCTTCATATTATGCAGCAACCAAATCAATGTGCAAGAATAGATTTGACACTAAAATGAATAGGAAAATTCAGCTGATATCAAAAGAATTTGTACTTTAAAGATAGTAAACATAGAAGTTATTAAGAATAATCCTGCTATATGTATGCTGGTTTAGTTTACTATTTTTTTGTTTTTGTTTTGTAAAATAAAATTTGAGAATAAATGATTGTTTTGTGTTCTCAATTTTTATATTTATTTGCTTAATTTCTTTATTAATGTCTACTACATTTTAAAATTGAAGCAATGGATCTGAAGTACAATCCATGCTTCACAGCCTCCTATAAACTTAATTAGTATTGTAGGCCGGAATTAAGTTTATAGTCCAATATCAGCAGGGTTTTGCATTAAAGCTAAAATTAATTTTGTTTATATAATTTGTATTTGCATTTAACTATTTCATTTTAAATAAATTCCATTTCAAGATTAAATTTCTGTTAATAAAAATTACTTGTCAAACCTATTAGTCAAACATATATAGACGTCAAGCGTATATATATATATATATATATATATATATATATATATATACATATATATATATATATATATATATATATATATATATATATATATGAGTTAATGCAAAATTCTGCTGAAATAAAATGCTTATTTTATTAAAAGAAATAATAATATAGTTTTTCTTGTTAAAATATGTGTATGATTTATTTTGAGATAAGCCCACCAACATTTTCTAAAAGAATGTATGCTTGTAATTAGTTAGCCCATTCAATGCAAATTAAAGATGGCTTTCTCTTTCTTTTTTAATTAATAAAATTCAAACTTTAAAGAAAAAAATTTAGAAGAAAAAAGTAAAAATTATTTTTAGAAAATGTTACCTTGAAACAAAGGAGCATGGGGGGGAGGTTCATCAAAATCTAAAATCATACAAACAATAGAAGGTAGCTTACAAAAAGGTTATAAATAGAAGAGTGAACAAAAGACTAGGCATTTAGATTTCCCTTTTGAGATTTCGATTTAGATTTCTTTTTGGAGAACTCTTTCAGATTTTGCTTGTTGATATTTTATTCCAAAAAGTTATACAACTGTCATCTTTAAGATCATGGAGAAGTTTGAACATGCTACAAACTAAAAGTCATATGAATTTGATGGATTCTACTATGCTTGGCTAGGCCTATCACTGAGGTTCCTAAATACCATCAAAATGCTGTAGTATCCACTCAATAGTAATCTGAACTCTGTTCCATGTCTATAGGACTTTTCGTAAAAGCATGCTACTTATTTCACTTTCCTTGTTGGGGCAAATACATATCGATGGATGGATCAAGCTACGCTCGTCGAGGGAACATGACCAAAAAAAAAGGACGGTAATCGTATCTCTCCTCCATTGAACTATTTACTTTCTACCCTTTTTGGTAATACCTTTTTAAATTGCATTATTGTATTATATTTTTGAATTGTTTTATTTAATGATATTTATAACGTAATTATTTCTTTCACCTAATCTTAGATATATATTGCATGATCATATATCTATATATATATTTAACCCTTTTTGTTTCGCTATTCTTCATTACTAACATGTATAAATATTTTGTATTGCATTGCGGTCAAGTTTAAAAGTTAATGTTTTCATTTAAAATTTTTTTCCAATTTTATTTATGTTTCTAAGTTCCATACGAGTAAGTTTCCTTTGTTTGCCAACTTGATCTCCTCGATAATGCCTCTTTTGTCCGCCATTAGCTTATTATGTATATCTGATTTAGCTATATACATCTTAAATAATTTTTAAACTGTCTGTTTTTAGCACAAAGCAATTAGAAAATGCTTTGCGAAAGATTTTTATGATTGTACTTTATCGAGGAGATTCGAGTTGACAATTTTATTAAAATTGGGAAGAAAAGATTTAGACCGCAAAAATATTATATCATTTAATCAGTTTTTATTTGTCTAATTAGTTTTCATTAATTTAGGGGAATAGCGAAGGCCATTAAATCATTATTAATATTTTAAAGTCATTAATTAAATATATTATTTAACTAAAAAAGCTTGAGTTTTTCTAATTTTATTGTAATGATTTATTTTACTTTTCAATGATCCAGGCACGCAAAACACATATTTCTTAGTACTTTTGCACATTTAACTATTTAGCTTCATAGGTGTTCCCATCCATGTCTCCTTGTTCCCATCCATGTCTCCCTCTGATGCTAAGCTTTGTGGCTGAATGAAAATTAATTTATGTATTGCTCAGATATTGTTGTTGGTTTGTCGTTAGCCTTGAGAATAGGCCAATAGGGCAGAGGTCATAGTATTCTTGATGTAATATCTCGCATATGGGTGGCCTCAAGGTACTTTTGTCTAGTATTCAAACTGGGTTAAACCAACATACATCATCTGACTGTCACAGTTAAATTTTTTTCCCACATTCTGGCACCCAACGTGGGGCTATTCGAAATTTTCCACACCCTGAAATGCCCTGTATAACATTTGCATGTGTGTATAATGTTTTGTCTTTCTTCTGTTTTAAATTAATGAATAATATATATGTAGAATTTTTTTTCCTCGGGTTTGTACGCATATATATAATGATTTTTTTAAATAACACAAAATAATAGTTAGTTATATGTAGAATTTTTTGCTTCGAGTTATCACTGTGGATGAATGTCATTTTTTTAAAAAAAAAAAGTAGTACCCTTAGAAGTTTGTTTTAATCTAATATATTTATATAAAAATATATGTATAATTTTTCCGAGTTTTGTTTCCTAATGTGAGCCAAATGTCATTTTTTTAAATTAATTAACAAGTTAAATGTGTCATAAGGTAAAAAAAAATTTTTCCGAGTTTAGTATTTATGAAAGGAATGTTTTACATTTAAAAAAGTTGACTCTCCATTAGTTTTTTTTGTGATTATAAAATGAGATTTCAGAGTTAAAGCAATTTTTTTTCCTCTAATGAGTACTTTTGTCATGGCTAGTTGCCATATTGTTTTTGTCATATAAAGTGTATAGCTTCGATGAGGTGGAAGTGTCAAATACATACCCACCCACCCTCCTTTTAAATAGCTGTCGTACTTTATGTTATTTAGTATTGCTTAAATACGAGAAGTTTTGATGTAATAATGTTTTTTTGAAATATAGTATATTCGTAGTGTTAATATTTTAGTAAAAAGTACAAATAGATAATAGAATTTTTTCTGTCTGTATAAATTTTTGTAAATATCTAATAGATAACATTTTTTCCGTTAATAGAAATTTTTTCTGAGATCTAAGTTTTGATAAGTTCAAATTAACACGTGTCAACGTACGGTGTCATCAAATTTTTTTTTCACTTTCTCTGCGTTCGTTTCTTTAAATCAATAATTTTAATCATGTAAAAAAAATTTTCACTCTTAAATATTTTGTAGTTACATTTCCTTGCAAACATATATAAATATGAGTTTTGTTTTAATAAATTCAAATTTGATTTTCATCTTGTGAAATAGTAAATGCCTTATACTGTATTCGTTCATTTTAATGAATATATATATTAGATATATTTTCTGTATAACATATATGTCAGCCACCTTTAGTTAAGGATTTTTTTCTCAAGTCAGATTATGCTATTGAATCATTTAGTGAATAACCATTAAGTGAAAACCCCTTTGAGTAACCGTTAGGTAAAGAGCCCTTGTTTTTTAGTAACGTTTTTGGTGAAGACTTTTTCTAGTAACCAGAAGACCCCTTACACTTCAGAGTTTAGGATTTCTGAGTAGCCTGAAATAATAGATCTATGTCTGCAATCATTGCTTCCTTGTCATAGTTGTGACCAGCGTTTACTAGCCTGAAATAATAGGAGTATGCGGTCTGCAATATGACATCTTTCTAATAAAATCATGTACATGATAAGAAAAAAATATTTATATAGGTATATCTGTTTGTATATTTATATGTAGTCATATATATGTTTATTTAATGTTGTACATATTTATATATATATGGGTGTATATGGTATACATTTCGTTATAGTTCGGTAAAACCCATTTTTATATAAATGTTTTTGAAAAAGTTTTTGATCTCAGTGCATTTTCTGTAAAATTGCTTGATAATTGTTAATCTATTTCAGGTTGTGACCAAAATGGTAGTTGGTTTTGATCCCAGGTTCATAATTTGGAGTGGCGGTTATCATGGGATTTTACTTTTATTTTTAATTTTTTTTGCATATATATTTTGTGTTGTTAATCGTACTTTAGGCTGTTTAAATTGATTTTTTTTGTGTGTTTTGACCAAAATGGTAACTGGTTTCAAACCCAGGTCAGACATGTTACTTTCCTGAGTTGTATATGTCTTAGACTTAATTAATATTGTCATGTAAAATTCCATTTACTTATACATGCAGAGATCTTTTTTGAAAATGAAGTGAAAATCAAAATAAATTTTAAGTGCATTTAAACTTTATAATCCTTATCAATGTGTGCTTGGATCATTATCCATTAATATGTATATTTGATATGGCCATTGTGTTGTCAACTGGTGCCCTTATCAAATAAATTTGTTAGCAAGTGCACTCTCTCATATAGGATTACAAATAAACAAACCATAGGAGGTAGATGATCAAAATAAAAATGTATGCGTAGTGAGCCAAAATAATTTTTAAACATGACTTATGTATATTTTGCTCACATATTCCTTTATATATATATATATTGTGCCATTACAATTTGGTCACTAGCCAAATTTATAGTAATGTGCATGTAGAAAAGGTAAACCCAAAATCATCATCACAATTTTATATAATCATAAAAGAAGTTGTAGGGCATCCAAGTTCAAACCCTTCCAGATCAAAATTTCAAAAGCTTTAAACAGAAAGAATGGGTCCACAATTACATGCTTTACTTGTTTGTGTGTTGATAGAAAGGTAATACACACATTTAAGCTATTTAATATTTAATTTTTCTTTAAAAAGCAAAGTTATAATGCATACATATAGGCAATGTATGTGTCAATTATTTAATTGTTTTATATTTCAAATATTCAACATTTTAACTTTCTTTAAAACTAACCTATGCTAGATCAATTCTAACATTTTATTCTATACTTTTATTTTGCTTTTCTTTAATTATAAGTGGGATTTAAAAGTTACAGATTTAATTAAATAATTGGATTATAATTACTAAGCTAGCAATTATATTATTTAAGGTTAGTTTATGAATGATTTGAAAGAATGCAGGATGTGTGTACATTACATACAAAATTTTACATTTCCTAAATATTGAAAGAAAAGGAAGTATTAAATCTGTTAAATTATTTTTTTTTTGTACAATTTTTTTTTTTTTGTTAAAACAGGAAATCTGTTTAATCAGATATCGATCTTTGTAGTAAATTTTTTGTAAATGATTGTTTCACTTTGGAAGCTTATGATGAGTCAGAACTATAATTTGAAATTGCCTTATCAAGATCTAAAGAAGGAAGCTCAAAGATTTGAAGTGTTACCTGGATGTTAAAAAGAAAGAAAAAAACAAAAGAAAGGAAATAAGAATTGAGTCTATTTTTTTTTTAAACAAAAGTGTCTGGAAAAAGGATTAAACTTTTCAGTTGAAAAATACTTTGGTTGAAAATAAATTAGAGATCTAATTAAAACAAATTTGTCCAAAAATAGCAAGTGATGCTATCTCTGATTGGTTAAGGTAGCTAAAAATTGGATATAAAAAGCTGTCTTAGATTATTGTGATTGATTCAGATATTAAACTATAATATTGAACGTTGAAAATATAAGAGATGGCGGGCTAGAAAAATTATATGTATATTCCATTTGCCAGACCATCTGGGGAAGCTGCACATCACATAGGAAAGAAAAGATGTGTCTAAATAATATTCTACACCTTTCAACTGACCAGATAAATAAGATGTTTTTAATAGAAGAAAGAAAGCATTCACCTGCATTCAAAGAAGATGAATTAATCTACTGATAAATATTAATCATCAAGTCCAATTAATTGTTACAACAACTGATTTTGAACTCAAGAAAATTTACAAATGGGAAAACAACTGCTGTATTTCATCCACATGCTTGACAAGAAGAGAAGAAAATTTACTATAATGATTTCCAAATTGTCCACTAAAGCAAATAACCTCAATAGAGTCATCATCATCAAATAGTTATCCACCTCAAGAAAGAGATTGTTCCCAGTAAAACGGAAATGGTAGCTACAGAAATATAAACATTATACAAGACAAGTTTGAACCCTTGGAAATTCGCCACAAAAGATCGGTAATATGACTTTTTATATCTATTTTCTTTATGATATCAGTCTTAATAAACATTTTAGCAATAAAGTGGTATATTTTATTTAAAGAACTTTTAAAGACTATTCAGATCGATTAAAACAAGA
Source organism: Epiperipatus broadwayi (assembly GCA_028023455.1). Taxonomy (NCBI): domain Eukaryota; kingdom Metazoa; phylum Onychophora; class Udeonychophora; order Euonychophora; family Peripatidae; genus Epiperipatus; species Epiperipatus broadwayi. Next base: position 3,745,546 of record JAQFVV010012434.1, on the reverse strand, counting down.
ATGTCTTACCAATAATAACTTTGAGCTTCATAAATGATCTTGAATGTATGAAAATTATTTGTTTATTAATTTTACAATATTAATGTGTAAAACAATTTTTTTTTATGGTATTATGATTTTAGTTTTAACTAATATATTATTATTATTTTGGGTTTTAAATAATGTTTTGTTATCATGGGATAAAACACGCACATACATAATGATATTTTATATGTGTATAATTGCGATTGAATGAGGAGTAACAAGTAGTGTTAGAATATTAGATTAGTTTGTTCATTAAGTATAGCATTTCAGAGGTAGAAGAGAGGGGGGAGATAATGATTTAAAACTCTTTTCTAAAACTAGCTCTTTCAATTTTACTAACATTTTTTTTTTACATTCTATTTACATGTTGGATTTTAAAGTATGTGTGCTAATGAGCAGATAATATTTTTTTTTAAATACCTTTCTCATGGAGTGAAAATCATGGTCAATGTGACGTCCAACTTAATACAAAATACATTTGAAGGGAAAGGGGGAAGAACTTAAAATTAATCGGAGGATTGTAATATAATCAATTATTATTATTATTATTATTATGTCAATTTTCATATTTATCTAGAAATTTTTATGTATATGTTAGAAATGTAGTAATAAATATTAGTTTGTTTTATTAAACGAGGCGTATATATTTCATTAAGTGTAGTCTTGGTTAAGTGTGATTATTCATCATCATCAATGGTTGAATATTAGTTATTTAAGATATAAGTAAATATGCTAAAATTAAGCAATAATTAGGAATCTCTTTATAAAATTTAGTTTTATGTTTAGGCTTAGTCCTAGAGCTGTAATTGAAACCCTTGTCATTATTGTTATTATCATCATCATCATCATCATCATCAACGTTTTAATTAATGAGCTGTTTAACTGTTTAAAGGCCATAAATAAATATTGATTTTATAATATTTAGTGAGTTCTTAGTATTATTATAACCACATCCCATCATCTATTTCATGCAAGGATGAGTGAATTGCCATCCTAAATTAGTTATATATAATCTGAGCTAGTGAACTTATAAAATATTGAAACACATTTGTTATGTTAAGATCTGAGAAATGATTTATGTCTAATATACTCCACTTTGGTTTAAAGATGTTTTACTTTTACCTAACTATTAGTGCTTATAGTGATATGGCTCAAAAAGCAAAATCTCTCATTTTTATTAGAAATAAAGTACCAAAAGGGATTCAAACCCGGTACATGTAAAAGGTTATCAGATATAACCGTGTCTAGATTCAGATAATCTAGTGGCGCCCTGCTAGACCATATTCACTTAGTATTTGTTTAAACATGCACTTAACATCAAACCAAGAAATGAAAGTGGATAAAACCTACTGCCTGTATACCTGAGTTATATATTTTATTGAATTACTAGTGTACTCACTTCACGTGATTCTTCACGTGATTGCTATAATATTTGTTATTAATAATTTGCTCATAATTTGTTTATAATTCTTATATATATGTTTTTGGACAACTTTAATTTTGTTACAATGGCGCCCCTAGAGCCATTTGAACTAGGTGAACCACCTATCCAATATAACTGTCCTGTTCTTAAATTATTGATGGAGGGGATTAGTATAAATGCCTTAGTTGACTCTGGTAGTCAAGCCTCCATCATCTCAGAAAAAGCGTATCAAAAGATGCTTCATGTAAATAGTTGTATACCCTCCTTGCCCATTAAACAGATACAAGTGACTCTGGCTAATGGGAAGAGAACCAGGCTGTCCAACAAGCAGGTTTGGATTAATTTTAGGCTTAACCAGTCGGAGTTTGGTCATGTCTTCTTGATTATGCCTGAATTGGTTCATGATGTCATTATAGGTTCAGACTTCATGATCAGAAATAAATGTAAATTAGATTATGAGAATGGGCTATTTTTATGTCAACAAGAACAGTTGCCTTTTGAATGGGAGTTACCGAAACTCTCTGGTCAATTGCTATGTATTCGAAGCACACTAATTGATGTTGGTATTAAAACTAAAATTAATCATGTTTTTCTTGCCAATCTGACTATAGGAGAAAATTTATACCAACTGATGTACAATTATAACAGTCTGTTTTCCACTGTTCCAGGCATCATCAGTGGATATACTCATCGAATTAAGTTAAAGGATAATGAACCTTTTCAACAGAGAATGTATCCAGTTCCTTATCAATATCAGGCCGAGGTACAAAAACAGATAGACCAAATGTTGGAATGGAAAATTATTCGGAAGTGTTCCTCTGCTTATGTCAATCCTTTGGTAATTATCAGAAAGAAAGATGGTACAGTAAGAGTATGTCTGGATGCTCGTATGCTGAACCAGATAACCATTCCTGAACGCGATATTCCTCCACCTGTACATGAGCTGCTAATTAAATTCAAACAAAAGTCAATTTTCTCATCTTTTGATCTGACAGCCAGTTATTGGCAGATACCACTACACCATGAAGACCAAAAATATACAGCTTTTCGCTTTCAAGGTCAAACTTATGTTTTTACAAGAATGCCCTTTGGTCTCATTAACAGTGGTGCTGGTTTGATCAGATGTTTGGATATGATCTTTTCAAAACAATTGAAAGAAAAGATCATCATGTATGTGGATGACATAGTTATTGCTTCCAGAAGTCTTACAGAGCATCTAGAACACTTACAGATATTCTTTGAAGAGTGTTTAGCCCATAATGTCAAGATAAACCTGGAGAAATGTACTATAGCTGCAAAAGAAATTACTTTTCTGGGACATGTAATCAGCGAACAGGGTATCAAACCCCATCCCGAAAAGATTGCTGCTATTCAGGACTTCTCAATGCCAAAAACCAAAAAGCAACTGCGGTCCTTCCTCGGTTTATGTAATTATTATCATAAGTTTTATAGGGACTTTGCCGAGGATACCCAGTATTTGTCTGTGTTATTAAAGAAATCAGAAAGGTGGAGGTGGACCACTGAGCATACCAGAGAGTTCAATACCATAAAACAAACCTTTTTGAACCACATTATTTTGTCTTACCCTGATTTTGGTAAAAAGTTTTTTGTACAGACAGACAGTAGCCACTATGGTCTGGGAGTAGTTTTATATCAGCTTGATGAAGATCAAAGACCTCAGGTCTTATACTTTTTAAGTAGACATTTGAGAGGGGCAGAGCTGAACTACTCCATAACAGAGAAAGAAGCCCTAGCAGTAGTATGGGCCTTTCAAAAGCTACGCCAGTTTTTGCTTGGCTCTGAGGTCATTGTTTTGTCAGACCATAGGAGCTTAGAATTTCTAAGTAAAAGCTATTTAAATAATGAAAGATTAATTAGGTGGAGTCTATACCTACAACAGTTTAATTACAGCATCGTCTATGTTGAGGGTATTAAGAATATCCCTGCGGATGTTCTTAGTCGTCACCCTGTCTGTCTTGTGCCCCAACATCCCGGTACAGAGAATATCTTGATTAATAATATTAATGTTGAATTAGAGAGAGATATCTTAAAAGATTACCATAATTTAGCTGGGATTCAAAAACAAGACCTAAAATTGGGCAGAATCATCACCATCCTGAATCATCCCCTAAACAGCCACAGCTCCAAGAAATCACTCAAGAAAGTTTTTACCCAGTATAAAGTCAACCAAGATCTTCTCATGTATAAGGTTAAGGTTAATCATGGTAACCCTTGGAGGATCGTGATTCCTAAAATCCTCATTAATAAATTAGTAAAATATGCTCATTGCAAATATGGCCATTATGGCACTCCAAAGATTTATTATGTGTTAAAGAATTATTTCTATTGGAATCAGATGTATAGAAGTGTCAGCAATGTCATTAAACAATGTACAGTTTGTGCCAAGACTAAGTATCATGCTAGGTCATTCGTTGGTATTTTACAACCCCCAAAGAAACAAATTTAAAAAGTTTCTGCATTTGTATGAAGGACCATTCAAAATCACTAAAAAGATAGGAGAGAATGCCTTTATGCTTGCTGCTCTTGATGGGAATAAGGGGACCTATAATGCTAGGAGTTTGATCCCTTATACTTCAGCAGAATAGCCTGGCAAAGATCTCCAAATAAATTATTTTTATGTTTTTTTTTTTTTTTTTTAATGAAAAATATATTTAGCAGTAGTTAATTTTTTATATATATTATAAGTGTTTATTATTATTAGTGTATTTATTAGTTAAGATTTTTTTTTTAAAAATATAGTTAAAACAAAAGTGCTGATGATTTTATCCGAAGGGGGAGAAAGTTGTGCCATTACAATTTGGTCACTAGCCAAATTTATAGTAATGTGCATGTAGAAAAGGTAAACCCAAAATCATCATCACAATTTTATATAATCATAAAAGAAGCTGTAGGGCATCCAAGTTCAAACCCTTCCAGATCAAAATTTCAAAAGCTTTAAACAGAAAGAATGGGTCCACAATTACATGCTTTACTTGTTTGTGTGTTGATAGAAAGGTAATACACACATTTAAGCTATTTAATATTTAATTTTTCTTTAAAAAGCAAAGTTATAATGCATACATATAGGCAATGTATGTGTCAATTATTTAATTGTTTTATATTTCAAATATTCAACATTTTAACTTTCTTTAAAACTAACCTATGCTAGATCAATTCTAACATTTTATTCTATACTTTTATTTTGCTTTTCTTTAATTATAAGTGGGATTTAAAAGTTACAGATTTAATTAAATAATTGGATTATAATTACTAAGCTAGCAATTATATTATTTAAGGTTAGTTTATGAATGATTTGAAAGAATGAAGGTTGTGTGTACATTACATACAAAATTTTACATTTCCTAAATATTGAAAGAAAAGGAAGTATTAAATCTGTTAAATTATTTTTTTTTGTACAATTTTTTTTTTTTTGTTAAAACAGGAAATCTGTTTAATCAGATATCGATCTTTGTAGTAAATTTTTTGTAAATGATTGTTTCACTTTGGAAGCTTATGATGAGTCAGAACTATAATTTGAAATTGCCTTATCAAGATCTAAAGAAGGAAGCTCAAAGATTTGAAGTGTTACCTGGATGTTAAAAAGAAAGAAAAAAACAAAAGAAAGGAAATAAGAATTGAGTCTATTTTTTTTTTTAAACAAAAGTGTCTGGAAAAAGGATTAAACTTTTCAGTTGAAAAATACTTTAGTTGAAAATAAATTAGAGATCTAATTAAAACAAATTTGTCCAAAAATAGCAAGTGATGCTATCTCTGATTGGTTAAGGTAGCTAAAAATTGGATATAAAAAGCTGTCTTAGATTATTATTGTGATTGATTCAGATATTAAACTATAATATTGAACGTTGAAAATATAAGAGATGGCGGGCTAGAAAAATTATATGTATATTCCATTTGCCAGACCATCTGGGGAAGCTGCACATCACATAGGAAAGAAAAGATGTGTCTAAATAATATTCTACACCTTTCAACTGACCAGATAAATAAGATGTTTTTAATAGAAGAAAGAAAGCATTCACCTGCATTCAAAGAAGATGAATTAATCTACTGATAAATATTAATCATCAAGTCCAATTAATTGTTACAACAACTGATTTTGAACTCAAGAAAATTTACAAATGGGAAAACAACTGCTGTATTTCATCCACATGCTTGACAAGAAGAGAAGAAAATTTACTATAATGATTTCCAAATTGTCCACTAAAGCAAATAACCTCAATAGAGTCATCATCATCAAATAGTTATCCACCTCAAGAAAGAGATTGTTCCCAGTAAAACGGAAATGGTAGCTACAGAAATATAAACATTATACAAGACAAGTTTGAACCCTTGGAAATTCGCCACAAAAGATCGGTAATATGACTTTTTATATCTATTTTCTTTATGATATCAGTCTTAATAAACATTTTAGCAATAAAGTGGTATATTTTATTTAAAGAACTTTTAAAGACTATTCAGATCGATTAAAACAAGAATGTCTTACCAATAATAACTTTGAGCTTCATAAATGATCTTGAATGTATGAAAATTATTTGTTTATTAATTTTACAATATTAATGTGTAAAACAATTTTTTTTTTATGGTATTATGATTTTAGTTTTAACTAATATATTATTATTATTTTGGGTTTTAAATAATGTTTTGTTATCATGGGATAAAACACGCACATACATAATGATATTTTATATGTGTATAATTGCGATTGAATGAGGAGTAACAAGTAGTGTTAGAATATTAGATTAGTTTGTTCATTAAGTATAGCATTTCAGAGATAGAAGAGAGGGGGGAGATAATGATTTAAAACTCTTTTCTAAAACTAGCTCTTTCAATTTTACTAACATTTTTTTTTTACATTCTATTTACATGTTGGATTTTAAAGTATGTGTGCTAATGAGCAGATAATATTTTTTTTTAAATACCTTTCTCATGGAGTGAAAATCATGGTCAATGTGACGTCCAACTTAATACAAAATACATTTGAAGGGAAAGGGGGAAGAACTTAAAATTAATCTGAGGATTGTAATATAATCAATTATTATTATTATTATTATGTCAATTTTCATATTTATCTAGAAATTTTTCTGTATATGTTAGAAATGTAGTAATAAATATTAGTTTGTTTTATTAAACGAGGCGTATATATTTCATTAAGTGTAGTCTTGGTTAAGTGTGATTATTCATCATCATCAATGGTTGAATATTAGTTATTTAAGATATAAGTAAATATGCTAAAATTAAGCAATAATTAGGAATCTCTTTATAAAAATTAGTTTTATGTTTAGGCTTAGTCCTAGAGCTGTAATTGAAACCCTTGTCATTATTGTTATTATCATCATCATCATCATCATCATCAACGTTTTAATTAATGAGCTGTTTAACTGTTTAAAGGCCATAAATAAATATTGATTTTATAATATTTAGTGAGTTCTTAGTATTATTATAACCACATCCCATCATCTATTTCATGCAAGGATGAGTGAATTGCCATCCTAAATTAGTTATATATAATCTGAGCTAGTGAACTTATAAAATATTGAAACACATTTGTTATGTTAAGATCTGAGAAATGATTTATGTCTAATATACTCCACTTTGGTTTAAAGATGTTTTACTTTTACCTAACTATTAGTGCTTATAGTGATATGGCTCAAAAAGCAAAATCTCTCATTTTTATTAGAAATAAAGTACCAAAAGGGATTCAAACCCGGTACATGTAAAAGGTTATCAGATATAACCGTGTCTAGATTCAGATAATCTAGTGGCGCCCTGCTAGACCATATTCACTTAGTATTTGTTTAAACATGCACTTAACATCAAACCAAGAAATGAAAGTGGATAAAACCTACTGCCTGTATACCTGAGTTATATATTTTATTGAATTACTAGTGTACTCACTTCACGTGATTCTTCACGTGATTGCTATAATATTTGTTATTAATAATTTGCTCATAATTTGTTTATAATTCTTATATATATGTTTTTGGACAACTTTAATTTTGTTACAATATATATATATATATATATATATATATATTGTAACAAATATATAATATATATATATATATATATACTTGTGTATTAATGTAAATGCATTTTTTAGTTGTTTCAGGTGTCAGAGAAAGCCAGGTCAAGCTGTAAGTGTATTATTTTAATTATATTGAGACAACATAGTAGTGACATTTTAATGAAATATAGAAATAAAGTAAAATGAGGAGAATAATATGTAGTATAAATATTAAAAACAGACACTGCAGGAATTTATATATATATTTTTTTCATGTACAAACAGATACATATAGGCATAGGTTAAAGATAGGACCACGTGAGGTAGGCAAAGTTAATCTCTGAAAACATACAAATAAAACAGATAGTTATATAAAATAAAGAACTTAGAATACTAACTTATTTTAGAAAGAAGTACAAATTTTTTTTTGATATAATATACTTATCTACATTGTTTATAAAAGACTAAAATACGTGTTACTGATATGTCTTGAAGTTCGCCGTGGAGGGTGGTCCAGAAGTTACACTATGGGTCAGATCAGGAGTATGAACACTGCGGGGATTATCCGGCCTTAATTGAGGCTCCCTATGTATCTTAGTGCTGCACTGCACTATGATATCAAATCTCCCAAAGTTGTTGCCTTCTCCGTTGGCTCTTATATGCCTTCCAGATTATTTTCTCCGACGAGTAAATTATTCCTTCTTCCTGACCGTGGAACTTAAGTGTGACTCGCGATTTCTGGGAAGGGTTTTTTTCTCTCTATATGGCTATTGTTCTCTAAAGTATTTTTTTACCAATGAAATCTCTACATTCTGAGAGCAAAAGCTTATCTCCAATCAGAAAGGTCCACTTATAAATGTAAATAAATTCTTATTAGATAAAAGTTATCAATTGCCCCAGGGTTTTCTTGAATCTTTTAACCTGTATAATTTTAATCCAATTATATATATATATATATATAGCACTACTCCTCTTTACTTTAGAGAACCACGGTTCCCCCCCTTTTTTCTTTTTTTTTTTTATAACACAAGTAATCTTTAAGGTAGACAGAGACTTCCACACTCTTTGAGGTTTATCTTTCCCTGGTTTAAGATTACTCTCATGTGTGGATACTTCTTCAGCCATTTGGTCAGCTCCTTTTTCTTCTATAATTTTATAATTTAGTCCTATGTAGGGGGGTGACTTGTTTGTTACTCGCTTCTTAATGTGGTTTGTGTGGTGACGGAATTGTGTGCTCATTTCTGATTCTATGAGTACAATTTTGTTTGAAAGTATTTTCAAGATCACACCTGGTGTCCACTTTTTTTTAGGGAATCTTTAACCCAAATGCTTTGACCCACCATAAATTCATTGCATTCCTCTGTTGTAGTTCCAATGGATTCATGTTGTGGGTGTAGTAGTGATAGTTTTGTTCTTAGTTTCCGGCCTAGTAACCTTTCAGCTGGTGAAATCCCAGTCGATGATATGGGTGTGGAATGTTGGTAAAGCATTGCTAACTGAAGAACTTCATGGGTTTGTTGAGATTCTGATTTGTTAAGGGCTTGCTTTAACTGGTGTATGTCTTTTTCAGCCAGTCCATTTGACTCTGGGTGGTAGGGTGGAGTGTAAATGTGTTTGATACCCCATTCCCCTGTAAAATCTTTAAATTGGTCTGAGGTAAAACCAGAACCATTATCTGTTACCAGGCTTTCTGTTTTTTTCGGGTTACATTAATGATTTGCTGTTTTAATTACATCTGGACCCGCAAAATACAGTAGAGTGGCAATTTTTCTCTCATCCTTTACAATATTATTCATTAAAAGGTATTTATCTATGCGGCTTGCATATAGAGGCCATTCTGATTGTCTATGCACGTCAAATTCTCCAACGTTTACCTGCACCATGTTTAATTTGAACGGCGTCACTTATGAATTTGTGAATTTCGGATTACTAGTTTCCCAATGTTTATATATTTCTGAATATCCTACTGGTTTGTCAACTGTGCCAATGATTTGTCTTGAAGTTCGCCATGGAGGGTGGTCCAGAAGTTACACTATGGGTCAGATCAGGAGTATGAACACTGCGGGGATTATCCGGCCTTAATTGAGGCTCTCTATGTATCTTAGTGCTGCACTGCGCTATGATATCAAATCTCCTGAAGTTGTTGCCTTCTCCATTGGCTCTTATATGCCTTCCAGATTATTTTCTCTGACGAGTAAATTATTCCTTCTTCCTGACCGTGGAACTTAAGTGTGACTCGTGATTTCTGGGAAGGGTTTTTTTCTCTCTATATGGCTGTTGTTTTCTAAAGTATTTTTTACCAATGAAATCTCTACATTCTGAGAGCAAAAGCTTATCTCCAATCAGAAAGGTCCACTTATAAATGTAAGTAAATTCTTATTAGATAAAAGTTATCAATTGCCCCAGGGATTTCTTGAATCTTTTAACCCGTATAATTTTAATCCAATTATATATATATATATAGCAGTTACAAATAAGATGGGATTGTTATATAACAAAATAGCCAATATTAGGCAAAAATGAAACAACAGAAGAAAGATGAAGATTATGACAGCGATGAGGAGGTAGGGCTCAACCTTCCAAATACAGCAACATCTACTCATAGTGATCAAAAATACAATTTGGAAGATCTCATCACAGAAATAAGGCAAAAAAGAAAAATGATGATGACCATGTTCCAGGAAGTTATGAAAATTACATCACAAAGATTGGACCATTTGGAGGCACATATGGAAATCCATCAAAAACAGAGTATTGCGACAGAAGCATCACCAGAAGATGATACTCAAAAACAAGATGACACTGATATGAAATCCTTGAGTGATTATGAAACAGGCAAAGCCACTCACCAGTCAGATTTCTCTGGACAAATGAATGAGGATAGTAAAAAAAAACATCAACAGCTGTTGAACCAAATCCAGGCGCAACAAGGCAGTGAAATTTTTACTGTGACAGTAATCAATACTATAACTCCTGTGGCAAAGATTAGCAACATAAATGTTTTAGAGAAAAACCGGGTGGGAACCCTAAACACCACCTAGATAGCTTGGAAATCTGTCTCCAAGTCCAGAACATGCCTGAGCAAGAAAAGAAGGCAAGGGAAAAATTAAGACATATGGCTCAGCATCACAAGAATCGAAACCATCAATATAAATTCGGGAAGGGGATCCAAGCATGGCTAAGAGACCTTAGGCCAAGTAGTAAAGCATGGAGGAAAGTTAAAAAGTTTTTCCCAATATATTAAGGTCAGTATGCGTTAAAAAAGAAGTGTGGAGAAAATGCTTTTCGGTTGAAAGATAGTCACAGCATACAAAGACAGTATAATGCTATAAACATAAAACCTTGCATACCACCGGACCCCAGAAAAATTAAAAATTAAAAAGATAAATATAACTTGTTAGACTAAAAACAACACGGACTCTATTTAAGATATAGGAGAGTGAATTATGAATAAACCATTAGTTATATGATTAAAAAAAGAAAAGACTGTTAGTCAGTAACAAATTAAATATTACAACAAATAAAGAGTAGACTTGAACTCACCTGGCACAAAATTTTTACCTCTGACCTGAAGCAACAGCATTTTTTTAACATTTTTTTTTGCTAACTATTGGGAAATGAAGCAATGGATCTGAAGTACGATCCATGCTTCACAGCCTCCTATAAACTTAATTAGTATTGTAGTCCTGAATTAAGTTTATAGTCCAATATCAGCAGGGTTTTGCATTAAAGCTAAAATTAATTATGTTTATATAATTTGTATTTGCATTTAACTACTTCATTTTAAATAAATTCCATTTCAAGATTAAATTTCTGTTAATAAAAATTACTTGTCAAACCTATTAGTCAAACATATATATACATCAAGCATATATATATGAATTAATGCAAAATTCTGCTGAAATAAAATGCTTATTTTAAAAATGCTTATTTTATTAAAAGAAATAATAATATAGTTTTTCTTGTTAAAATATGCGTATGATTTATTTTGAGATAAGCCCACCAACATTTTCTAAAAGAATGTATGCTTGTAATTAGTTAGCCCATTCAAGGCAAATTAAAGATGGCTTTCTTTTTCTTTTTTAATTAATAAAATTCAAACTTTAAAGAAAGAAATTTAGAAACAAAAATAAGTTATTTTTAAAAAATGTTACCTTGAAACAAAGGAGCATGGGGGGGGGGGGCTTATCAAAATATAAGATCATACAAAAAATAGAAGGTAGCTTACAAAAAGGTTATAAATAGGAGAGTGAACAAAAGACTAGGCATTCAGATTTTCCTTTTGGAAATAGCATTCAGATTTCTCGTTGGAGAACTTTTTCAGATTTTGCTTGTTGAGATTTTATTCCAAAAACTTATACAACTGTCGTCTTCAAAATCATGAAGAAGCTTGAACATGCTATAAGCTAAAAGTCATATGAATTTGATGGATTCTACTATGCATGGCTAGGCAAATAGCTTTGCCTATCACCAAGGTTTCTAAATACCATCAAAATGCCATAGTATCCACTCAATAGTAATCTGAACTCTGTGTCATGTCTGTAGGACTTTTCGTGAAACCATGCTATGTATTTCCATTTTTTTTGTCTGGACAAATACCTATAGATGGTTGGATCAAGCCACGATGATGCCTAACAGGGGCAAGGAACCAGGACGGTAATCATATCTCCTCCATTGAACTATTTACTCTCTACTCTTTTTTGTTCATACCTTTTATAACTGCTTCATTGAATTATATTTATGAAATGTTGTATTTAATTATATTTGTTATGTAACCATTTTTTTTTAGACTAGTCTTAGAGAGATATATATATTGCATGATCATCTATCTATATATATTTAACCCTTTTTCCTTCGCTATTCTTCATTACTAACATGTATAAATATTTTGTATTCCATTGTGGTTAAGTTTAAAAGTTAATTTTTCATTAAAATATCTTTCCAAATTCAATCTTTGTAAAATAAATACGAGTAAGTTTCCTTTGTTTGCCAACTTGATCTCCTCGATAACGTCTCTTTTGTCCGCCAGTAGCTTATTACATATATCTGATTTAGCTATATATGTTTTAAATAATTTTAAACTGTCTGTTGTTTATGCAAAGCAATAGAAAATGCTTTGCGAAAGATTTTTTATTGTACTTTATCAAGGAGATTCGAGTTGACAATTTTATTAGAATTGGGAAGAAAAGATTTAGACCACAAAAATATTATATCATTTAATCTGTTTTGATTGTCTAATTAGTTTTTCATTAATTCAGGGGAATAGCAGAGGCCATTAGAACATTACTAACATTTTAAAGTTGTTAATTAAATATATTATTTAACTAAAAAGCTTGAGTTTCCTAATTTTATTATAATGCTTTATTTTACTTTTCCAATGATTCAGGCATGCAAAACACATTTTTCATAGTACTTTTATGCACATTTAACTATTTAGCTCCTTAGGTGTTCCCGTTCATGTTTTTCTCTGGATGCTAAGCTTTGGGTTGGTTGAAAAATAATTTATGTATGGCTCAGATAATGTTGTTGGTTCATAATTAGCCTCGAGAATAGGCGAATAGGGCAGAGGTCATAGTATTCTTGATTTAATATCTTATGTATGGGTGGCCTCGAGATACTTTCGCTTAGTATTCAAACTGGGTTAAACCAACATACATCATCTGACTGTCACAGTTAATTTTTTTTTTTCACATAGATGTACCATTAAAATTGTAGGATATGTGAAGTATTTTGTCATAAAAAGTTCTAGGAAATGCTGGTTTAAATATATTTTAATAATTAAAGCAAAATGTATTAATTATTTATATAAGAAATGAGTAAATGGTAGTAGGTAACAGATTCTTAAATATCTATTTTTCTCATAAAATTAATGTTTCTATATTTAAATTTCTTATTTTCAGTGGATTTTTTAATAATCTAATCACTCATTAATAATAAGAAATTAATTGCCAGTACTGTAATTTTTGGGGAAAACAAACTTATAGCAGGTTGTTTGATCTGCAGAAATAATCTTTTCTTATGATTGTCTAAATGCTGGATATTTAATATCAAATTAAAAGGCCAGAATTTGTAATGATAGTTTAATTGTCAATACTGCAATTTTTTTTTTTTCCATATGTCATAGCATCGGCCGGGACGCGAACCCACAACCGTCTGCAACCAACTACTTGCTTGCATGGTGGCTGCGATACCTCTCGGCTAACAACGCAAGACAATTTTATAATATATATGTGACATATATATAAATATTCAAATATCAAATCACCTCCAATGTTAAAAAATTCAGCTCTCTAGTCTAATGAATGACTAATAAAAATTATACTATGCTATTGGATCTTAAATATAAAAATACAAATTAATTCAAACAATGAGTATAAATTTTAAATAAGCAACAATCTTAAATTGCCCCTTAACAAACATGTTTACTGTACTTATACAAAGATAGAATAGACATTAATAATTTTAATCTTTGAAATACCTAGCATGGATATATGAAAATAATTCCAGTGCATAACCCTATAATGAAATAAAAATTTGGATATTTATTTCAGTATATAGTTATGCACTGGAATTATTTTTATATACATATTACATCTTTATCTTTCACTTATTTCAACTTTAATCTTCACAAAGATACATATGTTAAACTGAACTTTGATAGAAATGATGAAGATTTATTTATCTTTATGACAGAGAATTTTTATCAGAGAACCACAGTCTCAAATATTTGATATTCATTTTAAAACTTTACATATTATTACCTGGTTAAATAAAGATTGTTGTAGTATATTTAGTTTTATTCATAACAAATGTATTTTGTTTTTTATGTGTTTTAAATTTTAAGCCTGTTTTTATTACCTGCTTTCCAAATTTAATTTACTATTGTTAGAAGAGTATCTTAATATAAGACTTTCTAAAAGTTTTTATACAATTTTCGAAACTGATGTGAAGTAAGATAATATGTTGGAAAGGAGAGAAGTGGCATACAACATTTTTATAATTACAGAGCTTATAAAAGCTTTTACCATATTACATTATGAAAATAGTGAATAATTTAGAATATTGATATTTTTAATGTAACCATCATAGATTTCTATTGGAGATACCAACTTTTTTTTATTGCATCTAGATTTTAGTTTAAACTAAGTTCCACCAACTATATTATCAATAATGGATCTCTTTAATACATTACCTTATTGTTTTATTATATATAGACATGTTCTTAATGTTTAATACAGTGGTGTGACTAGCTATATATTACAAACTTACCTAATATATTTTAAACAAGGGCAACTTTCACCTTTTTAAGTAACATTAACATACTTTTTTATTATTAAAAAATGGTTGAAATACAAGCTCCTATAATAGTTTTAATCATATGCCATCAGTATTATATTGAATAAAATTAGAATTGATACTGATATACATTTAAATATAAACAATGTTAATGCATTCTAGTGTTACTTTTATCACACTTCATTGTAGTATAGCAATTAAATTTTACCTGCCATATCCATCACCAGGGATTCAAACTCTATCTATATGAAATTTGGATTTTTTTTTTTTTAGATTGTAAGAAGACTTAAGTTTGTCTTCTTTTTCAGTTAAGTGATTAACAATCAATTCCACTTAGTCATCCATTAGTAGTTGCTAAATAGATATACAATTTTAGTAAGAAAAGATCCAACATTGCTCTGGATTAGTCAGATGAGTATTAACACACTCGCAGCTGTAAAAAAGTATAATTGTAGTGTGATAGTCTTCACTTCTGGTAAGAGATTATCATAAATACTGGGCTTATAGTACTTTCTATCTTTAAGTTTTATCAGCTATTCTAACCACAATGTAGCATGCACTATTTTTATATTTATAATAAAGAATGAAAATGTTATTAACACTCATTTATAAACATTAAATAAAGCAATCAGTGTTTTACTAATATACAATGCAAGTTGAGATTTTATCAAGTTGTTTTTTTAATTAACCTTATAATTTTTAGAATTAATATATAAGATAAACAATGCTTGGATAAAATATAAATAAAAATTTTTAAAAAAATAATGTTTCTACTTTAATAGTGTATAATAGAGAAATCATTGATTGTTTAAGAATCTTTTTACATAGTAATGCTAAATGTTTTGATCTATAATTATTAGTTATTAAATTAGAGATTTTTATATCCTAGTGTAGTAAAACAATATGGATGGTATCAAAAATAAAATTGCAATAAATTGGTACTGATAAATCCTAAACAAATGATGAAGGTATGTGTAAGAAATTGTGACTTGGATCAATAGATGAGAGCTAGTTCAGTAGAAAATGAATCTTGGGAAGTCATTTATATGTCTCAAGAATAAGTGATAAAATTGAAGTTTTAAGTATATTTTAAAATGATCATATATATTTAAAATAAAACAATGATGTATTGTTTGAACTTCTATGACTCATGATATATGTCATAATGTTGCAGGTATACCTGTTAAGGTTTTTATTAACTAAAATCTAAATACCATAAAAGCTGTCATTGTCTCAGAGGAGAGATGTTGATTTTTTACATTAAAAGTAACAATAATAATAATACATTAAAGATCAGCCTTTATTTTCTATATATTTAATAATTCACAATATAACATTTTATATCCTTTCTGATTATATATATTTCATAGCTACATTAAACATCAGGATAAATTAAACAACTTTTTAATAGCACTCCTAATCAAAAGTTTCTCCAACATTGAAGAAAAAACATTACTCACTAAATTTATTAAATTACTGGGTATTGATGACTTCACCATATTTATTTATTAAATTATCTATACCATTTATTGTTACTATTGCTATCTGAAATACAAATTAATAGGGTAGGGTGATGCACATAAAATCCCTTTTACATTCATTATACCTAATATAACTTAATAAACTTTAAATCTATACATCTTTTAATTGAATGATTAAGGTTGATTTAGTTAAAAACCCTGAGATAATTAATTAATTGAACATTATATTTAATTTAGGAATGAAAGGGGGTTAATTTAGTAACATTATTTAAAAAGACATAGTAATTTATATCAGAACAATTCTTTACACAATAGATATCACAACAGTATATATGTATTTAAAAATACAGTAAGATTATTATTACCATACATCTATAAGAATACCCTGAGAAATTTATTTTTATATTTAATATATTATTAAATTCTGGAATATTTATTATTTATTTTATGTAGAAAATAAATGTGTTTATTTTAACTTACTTTTAATAAGGGTTCAACCAAGTTCAAACACTCCACATAAAACACACTTGTCTCAATTGGTCATCTTTTGCTCTTATTTGATCATGATGTGAGCTTTGGGTTACTATATATATATATATATATATATATATTCATATATATACAGATTCGTATATGTTGATATTGTAACACATTTGCATTAAGGTGTAACCAGTATTTGTACTAATATATTATATAGTTCGAAAACACAGTGCTAATAAATATTCAGTGAGAAAAATCTTGATATATAAAAGAACATAAAATTATGCCAATTGGATGAATGCAAAAAGGGTAGTCAGTTTTTGCATTTTTTTGCATTGTATAAAAAAAATTATTGAGAAAAATTATAAAGAAAGTTACAATTTTGTTTATATCCAGTATATGTTAAATGATTGTTATTGGAAACTAAACACTCTATGTTTGATATTATACAAAGCATAAGCAAAAGAGGAATATCCTGTAATTTTTTAAAAAAATAGTATGCAACTAATCAGCATCTAGTTAACGTTCTTGCAATAGATGGGTAATACTAAAGAAAGTAGGTTATTAAAAACAGTATATATATATACATACAAAGTTCATGCTTATTAATGATGATAATGATAATAAAACATTGCTTACAGAAATAATTTTACCATTATTAATAAATGTTATATTTTCACTATGGTTATATAATATGTTAAAAAATTATATGGATCTATTTGATATTAAGTTAATTTTTTTTGATAAAAATGGATAATACTGCAGAAAATAAGCAACCAAACATTATATATGTATACACCCATAGGTACTTTGAGCTTATGTTTTCTAATGAAGTTGATGATGATAAGGTATAGCTTACAAAAATAAAGATAATATATTTTTTGTCTTTATTATTATCAGTATTGTTATATTCATTATGGTTATTTTTTTTAATTTTAAGTGTTTATAATTATGTATATCATTTATTAAATACGTTTTTAAGACATCAAATTATCATTTTAATGTTTGTATTTATAATCAAGATTGTTCAGCTCTATTTAATTTGATAAGTATTTTGCCCAAGGCATACAATTTTGTCAATTCTTCTCCACCCACTTCATTTATTATTATTTGTCTCTATTTTTAAATTAGATAGCTGGAAAAAGGATGACAAATAAAACGAAAAAAGAAATATAGAGAGCATTTAATACCAATCCAATTTATTCTTTTCTTCACTAAGAAAAAAAACGATTTTTATCTTCATGTGAATAATCTTAATGAATGAATTAAAATAATTTCAGTTTGTTGTTTTACTGAAGGTAGTGTCCCGCTGGTGACCAAGCCCATCTGCTGATGAATATGAAATATTTTACAACGATAAGAAATAATAAATGAAAATCAGTTAATTTGTGTTTTTCAGAGATAGTTTTTGATATATATTTGCATATCTAGTGGTTTCACTTGTGGTTTGTGAGTGGGTTCTTACACCCAGGAGGTATTAATAAATACACTAGCTTTCATTATTATAATGCAACAGACTCGATGGGTGTACAGTTGGGACGAATTTCTGATAACAAAAGAAGATTGTCCGCTCTAAAATTCTTGTTCTTCGAAAATTTCATTGAAGAGCTTTTTGCTAAATACAAATTAATATAATGTTAATAATTAAAAGATGGGTAATTATTGTGACATAAATTTAAAAATGGAGAATTAACTAATATAAATGACATAAAAATAATTGCATTTCACAAATTAACTAAAACTAGATGTTATGATAATTTAATGTGTTTTTTATTTATATATAATAAAGTAAAAAAAGATTATAAATTATACTAACTTGCTGATAATTTATAATAAAATTGTATAGTTAAATGGTAAAATAAATAGAATTCCTTAGATTACTTCTCAAAGGAATAGTGAGAAATGACAATATTCAAACTACCAGTTAAATTTGTTATTAAGATAATATGTGGTCTTCCTTCCTTGTGTTACATCTAGCTAATAAAAACTATATACTCATTTACTGACCAATAATTGAATGATTATCTGGATTGTCTGTAAGTCATCAATTTTGAACAAAAATGTTACTCTTGTTTGGAATTTTTCAGAAAAAAATTTTCCAAGTTTAATTGTATCTGAATCTTAAATTATGTGCATGACAAATAACTTCATGAGTCTCACATCATGATATATATTAATAAATATTAATAAAGAAATCAGATTTTTGCATATAATGTTGAATGAGCTTAATGAAATAAAGAGTTCTATTATTTTGTTTTCCTAAACATCAGAGTTTCTGATATAAAACATAAGTTATTAGCAAAATCTGAGACCGTAAAAAGGAATAAAATGATTCAAATGAAAATGATGATGAGTAAAATTTCCATAGATTTGATAGATCCTCTGATAAGGACTAATTTATTTACCCTATCATTGCAAAAGATATTAAAATAATGTTGCAGAGAATATTCAGTTGAGATTTTTTTGATTATTTAAAAATATGGAAAAAACAAAATATCATAAAACAAAATTTCAAATTAAAAATAATTTTTTTTTAATCCATAAAAATTATAAATAGGAATTTTTAAAAAATAGATATTTTGAAACATAAACTATCATGAATCACATTTGTTTAAGAAAAAAATCATATTAAAAAAGGTGCACTCAACATATAATAATATGATTGTTTTTTGATTGATCTTTTTCAGCAATTATTCATTTGATTATAATCATGAAATGGAGCCAAATGCCTTAATTTGAAAACTGAGGCTTATACCAAAGACATATAAAACATTACTGAGATTAGCACCTTGTTTTTCATCACTTACCTCAACCCTCTGCTCCTTCAAATTGAGAGATCTCTTTTTGGCATCCATATCCCAACATTAAATACATAAATTCACTGTATCACCTATATGGCTGACTTGTCTGTGTTTCTTCCATCAAAAATATTAATCCCAGACATCTATCAGTGCTTAAGGAGTTCTCTGATCAAACTGTGTTCCAATTTAATATGGCCAAGTCATCCACCTGGCATTTATCTTCTGGTAAGAACATTCCTGGTCCATTTGCAGCAAAGCGTCAGAACTTCTTAGAATTCCCTATAATCAAATCTGTTTCTGCCATGAGGAGATCTGTCCAAGATAAGCTACTTCAATCTACACAGAAAATCATATCCTCCCTTTCCAAACTTTACATGTCCATGTTAACCAAGTCCTTTCTTATTAATATATTAATATTCCCCAGAATATCCTATTTTACCCCAATGATCAACTTCACCAAAGTCTTCATTATGAAAATACACAAGATGTGCACTGATCTGATTAGAGGGAGCAAAAGTGCAACCATCAGCTTGAGAGGCCTGCAGAAATGCACAAAGCTCAATGGGTTATCCCTACATTCCGTAGATACATTTATATTTCAATGTTCCTACAACTCTTTCTACAGAATGTTCCTACAATATCCCAACTCCTCACCCTTTAAAAAAATCACTCCCACAGACAAACCTCCCCCTGTTAGCACTGGTTGGCTGGCAACTCTCACATCTCATCTCCAAATTTACTACTATTTCTAACAAACCATACTCAATGAAAATCAATTTCTGAGGTTTACTATATCCTTAATCCTGATGTTTCTGCAGGATCAACTCTTCTCCAACTCAACAACTATCTGCTAATCAAGAAATTTAAGTGATAGTTCCTTGAACCCAAATTCTTTGATTTCTTGTTACAGATAAACCTCAATGTATTGCCTACTAAACACTTTCTTGTACATCGTTGAAGATTCTCAAACATAGATTCCACTTGCACCCTATGCCTTCCTGTGTTTCCCTTCAACCCTATAGAGACCTTATGGCCTCCATGTTAAATGACAAAATGCCTTTCTTATCTACTCTCATTGACAATATACTGTGTGGATCAACCCCAGAGATATGTTCATCAACAGTCTTATTGTTTTTGCTATGGTACACCTGGTGCTGGATCACCTTTAATCATGTATTGAAGTGTCTGCTTGGTTTATATATTGACAAAATGAAAAAATTCGAAAGAGGGACCAGAATTTGGCCCTCCTCCTACATCTATGATGCCACATTGAAACTAATTGATTTGCCTCCCAAAAGCTGATCCCTTTCATACCTGATTAGAAATCACCTATCCTGGAAATAATTTGGGGCTGATTTGCATGAATGCCTTTGGGATTGATTATGATTTGCCTTATTCTTCAAGATTATGGCTCAGACCCTGAGTATTATACCATTGACTTCCATTCTGAAGGGTCAGTTCACCTATACAAAGCTGTGGCTTTGCATAGCCAAAAGTTTAAAAATATTTTTGTACATTTTGAGACATTCAAGCTTAGTCACCCTTCCACCATGACACTAAATCCCAGGCTCATTCCTTTGTCCCTATACATCATATTAGTCCTTATATGCTGTTCCATGCAAGATATATCAATAATAGAACTTCTACCTCTTTGAATACCATTTAATGTATCCTATGTCTAATTTTATCATAAGCTGCAACCAAATTTTAGAATAAAATATTCTATATTTCTATTAAAAAAACATTACATGATATTAATAATTTTTGGAATATGTCTTTTCATTTCTAATGACATATCAAAAATAAATCTGAGGTTCATATATAAGAACCTTAATGAGGTTGTGATCTTCGATATATTATTCAAGAATAATAATCAGAAACTTAATAATATTTAAGTCAAATAAATAGGGTATCTTAGAAAATAATATTATTTTTATGCTGATTGAAATATAAGAAAGTAGAATATAATGAAAAAAGAATGATAAGTAGAAACAGATTATCATTTATATTGTTAAATTTTATTTCTTGGTCATAGAGAGTTTATTGCCTAGACATTCCAACTTCTTTTCATGTATAAAAAGATGTAGTTAATAAGAACTTATTCTAGAAAATAGAAGCTATTTACATTTTACTTTTGCTGCCTTTCCTAATGGAATTTAACAATTTTAAATGGTATTTATAACTATATATTACATAAATTGCAATAGAAAAAGAAAATATTTTAACAAGCATTTATTCAAAATAATCATCTTTCAGTAAATAAAAAAATTAAAGAATTTTAATAATTTCCTATTAGGGAAAAATTATTATATATTTTTAAATCTTAGATATAATTGTAAAATTATAAAAAATCAAATGTCATGTGACCCTTAAACAGCAGAAATGATAGTTAAGTTTTGATTCAGCAACCTTTAGTTTTACAACAAGTTCACCACTGGAAAAAAGGTAAATATATCTACAATACTCATTGCACAGGTTCATGACTTCCTTTCATATCTTACTCATACATTTTTGTCTATTCATCCCATCATGATTTTACATTCCTAAATGAATTACATACCTAGAAGTTGAAAGGTGATTAATCTTATTTTTCTCATATATAATTATAATTATAGACATCAGAAAAAATAATCTAATAATTCCTCAGATGTATTCTGATACAATCAGATATTTTCTGACTTGATAACATTCTCATACAATTACTTTATAATTATTAATGTTAATACACAAATTTACTTTACAAGTAACATATTTTTAGCAAACAAGTATTAAGCATAATCTCTTTTTAATAAACAAGTTTGTGATTATTAGTCATTTTATTAGGTTTCAAATTATTAGCATTTTTTAAAGTTTAAATATAAACTTTAAATTTAAAAATATTCTTTTATCACATGATCACATCTCCTATACAAGCACATTAATTGTTGATAAACAGAGCAAAACTCTTCATACAGTATTGCCACCTGTGCTAAACAGAGTAATCAATGGATGCCAGAAGGCTTGTGCATAAAATCTCTATCTAATGCCTACTCATCCAATATCCCCAGACTAGTTTCTGGCTTGTGGCCTTCATCAGTGAGGAGCTTTGGATCTGAGAGCACTGCATCTAAATCTTAGAATCTAATGCAACCCTCTAGCCACCATCTTTTATCTCTACTTAACTACAAAACTATGAGAATGAAATTGAAAACACAAAAAATATTTTCAATCTAAGCTCAACAGCTTAACTGAGTTCAGATCCATATGACTATATAAGCTGTTGAGCTTAGATTGAAAATATTTTGTGTGTTTTCAATTTGATTCTTATAGTTTTGTAGTTAAGTAGAGATAAAAGGTGGTTGCTAGAGGGTTGCATTAGATCCTAAGATCTAGATGCAGTGCTCTCAGATCCAAAGCTCCTCACTGACAAAGGTCACAAGCCAGAAATTAGTCTGGGGATATTGGATGAGTAGGCATTACATAGGGATTTTATGCACAAGCCTTCTGGCATCCATTGATTACTCTGTTTATCACAGATTGCAATACTGTATGGAGAGTTTTGCTCTGTTTATCAACAATTAATGTGCTAATATAGGAGATGTGATCATGTGATGCTTGATGGTTTAACACCAATCCTGCCTAATAGGATAGTGGTGGCTATGGTTGTAAAAAGAGCCAAAGACACCAAAATGTATGGGTGCTGAACTGAGTTCAGACCCATACAACTATATAAGCTGTTGAGCTTAGATTGAAAATATTTTTTGTGTTATTAAATTTCATTCTCATAGTTTTGTAGTTAAGTAGAGATAAAAGGTGGTTGCTAGAAGGTTGCATTAGATCCTAAGATCTAGATGTAGTGCTCTCAGATCCAAAGCTCCTCACTGACGAAGACCACAAACCAGAAACTAGTCTGGGGATATTGGATGAGTAGGCATTAGATAGGGATTTTATGCACAAGCCTTCTGGCATCCATTGATTACTCTGTTTAGCACAGGTGGCAATACTGTATGGAGAGTTTTGCTCTGTTTATTAATATTCTTTTACTTGACAATTTTATCTTTTAATCATAAGACATATAAAGTATTAAGAAATGAATTAATTAATGAATGGTATAATAAAATTTAAATTTATCAAGATATTTTTTCTTTATAGATTCCAATATGTATACCACCAATCATTATACAAATAAAATGGTGACATTTGATCAAAAAGTAACTAAGTAAAAGTAATATTTAACATCTTGGATTAAACATATATATATAAAAGATTAATTTTATAACATATAAAAAGTATCCTGTCATTGTAAATTGCTCATGTGCAATCAAAAATTGAGCAGTAGTAGTAGTAGTAGTGGTAGTAGTGGTGATGGTGATGGCAGTGGTGGTGGTAGTAGTAGTAGAGTGGTGTTGGTGGTGGTGATAGTGGTGGTGGGTTGGTGGTGATGGTGGTGGCAGTAGCAGTGGCAGTGGTCATGGTAGTGGGCATGGTAGTGGTGGAAGTGCTAATGGAGGTGGTAATGGTGGTCTTGGTGGTGGTAGTAGTAGTAGTAGTAGTAGTAATAGTAGTAGTAGTAGTAGTAGTAGTAGTAGTGGTAGTAGTCATTGCAGTAGTCATGGTAGTAGTAGTAGAGGAGGAGGAGGAGGAGGAGTCATCATCACACATAGTATATGTTCATTTAAAAATATTAAATTCTATTTATATTCATTTCAGTATTATTATATATAAAAGACATCATAGTGCAGAGGTAGCACATCACTTAACAACCCAAAGACCTATCATTTAAATCTGTAAAAATAAGAAAGCTGTTTTGATAATTTTTTATTACTCTGCTGAAAATAACATATATATTATTGAAAATATTTACAGACTATTACAGACAGTGATCTCTAATATTTAATAACAAAATCTAGATGTTATTATGTGTAATGATCTTTAAGATTTCTCAGTATTATATATTTTCTATTGAGAAACTCAATAATTTTATTTTTTTTATCACTCCATTTTCCTTCATTCTCTCATCATATAACTATTATATATTACTATAGGGCAATAAAAATATTATTATAACCATTATTATACAGTTATAATCATGCTATCAAGTTGGAAATAATGATTTTTTTCAATTAATATTTTACATTACTTATCATTAACATAGATTTGTATATATATATATATATATATATATGTGTGTGTGTGTGTGTGTGTTTGTGTGTGTAATCATACACACATACATAAGGTTTTTTTAATGATAGCTTGATACTAAAAATGAAGAAGTCCATAAAGATTCTAATCAGAATATAGATTTATTAGTGGGTATATTAAGGATTTCAATTCCTACACTGTAGTCACAAACTTGACAGTCATTAAACATGTGCTTCACAGTTTGTTTTTGCCCCATAGCTATATAGATCAAGGGAAGATAAGTCTCACTTATAAAACAGCTGAACACACTGACCAGAGATGTTCTCGAATTTGCTAATGAAGATCAAATTCAGCTGACTTTATTAGACCTGAGGAATAATTTGTTTGGATCATCATATGAATTCTATTTTCACACCATAATTCTTTGATTGTAAATTCTAGATTGCATATCCAAAAAGTGCTTTTGATTTGAGATTAGTCTTGAATGGTAAAACTATATCTTAAACAATTGACAAGTTCAGTCTGCCTAACAGCTCCTTATAAATTTTTGGGAATCAACTTGTCTTCTAATATCTGATAGAAAAATACAAGAAAAAACAGGAAACTACTGCAAAAGAAATAAACTTGAGTGTAACAATAATATTTATCATACTAATATTTAAGTATTCAGAAGTTTAGTAAGGGATTTGATTCTCCAAACCAGTACACAATATTTACCAATTAAATATGCTAATACTAAGAAAACTATTCATAAAATATTTGCATCACAACTACAAGTAATGCTAGCTAGCTTTCCCAGGAACTCATTCCTAAAAATTTATTTTAATCTAACCTTAGATAAATGAAAAAATAAATCAGGCTATGATCCAAGGTTATTTTTAATGTGCATGGAGTATATTTGTGTTTTAGTTTCTTACTGCAAAAATTTATATTCAGATTATACGATGATAACTTGAAATACATTTTCTTCATTGAATTAGAAATGAAACCTTCATTTTTGAAAAAAAATTGTCGAATCTTTTTATATACTTGTTGAGAAACTTTTGTATTTCAGGAAAAGATCTCTTTAGTGAAGTCAAATCACTATCATAAGCATGCATGAAGTTCTTGCATTTTGCTTTGGGGAAATCACTGATAAATATATTACGTAAAGTAAATGATAGAATTGAATCTTATCTGTAAAATTTTGTATCTACTATGATTATCATTTATTGTCACTTGAATTTTTTTATTGGAGAGTGTTTTGTCAAGTAAATTAAAAGTTTCCTGCATTTAAGAATTTTAGAAACTTTTAAAAAATCATTTTTTGCAAACAAATAAGTTGAGGTTAGAATATATATATATATATATTGTAAACAAATAAGTTGAGGTTAGAATATATATATATATATATTGTAACCTTCTCCCAAGACCGTTGTACTATAAATGAATCATATCACGTTTTAGGCACCATAATCACTACAGTGCCCTAGCTACAGCCAATCATCATGCCATCCACATTGTTCAGCATAATTGCAACTGTAACCTGGCAACAGCCAGCCTTCATCTACTAAACAGTCATGTCACATTGGCAAGTGCCATAATCGCATCTGTAACCTAGCTTCCTGATCTAGCTCGTCATCAACGAATCATACCGCACATTTTAGTGATTAAATTCTCTTATGAACCTAACATACTCACACGCTCAAGAATATAAGCATGAAGAAACAAAACTGCAAAACTAACAAAATGATTCTTGGATTGATTAAAATTAGCATGAAACTGTTAATCTGAAGAAGATCACAAGGCAACTAATAAAGATAAAAAAAACTTCTGGTCAAACTAGCTTTGAAATCCCCATAAATAAAATATGATGAGTTAAATTTAATGTTCAGCAAGTTAATACATAACTAACAATTTATATGTTTTGAGTGATGATGAAGTTAAACTTATAAATGCAATGATAAGTAGATTATGATGTAGATGACTAATGGATGATGGAAAGAAGTAATAATGGAATAGTGGAATGAAAGGAATCTAAGAGTGAAGAGAAAAGAATGAATATGTATGAGAATAATGAATGATTAAGAGGATGATAGAATAATAGTTAATGAATAGTGAAGATGATAAGAGAATAAAAGTTAATGTATGATTAATCACTTATGATAATGAATTAATGTCAAATGGGAATGAATAAATAAAAGAATTGATCAAGATGAAATTGAAGAAAAATGTTAATGATGGAAACTGAAATCTTAAACTATAAACTAATATGGTATTAACTGGTAAAAAAAAAATAAGCTAAATAAAAATAGGGATTTCAAGCTTGACACAACCAGAATATCTATTATGAAGTTAAAACAAATTATACATTTTATACCAAAAGAAAATAATTTGCATCTTAAAGCTTTGTTGACTTTTCATAAAACAGTGAAATTAATTTATTTCAAGTCTTACTATAACAATTGACTAAATATAAATTCTCATTACAAATTTAAATTTTATCTTGAAATTTAACAACTAATTCTTCTAAGGGTTCAAACACTAAAAATCATTATACAAAATATATTTGGGTCAGTAAGAGGGATTTTACCACTACCCAAACATAATGCACCTAATAGCTCTCAATATAACTTAAAACAAGAATTATATTTAGCAGTTCTAAAGAAACTTTATAACTAATATTAACTTTTAAAATTTATGAATGGAAATGACTTTTTGATAATTAAAAAAAAGCAATAACTTACCAAATTCCTTTTCTTAAATAATTATAAACCATATGATCAAGATCAGTGAATGATAGCTCTGTGGATTTGACTAAATCAATAATATCAGTGTTATGTTTAATGTTTAATATATTACTTAAAGCAATCTGTACATAAGTTATCCACATTTTGATTATTATGTGATAATGCATTAGATGTACCAATAAATTATAAGGCTTACCAAAATTATTATAATATAGCATAATATAGTTAATAGTACTATATTGTTTGATGATGATTTCAATTTATAATCTTCTGGTAGGTTGATAGCAATAACAATAATAATGTATAGATGTGGTAATTAGCAATAAGACTGCATGCAACTACATAAATTTTTAAATACAACAAACTTTATTTACACTATGTACAAATTTTTAATTCACAGATATGGCATAAAATAACAGTAATCTATTTAAATAATTTATGAATGGGACAAATACTTATTATCCCCTTGACCATATACTCAGCAAATGATACAACCAAATAGAAAATAATGTTCAAAATATCATTTGTTACACTTTGGCATATTTTTAAGAATCAGATAATAAAACCTATTTAAGCTGCACTAGCACTTAAATTACGTAATAGCAGTATATTTTAGAACTCTAGGATATGCACCAAATATAAATTTAGAATTCAAAAAAAAAAAAAAAATTTAAAAATATTGCATTCTCTTAAAACCCTTTCTTTTATCACAGTATGATAAGGGCAATTATCACATTCTGTGCAATTACTAACTTATTTAACTTTGAAATGACTAAGTTTAGTGCATTAAATGAAGACTAGACATTAAAAGTCAAATACGCCTAGATCTCATTAAGCATTACCTATGTCCACAGCTCAACCGTTGAATATGTAACTGATCTTACAATTCTACTGTCACATCATTATTTGATGAAGATGAATCCATTCTGCCCATGTGCCTCTCTTACTTGTACATCTAAATTCTACAATTACAAATCGATTCTGGTTTGGTCTGTCTGTACTGATGATGATCCTCCAACATCACAAACACTATTTCAATTAAGAAAACACTATGCTAGATCTGTGTTCCTAGCTTTAACATTGTTTCCATACTTGCCATATCATTTTGACCTATTATACCTCACCATACCTGGTGCAAAAATTATCTCTATATTATCATGAGGAATTTAACACTAAAATGGCAGACATTATAAAACAACATGACAGTTGTATAATAATATATGGCTGATTCTATACCTCTCTATGGGTATACGTACGTATGGGGGCCTTGCCTCACCACGAAAAGACTAGAATTCAAACCATAGATATCCTTTCTTTTTAGGATTATTTATACTAATGATCATTAATTACTGCTCCAATTTTATCCATCTTTTCTCTCATGAAATTAGCCATAGGTGACTCCATCAGCCTATGCTCTATATAAATATTAATATATTGGATGTCATTCAATTGGAACATCCCATTAACTAAAAACTGTCACTAGTCATTCTCAAATTATAGCAAGATAAAAACAATACCAACAATAACAGTGAAAATCTACATATTCCATCTTATAATGTAAACTCATTAATGTATTAACAGTCAAATCAAAATACCTATGTCCAATGATCGTTAATCATTTTAGAATGACAACTATATTTTTATTAAAGAGAGCACAATGGATTTAAACAATAAAGATCAAACCTGTATTTGTATTCAAAGTGGACATGTTCACTTCTATAGCAAATTACAAAATGGAAAAGGTTTATAGCAAATTTTCTTTTATATCAGAAAATAATTCAGTCATGCCAATATAGATATTTTTGATAAAATGTCTGTAGATTTACCTTTTTATTAATATACCTGAACATCAGTTTTAAACTATGAGAGAAGTAAATATTTTATAACTCTCTCTAAATAAACGATATATATATTTTCCGGTTTTTTCTTAACTAAAAAAAAAAAATACATAAAAATAGATATATATTTTACACATTTTTTTCTTGAACTTAATATATAGACCTTTCATGTCACAGTAAAACACATATGTTTTAGAAACAAAATTTCCAATTAACCTATTATGTAAGTAATAACACAGCAATGATAAAGAAAATAAAAGCACATTTTTATCCATTAACTTTTATACTCTATTCCAAGTTATTTATCCTGGTGAGTTAGAATAATATAAATGGTTATTAGGATGAGCAAGCAGTCTAGATTAAGCATATATATTTCATTATCGTGTTGTATGTATAATACAACAAAATTCAACACTTATCCAAAAGTAGAAATTATTTGAGAGTTTCCATGGTGATAATTCATCAGGCAATTAACATTCACGTTTCTCATTGTAGCATATTTAAAAAGATAAATTTATCTACTTTGCTCTAGATAATTCAAAACAAACTTCAAAACAAACATTAAAATCTTTATTGATTTATTCGGTAAGCATTTCAAATGACATATAACAAAATCATTTATTTACATTTAAAATCCAGATTTTTTTTTTTCTTGGACATTAGTAGAATTTTATCACACTTAATATATTTATTTTTCTTTTTAAAGTTATTTATTAGTTTGATTTTACCTCCGTGCAGTAATGTGTAACAACTTTCAATAATCTGAGCATTGTAAATATTTTAAAATACTATTACGACGACGAGTATATTTTCCCAATACAATTTTAAAAACAAACATTTATTTTATTATATTTCCATTGGCAAAATAATAACTGTTTACTAATACTAAGACGAATTTATCCAATTATCACATTGACATATTTAGCATTTTAATCAGCTGGTAATTGACTATTTCTTTCATTACATAGGTTCCCGCACGATAAAATTTTGCAGACTATAGAGAATAACATTACGAAAATATTTTCATATTTACTTTATTAAAAGTTAGATTATTTCAAAATGACTTTTAAATTTATCTACTATATACCATATATAACACTTGTTTTAAAATCATTTCGAATTTTTTTTTTTTTTTGATATTTTTACTTTATAAGCACAATCTTGTTCTACTGGATAACAAGACTAGCGCGCGAAATATAAACATTATCAATTTTTTTAGTCTACTTATAAATGATTTGGATGTCATTTCCAAAGAAGATATTTTAAAAATATACATAACATAAAAGCAAAGGCTTACTTTTTCTTGAAATTTCCTGAGTTTGAAAGAAGATTTATTCAAATAAAAACTTATCTCCATGGTTTTAATTTCCTTCTCCAGTGTGAATTTTAGGACATATGCAGTCATGGAAATGGCTTAAAATATAGCAAGGTTTTTAAGATTTCTTATTCAAACATCTTTAGACAGCATATCCTACTTCCATACAATTAAATTTCAGAATTTTGCTGTTTTTGATGTTTTTTCTTATTTTAAATCAGAGCTGAGGTTTGTGTTTACTTGGTTCTTGTTTTTCTTAATTAGTCCACCCCCCTACAACTATGTTAGAACATATATAGTTTTTATTATATTGCACTCTGGGAGTGAGTTAGCCCATAATTTTGGGTATGCATAATTAGTATACCCCCTCTGGCTTCATTTTTAATAACTATCCATTACCACTTACGACAGCTTTAGATATACTATGTAAAAAAAGTATGCTTAAATAATTTACTATAATGATTTATTTTACAAGACTTTAACAATTTGATTTAATTATTTATTTATTTCACTTGCTATTCAAAACTAATAAAATAGCAATGTATTTATCTACCAAACAATAATACTTTTAAATTGTTATTTTAGTCTAGTCAGAGCCTATACTGGGTTTGAAATCTTATCTCCACTCAAGCAAATTTCCCATTACATTCAAAATAATCTCTATTGAAAACCACTTTAGTAAGATTTTGATTTTAAATATATTATCATTTAAAATTTTGGAATTATTAATTTAGGGACCTAAATAAAAGGTCACATTACCTCCCCCCCCCTCGTAGAAAGCAAAATCTTAAATTTAATATATATTCCTTTAACCAGCATTTAATATAACATAGGTTAAACAATATTACACTATACACATTTTGAATTACCGCACCATAAAGAACATATTTAGTTTATCTACTACTTGTAAATACTATTTTTATTACACTCATTTTATCAAAGATACACTTTTGCTTTATTAACAATTTGTTAAAGAATTTTGCCCACCACATATTTTGTTAGGATACATATTATGTCTGAAATAATATGCACAATTAATTAAGTTAAAATCAGCTTTACAACTTCCACTTTAAACCAAATTTAATTCTCTTCAAAAAAATTCTCCTCTGATAGTTCTCTTAATTCAGATAACCATTTTAATTGAAATACAAACTTCATTTTACACTTAATTTGATTATTACATAACCCTATATAATCATACAATAGACTATCCAAAGTTAAATTCTTGTATTTATTTCTCCTTTTA
Source organism: Epiperipatus broadwayi (assembly GCA_028023455.1). Classification (NCBI taxonomy): domain Eukaryota; kingdom Metazoa; phylum Onychophora; class Udeonychophora; order Euonychophora; family Peripatidae; genus Epiperipatus; species Epiperipatus broadwayi. The sequence continues at coordinate 3,713,770 of JAQFVV010012434.1, read as the reverse complement.
TAGATAATCAATAAAATATTCTGTATTTTCTAAACATTTTCTCTCACCTATGAGCATTACATTACATGAGTTGATATCTACTAATTTATGGGTGGATATGCCATTAAACTGTGGGTATTGTATGTTTCTTTTGAGCTATCAGGGGTTGAGAGCATAAATGCATTTTAACCCACCTGAGTGATTATTTGGTAATGACCTTCGTATAAATTCAAAAATTTTTTGAATTGATTTTTCTGCACATTGCTAACATGAGGTTTACACAATAGTACTAGATTACTGATCTTAAATGGATGTGGTTTAGTTTTTGATTGTTTTACTTTTATTTGCCATTTTTTTTAACTTTTGGTTGGCTATATTTAAATCATCATCATGATTTATTTTTTCTAAAATAGGGGGTAAGGGAGTCTTAATTAGCAATGGTTCATGTCTTCCATAGTGAAGCCTATTTGGGGTGAATCCTGTTGATTCATTATACGTTACATTCATGTACTTTATGACTTCTGGAAGTTTATGTACCCTCTGTCTAGGGTTGTCCTTAACATAGACTCTAAAGAGTCGACTCAGCTCATGCATTATGCGCTCGCACGGGTTGGATTGTGGATTTCTGATAGAGCTCATAATATGCTTTATACCTTGAGTCTGTATCCACTGACTCCACCTATCTGATATGAATGCTGTTGCATGATCAGTTAAAATTGAATTAGGTTTACCTACTAAAGGGAATTGGTAATTAGTAAGGCACCCTATAATGCTTTTGGAGTCTGTTTTGGGTACAGGATATGCTGTCACATATTTACTAAACACGTCATATGCAACTAGTATGAACTTTTGCCGATTGAAAGGTGGAAGAGGTCCATAGAAATCTATGGATAATAATTCATTTGGTTTGCTAGGTAGAATTGGTTTTAACAACCCTATAAATGTTTTAGTGCAATATTTAGATTTTGAACATATCTCACATGATTTAATTTCTCTTATTATTTTTTTATACATTTGATTAAAATAAAAATAAGCTCTTATTACATAATATATTTTTGGAGCACCATAGTGTCCATACTTAATATGAGTATATTTAATTAGTTTATTTGCAAAATTTTGTGGAACTATTATTCTCCATGAAGCATGGTCTACTGAACTAATATTGTACATTAAAATATTTTTATATAATTTATACTTATTTAAGATTCTTTTAACTTGTTTATTTTTACTATTAATACTAAGAGGATCATTTATTATATTAATTATCTTATTTAGTTTAATGTCCTGACGTTGATTAATAGTAAGATTGTTATAATCTTCTATAATCCCAGTATCCAAATCTACTTGAATATTATTAATAATAATATCACTAGTAGTGGGATGCATTGGCTGAACACAGATAGGGTGGTGGCTAAGAATATCTGCAGGAATATTCTTTCTCCCTTCAACATACAGGATACTGTAGTTAAATTGTTGGAGATATAAGCTCCACCTGATGAGCCTCTCATTATTAAGATAACTCATTTAAAAATTCTAAACTCCTATGGTCTGTTAAAACAACCACTTCAGAGCCTAGCAAAAACTGGTGCAATTTCTGGAATGCCCAGGCAACAGCTAGAGTCTCTTTTTCCATAATGGAGTAGTTCAGCTCTGCCTCTCTTAAGTGCCAACTTAAGAAATATAATACCTGAGGCATCTGATTATTATCAAGTTGATATAGTACTACTCCTAGACCATAGTAACTACTGTCTGTTTGCACATAAATATTTTGTTGAAATTTGGATAAGCTAATATATCTTTGTTTAAAAATTTTAATTTTAATTCTCATAAACTCTTCATCATGATCTTTGGTCCACTTCCACTTTTCAGTTTTTTTCAATAATTGTGATAAACACAAGGTATCTTCAGCAAAGTTCTTATAAAATTTATGATAATAGTTGCATAGACCAAGGAAAGATCTAAGTTGCTTTTTAGTGTTTGGCATGGGGAAACTTTGTATAGCTGCAATCTTTTCAGGATGGTGTTTGATTCCATGTTCATTAATTAAATGCCCTAGAAAAGTAATTTCTTTTGCAGCTATAGTACATTTCTCCAAATTAACCTTTATATTATTAGAGGAACACTCTTGGAAAAACATCCGTAAATGTTCCAAATGCTCTGCTATATTGCCCGATGCAATGACAATATCATCCACATACATGATATTTTTTTCTTTTAATTGTTTCGAAAAAATCATGTCCAGGCATCTGATTAAGACAGCACCACTATTAATAAGACCAAAGGGCATTCTTTTACAAACATATGATTGGCCCTTAAAACAAAAAGCTGTATATTTTTGGTCATCATCATGCAGTGGTATTTGCCAGTAACTAGCTGTCAAATCAAATGTAGAGAAAATTGACCTCTGTTTAAATTTAATCAGGAGCTCATGTACTGGTGGAGGAATGTCACATTCAGGAATGGTCATTTGATTTAGCATTCGAGCATCTAAACACACTCGAATTGAGCCATCCTTCTTTCCTATGATCACCAATGGATTCACATAAGCAGAAGGGGATTTTTTAATAATATGCCATTCCAGCATTCGGTTTACCTGCTGTTGTACCTCTTCTTCATATTGATATGGAATTGGTACATTCTTTGCTGAAAAGGGTCATTGTTTTTTAATTTAATTCTATGGATATATCCATTTATAATACCTGGGACTTTTGAAAAGATATTTTTATATTTTCACATTAACTGGTAGAAATTTAATATTTTTATATTTTCACATTAACTGGTAGAAATTTAAGCCTTTCTTTTTGACATATAAATATTTTTTCCTTATAATTTAAACTACACTGGTTTAATATCATGAAATCAGAACCTATAATGACTTCATGGATTAGTCCAGGCATTATTAAAAAGATATGCCCAAATTTGATTTTATTAAACTTAAAATTTATCCACACCTGCCTATTGAAAAGCTTAGTTCTCTTCCCATTGGCAAGAGTAACCTGGATTTGCTTAATTGGCAATGATGGGACATTTTTATTTAAATTTAATATTTTAACATAAGTGTTTTCTAACAAGATAGAAGCTTGGCTGCCTGAGTCAATTAGCACATCTATCATCATACCTTCTATAACTAATTTTACAACTGGGCAACTATATGACACAGGTGGTTCACCTATATCAAATGGTTCTAAGTAATCAGCATCTAGTTCTAGAGTATTTAAAAACCACATCTCATTGTTCCTCCCATTGTTATCAATAGGTCCTTGTATAGAGGAACTTACATACAATGACCGCTTTAGTTTACCGCCATGGATTTATCCTTTACTTTTCCCCCAGGCTTCTTTAATATAGTGGTAATTCCACTAGTAGAAGGCTTATTGGGTATGGGGTTAGATCTATTTCTAGAATGACTTTGAGAAGCATTTCTAGGCAAATATGAAAATACTCTACCTCTATTCTCAACAGATTTTCTTTTCCCTATTCTCGGACTATAATTCATTTGATTATAAGACATGGGTGTGACCTGCATACTTGAAACAGGATAACTTATTCTATCCTTAAGATTACCAGCTTTATGGTCATATGAAGAATCAGCTATCTCTAAAGCATCCAGTATTTCTGTCACTTCTTCTATGGTTAAGCGTTCGGCAGCGATAAGTACTTGCTCGATTGCCCTTGGCAGATTATGTCGAATAATTCGAACGATCTGTGGTTCTGACAATGAAAAGGCAGTAAGGCTTTTTAATTTAACTGCCTGCTCTCTAAAAAACTTGGTATAACTTCCTCTCCTAAAATTATACTTTTCTTGAGATATCTGGTAATGTACATTATCTTGCCGATCTTCACTCCAAAAACTACACACTATTAAATACCTAAAATCCCCATAGGTCATCGGTTTGTTAAATAAGGATTGCCACCAATTTTTTGCCGCATCAGACAAATGATTACTGGCAATGGCTAAGTTTTTCTCTTTCATTCATTGTACATAATGAAAACAACTCTTCTAGACTGTTTAAATACTCTAATGTGTTTTCTGTAAATCCACCTTTAAAGGGCATTATCCTTATGAATTTTATAGCTAAAGGATTTATATTATGTGGATCCCCACCTTCACAAAACTTCACTCTTTTCACTTCAACCTCTACTTTATTGTTTATCTCATCCTCAATATCTCTATCACTTTGAAACTCTATCTGGCCATTTTCATCTCTTTGTTTTTCTTCCTCTCTACCAATAATTTTAATTAATTTAGCCTTTTCTATTTCAGCAAATCTCTTATTATTTAATAGACACTCTGTCTCTATTTTCTGACAAATGTCTTTAACTTTAAGATCCAACTCTAAATGACTTACTACTTCTTTAATGTAGTCTTTCTGACCTTCTTGAAACTCCTTGAAGTCTACCTTAATTGCTTCTGTTTGCTCTCCTATATTATCCATAACCCCTTTATTTTTATCTAAGATGTCCTTAATTTTCACCCATCCTAGATCTGAACTTATGATTTTCTATCATCTCCCCTTTTGCCATACTCAGATCTTCAAACATTTCCTTCTTAATTTCTTCTTTAAATATACTCACATCAAACACTTTCTCTCTACCCATTTCCATACATTCTTTTTTAATATCCTTTATTTGAACATCAAAACTAGTAAAACAACTGCCTATTTTTTCATTAGAAATTTTTATTTTCTCTTCCAGTTGATCTTGTGAATGCTTTATTTTCTCTTCCAACTGGGAAAACCTCTCTTTACCCTCGCCTTCATTATGAGACAATATTTGGCTTAACTCAATTATTTTACTGTTTATGTCCTCACTTGCCCTGTTACAATTGTTATCTAATACATCTTGATGTATCTTTAATTCTTTTTGAGTTAACTGATAATATTCATGGATTTTGTCATCGATCATTTTGGCATTTTTCGTGCTCAATAGCTCCATCTTAAAATCCATGTCCTCTTTTAACACTTTTAAATCATCCTCATTTTTATCGAATCTACTATCACAAATACATTTCATGTTTTTTAAGTTATCCTCAAATTTTTTATTTATATTCTCTTTATTGTCATCTAATTTTTTATTCAGATCATTATTCATTTGATTCATATCATCTTTATTATTATCTAATTTTTTATTCAGATCATTATTCATTTGATTCATATCCTCTTTCATTACCTGCATGAATTTAAATAACTTATTCAAAGTACTATCATTTTCAGAATTCTTCATCCTTACAGCTTCTTCTAACTCTTTTTCCTTATTATCGCTCATTTTGCTATCTATTTTATTTTCTTTAATATCTCTGCAATATTGAATTGGACTAATTTAATATAACCTTGCATACATTTTAACACCACTACCTTCCATCAACCCACAATTCCACATAAGTTCACACAAGTAAAAAAAAACAAAACCCTTGGTCATATGCTAGACAATATGCTTCACCTAACTGTTTCAAGTTTATATGCTCACATTACTGGATCACTTTAATCATGTTGCAATCTTATGCCAATATCACCACCATTTAACATATTGCTATCGAAGATATTTTATTTTATAATTATATTATATTTTAATTACCAAAAGTACATCATGCAATTTATCTATTATCTTTTCTCAAATGGATTTGAGTCCGGATCGTCCACACAATTTTAAGTTAGTATAATTTATTAACTTGAGAAATATCATTCACAACTTGATCACACTGATTAACTCTTACTAACAACTCTTTTTAGATAACTACAATATCTCAAACAATAATAAGTTTAGCAATAACATCCTAAAGATAACTTTATCACCAGTACTCATAAATACATTGAGCTGCACATTTTTGTAGTGCTATATCCTCCTATTTTGACTTGCTATAGCCAGAAATCATCAACTATCAATTGGGCCATACATTGCCACACTGCATTGTGCAAACTCCAACCAACCAATCGGCCCCACATTGGGCACCATAATTGCTACTGTAACCTTCTCCCAAGACCGTTGTACTGTAAATGAATCATATCACATTTTAGGCACCATAATCACTACTGTGCCCTAGCTACAGCCAATCATCATGCCATCCACATTGTTCGGCATAATTGCAACTGCAACCTGGCAACAGCCAGCCTTCATCTACTAAACAGTCATGTCACATTGGCAAGTGCCATAATCGCATCTGTAACCTAGCTTCCTGATCTAGCTGGTCATCAACGAATCATACCGCACATTTTAGTGATTAAATTCTTTTACGAACCTAACATACTCACACGCTCAAGAATATAAGCATGAAGAAACAAAACTGCAAAACTAATGAAATGATTCTTGTATTGATTAAAATTAGCATGAAACTGTTAATCTGAAAAAGATCACAAGGCTACTAATAAAGATAAAAAAAACTTCTGGTCAAACTAGCTTTGAAATCCCCATAAATAAAATATGATGAGTTAAATTTAATGTTCAGCAAGTTAATACATAACTAACAATTTATATGTCTTGAGTGATGATGAAATTAAACTTATAAATGCAATGATAAGTATATTATGATGTAGATGACTAATGGATAATGGAAAGAAGTAATAATGAAATAGTGGAATGAAAGGAATCTAAGAGTGAAGAGAAAAGAATGAATATGTATGAAAATAATGAATGATTAAGAGGATGATAGAATAATAGTTAATGAATAGTGAAGATGATAAGAGAATAAAAGTTAATGTATGATTAATCACTTATGATAATGAATTAATGTCAAATGGGAATGAATAAATAAAAGAATTGATCAAGATGAAATTGAAGAAAAATGTTAATGATGGAAACTGAAATCTTAACTTTAAACTAATATGGTATTAACTGGTAAAAAAAAAAATAAGCTAAATAAAAATAGGGATTTCAAGCTTGACACAACCAGAATATCTATTATGAAGTTAAAACAAACTATACATTTTATACCAAAAGAAAATAATTTGCATCTTAAAGCTTTGTTGACTTTTCATAAAACAGTCAAATTAATTTATTTCAAGTCTTACTATAACAATTGACTAAATATAAATTCTCATTACAAATTTAAATTTTATCTTGAAATTTAAAAACTAATTCTTCTCAGGGTTCAAACACTAAAAATCATTATACAAAATATATTTGGGTCAGTAAGAGGGATTTTACCACAACCCAAACATAATGCACCTAATAGCTCTCAATATAACTTAAATCAAGAATTATATTTAGCAGTTCTAAAGAAACTTTATAACTAATATTAACTTTAAAATTTATGAATGGAAATGACTTTTTGATAATTAAAAAAAAGCAATAACTTACCAAATTCCTTTTCTTAAATAATTATAAACCATATGATCAAGATCAGTGAATGATAGCTCTGTGGATTTAACTAAATCAATTAAATCAGTGTTATGTTTAATGTTTAATATATTACTTAAAGCAATCTGTACATAAGTTATCCACATTTTGATTATTATGTGATAATGCATTAGATGTACCAATAAATTATAAGGCTTACCAAAATTATAATAATATAGCATAATATAGTTAATAGTACTATATTGTTTGATGATGATTTCAATTTATAATCTTCTGGTAGGTTGATAGCAATAACAATAATAGTATATAGATGTGGTAATTAGCAATAAGACTGCATGCAACTACATAAATTTTTAAATACAACAAACTTTATTTACACTATGTACAAATTTTTAATTCACAGATATGGCATGAAATAACAGTAATCTATTTAAATAATTTATGGATGGGACAAAATGATACAACCAAATAGAAAATAATGTTCAAAATATTATTTGTTACACTTTGGCATATTTTTAAGAATCAAATAATAAAACCTATTTAAGCTGCACTAGCACTTAAATTACATAATAGCAGTATATTTAGAACTCTAGGATATGCACCAAATATAAATTTAGAATTCAAAAAAAAAAAAAAAATTTAAAAATATTGCATTCTCTTAAAACCCTTTCTTTTATCACAGTATGATAAGGGCAATTATCACATTCTGTGCAATTACTAACTTATTTAACTTTGAAATGACTAAGTTTAGTGCATTAAATGAAGACTAGACATTAAAAGTCAAATACGCCTAGATCTCATTAAGCATTACCTATGTCCACAGCTCAACCGTTGAATATGTAACTGATCTTACAATTCTACTGTCACATCATTATTTGATGAAGATGAATCCATTCTGCCCATGTGCCTCTCTTACTTGTACATCTAAATTCTACAATTACAAATAGATTCTGATTTGGTCTGTCTGTACTGATGATGATCCTCCAACATCATAAACACTATTTCAATTAAGAAAACACTATGCTAGATCTGTGTTCCTAGCTTTAACATTGTTTCCATACTTGCCATATCATTTTGACCTATTATACCTCACCATACCTGGTGCAAAAATTATCTCTATATTATCATGAGGAATTTAACACTAAAATGGGAGACTTTATAAAACAACATGACAGTTGTATAATAATATATGGCTGATTCTATACCTCTCTATGGGTATACGTACGTGAGTGGGCCTTGCCTCACCATGAAACGACTAGAATTCAAACCATAGATATTCTTTCTTTTTAGGATTATTTATACTAATGATCATTAATTACTGCTCCAATTCTATCCATCTTTTCTCTCATGAAATTAGCCATAGGTGACTCCATCAGCCTATGCTCCATATAAATATTAATATATTGGATGCCATTCAATTAGAACATCCCATTAACTAAAAACTGTCACTAGTCATTCTCAAATTATAGCAAGATAAAAACAATACCAACAATAACAGTGAAAATCTACATAGTCCATTTTATAATGTAAACTCATTAATGTATTAACAGCGAAATCAAAATACCTATGTCCAATGATCGTTAATCATTTTAGAATGACAACTATATTTTTATTAAAGAGAGCACAATGGATTTAAACAATAAAGATCAAACCTGTATTTGTCTTCAAAGTGGACACGTTCACTTCTATAGCAAATTACAAAATGGAAAAGGTTTATAGCAAATTTTCTTTTATATCAGAAAATAATTCAGTCATGCCAATATAGATATTTTTGATAAAATGTCTGTACATTTACCTTTTTATTAATATACCTGAACATTAGTTTTAAACTATGAGAGAAGTAAATATTTTATAACTCTCTCTAAATAAACGATATATATATTTTCCGGTTTTCTCTTAACTAAAAAAAAAAAAATACATAAAATAGATATATATTTTACACATTTTTTTCTTGAACTTAATATATAGACCTTTCATGTCACAATAAAACACATATGTTTTAAAAACAAAATTTTCAATTAACCTATTACATAAGTAATAACACAGCAATGATAAAGAAAATAAAAGCACATATTTATCCATTAAATTTTATACTTTGTTCCAAGTTATTTATCCTGGTGAGTTAGAATAGTATAAATGGTTATTAGGATGAGCAATCAGTCTAGATTAAGCATATATATTTCATTATCCTGTTGTATGTATAATAGAACAAAATTCAACACTTATCCAAAAGTAGAAATTATTTGAGAGTTTCCTGGCGATAATTCATCAGGCAATTAACATTCATGTTTCTAATTGTAGCATATTTAAAAAGATAAATTTATCTACTTTGCTCTAGATAATTCAAAACAAACTTCAAAACAAACTTATTAAAATCTTTATTGATTTATCCAGTAAGCATTTCAAATAACATATAACAAAATCATTTATTTACATTTAAAATCCAGATAATTTTTTTTTCTTGGACATTAGTAGAATTTTATCACACTTAATATATTTATTTTTCTTTTTAAAGTTATTTATTAGTTTGATTTTCTCTCTGTGCAGTAATGTGTAACAACTTTCAATAATCTGAGCATTGTAAATATTTTAAAATACTATTACGACGACGAGTATATTTTCCCAATACAATTTTAAAAACAAACATTTATTTATTATATTTCCATTGGCAAAATAATAACTGTTTACTAATACTAAGACGAATTTATCCAATTATCACGTTGACATATTTAGCATTTTAATCAGCTGGTAATTGACTATTTCTTTTATTACATAGGTTCCCGCACGATAAAATTTTGCAGACTATAGAGAATAACATTACGAAAATATTTTCATATTTACTTTATTAAAAGTTAGATTATTTCAAAATGACTTTTAAATTTATTTACTATATACCATATATAACACTTGTTTTAAAATCATTTCGAATTTTTTTTTTCTTGATATTTTTACTTTATAAGCACAATCTTGTTCTACTGGATAACAAGAATAGCATGCGAAATATAAACATTATCAATTTTTTTAGTCTACTTATAAATGATTTGTGTGTCATTTCCAAAGAAGATATTTTAAAAATATACATAACATAAAAGCAAAGGCTTACTTTTTCTTGAAATTTCCTGAGTTTGAAAGAAGATTTATTCAAATAAAAACTTATCTCCATGGTTTTAATTTCCTTCTCCAGTGTGAATCCTAGGAAATATGCAGTCGTGGAAATGGCTTAAAATATAGCAAGGGTTTTAAGATTTCTTATTCAAACATCTTTAGACAGCATATCCTACTTCCATACAATTAAATTTCAGAATTTTGCTGTTTTTTCTTATTTTAAATCAGAGCTGAGGTTTGTGTTTACTTGGTTCTTGTTTTTCATAATTAGTCCACCCCCCTACAACTATGTTAGAACATATATAGTTCTTATTATATTGCACTCTGGGAGTGAATTAGCCAATGATTTTGGGTATGCATTTTGGCTTCATTTTTAATAACTATACATTACCACTTAAGACAGCTTTCGATATACTACATAAAAAAGTACGCTTAAATAATTTACTATAATGATTTATTTTACAAGACTTTAACAATTTGATTTAATTATTTATTTATTTCAATTGCTATTCAAAACTAATAAAATAGCAATGTATTTATCTACCAAACAATAATAATACTTTTAAATTGTTATTTTAGTCTAGTCAGAGCCTATACTGGGTTTGAAATCTTATCTCCACTCAAGCAAATTTCCCATTACATTCAAAATAATCTCTATTGAAAACCACTTTAGTAAGATTTTGATGTTAAATATATTATCATTTAAAATTTTGGAATTATTAATTCAGGGACCTAAATAAAAGGTCACAATATATATATATGAAATAATCCCAGTGCATACCACTAGATGAAAGTAAACATCAGCTATCAAGTCACTCTTCCAAATGTTAAGTAATTTGAACTATGACCTCTGTGAATAAATATATAAAAGTCAGTATTTTATATATCTATTCATAATTATGTAGCTGAAGTCACAACATTTGGGAGAATGATTTGATATTTATATTACATATGTGTGTATATACATCGTTTATAAGTGAAATATGCTAATTACAGTGCATAGATATACGTATATCTGTATGCACATAAAACATTGCACATTCTAGATATACACATGCACTATAAAATTTTTCCATGCATGTTTAGATAAACATTTTTTCATTATTAGTGTGTAATTTAGTATATAGATCTTAACAACCCCTTCACCAAAATATACAGTCACAGGTAAATTGAAAATATTAAATACAATTTTAATGCATGATAAAAAACATAACACTAATAAATATATCATTGAGTTAGTAGATAAGATTAAATCAAATACATAATATTTATGGGTGTAAAATGATTTTATAATAAATTATAATAAAATAGAAATTAAGTTATTGATAAGAAATCTTGTATGGACTTATATACATATGTATCATTCTGTTCCAATAAAAATTTAAATATATATATAAATAACCCTCATGAAGTTATTATTTACCAGATACATTAAATTGATTCATCTTTTTATATATATATATATATAATATAAATATAATAAAATAATAAAATAATAATATAATATATAATATAATATATAAAAAAAAAAAATAATAATAATAATAATAATAATAATAATAATAATAATAATAATAATAATAATAATAATAATAATAATAATAATAATAATAATAATAATAATAATAATAATAATAATAATAATAATAATAATAATAATAATAATAATAATAATAATAATAATAATAATAATAATAATAATAATAATAATAATAATAATAATAATAATAATAATAATAATAATAATAATAATAATAATAATAATAATAATAATAATAATAATAATAATAATAATAATAATAATAATAATAATAATAATAATAATAATAATAATAATAATAATAATAATAATAATAATAATAATAATAATAATAAAATTGATCTCAGTGAAGAGCCACATATATTTTTATAATTAAATGTCAAAACAAATTGCTTTTATGTCAATATAATAAACTGAAAGCAAACATTAATGTAAAGTTTATATATTATTTAGGTTTATAACAAAGATACAAAAGCATCAGGATTTTTAGGTACAAAAAGTGTTGGTGAAATTTTTAAATTTTAAAAAATGTGCAAATGATTTGCATTGAACATAAGAACAGGAAATTTGAACATTTAAATGTATAATTTAGTATTTCTGTTTTTATTTTTATTTTGAAAATTGCTTTTGATGAGGTGCAGCATTGAAAATATATTAAGATTATATTTAGTGTTTTTATTATTTTCTCCATGTATAAAATAGTGTTTGTTAAAAAAATGCAAAACTCTCCATACAGTATTGCCACCTGTGTAAAGCGTTGGATCTGAGAGCACAGCACCTAGATCTTAGGATCTAATGTAATCCTCCAGTAGCTACCTTTTATCTCTACTTAACAATAAAACTATAAGGCTTGAATTGAAAACACAATATTTTCAATCCAATCTCATTAGCTTATATAATCATATAGGTCTGAACTCAGTTTAGTACCTATACATTTTGGTGTCTTTGGTTCTTTTCTCATAGCCACCACTATCCTATTAGGCAGTATTGGTTTTAAGCCACTAAATATCGCATGAACACCATTTCTTATGATTACTTATAACTGTTATTAAAACAGGAAAACTCTCTGTACAGTATAGTACACAATCATTCAATATCCTCAGACTAGTTTCTGACTTGTGGCCTTCATCAGTAAGGAGCCTTGGTTCTGAGAGCACTACACCTAGAACTTATGATCTAATGTGACCCTCCAGCAGCTACCTTTTATCTCTACTTAACTACAAAACTGTATGGCAATACTATATGGAGATTTTTTCCTGTTTTAATAATAATTATAAGCAAGCATAAAAAATGGTGATCATGTGATGTTTATTGGCTTAAAACCAATCTTGCCTAATAGGACAGTGGTGGCTATGGTTATTAAAGAACCAAAGACACCTAAATGTATAGGTATTGAACTGAGTTCAGACCTATATGGCTATATAAGCTAATGAGCTTGGATTGAAAATATTGTGTTTTCAATTTAAGACTCATAGTTTTGTAGTTAAGTAGAGATAAAAGGTGGCTGCTGGAGGGCTGCATTAGATCCTAAGATCTCGGTGCAGTGCTCTCAAATACAAGGCTCCTCACTGATGAAGGCCACAAGCCAGAAACTAATCTGGGGATATTGGATGAGTAGGCACTAGATGGGGATTGTATTCACAAGCCTTCTAGCATCCATTGAATAACAGCTGTGAGCAAGCATACGAAAGGGTGATCATGTGATATTTATTGGCTTAAATAGGGTTTGTCTTATCTTTAATTTATTAATGTTTATAATAAATATATGAGAAAAGAAGAATGGGAAAAGAAAAAGAACAAAAGGGATAAAAAAAATTGTTCTTTTAAAACAATTATAAATCTCACTATTTATAATATTCACAATAAAATATATGTTACACTGAGAAAGACAATAAAACATTGCTGAAATAATCTTTTATATATTTAAAACTATGAATATTTGTTGTTGTATTACCATTTTTGGTGAGTTTTACTTATTTATTTACAGGCAGAGAACAGCATAATGGATTATATTCACTTTAATTTTAAGATATTATATAAAATTAAAATAATTTTTTGTTATGTACAAGAATTATTTTCTACAATGACAATTATATTTATAATGTCTACATTTTGTGTTTAACAATTTTTTTTTAAAGATTTTATCAAAACTGTTAAAATTATACTTCTGTCAATATGAATTACATTTCTGTTAGATAAAAAATATTTTATTTTATTAATTATAAGTAAATTATGCAAAAAATTTATATGCTTTTTATTTCAAAGTAGACTTATTTATTTATCAATATTATACTGCAATTTGTTTTTGTTTTGTTTAATGCTTCAAAATTGTGGTTTTCTATCGCTCTTAAATTTACTTATATTAAAATATTACTGTAAATACAAAAATTATACAATTCACATCCAAAGACTTTCTAGCTTGTTGGTTTTTATATATTCTACCCATACAACCAGAAATCTTTTCACATTATATATATATATATATATATATATGAAATGTGAAAATATATATATATATATAGCATATATATATATATATATATATATATATATATATATATAAACTTTGCATTTCATATCTCTCACTTAAAACCAAAGTGGAGAATATTTATGTAATATTAGAATTAGAAAAAATAGAAGTTTAGTTTTTAAAACTATTTATTTATCTTTCTCTCATGTTTAAAAATTTATGAGATGATATAATTAGATTTTATTCATAGTAAATATTTCCTTAGCCATAGCTTTTGACAATGCTTTTAGATTTTAAATCGTATTGGTAATATTTTGGAAGTTTTTATGACATCTGAGCATTGGTGTCTTAAATTTAACATAACAAATCCAAAATAATTGATCAAATTAAACGTTTTTGTTTGTTTTAGCTGAAAATTGATATAAAAATCTTTAGTTTGTAAGTTGCCCTCTGTTCTGCTGTGATATGACAATTCAAGGGTTAAATTTTAAATACGAATTATTGATGTATTAAATTAGCTTTGTGAGATGATGGTGTATAGTATACAGATAACATCAATTCTTTTTTAAACATAAAATCTATATAGAATAGAATAATTAATATGTTTCAAAAAAATATCAAAGAAATTTAGCATTTAATTGATTCCTAAATCTATTCATCTTTTTTTTTTTTATATAAATTCTAATCTTTGCGCTAATATCTTTCATTGATATCCTACATTAATCATTAACAGTACATCAACCACTATTAAATGAGGCATTTATTTATATAGCACTATATCCAGTACTTAAGATTTGCCCATATATAAGCATTTGGGTTGAATGAATAAGTGGATTCATTTATTCATTCACAAAGACTTTATCTTGTGTTGGAAATGAAAGTATTCATTTATTATTATTAACATTCATAAAAAGCACATGTACGTTAGCTTGAAAGGCTAATCTTTAGTTTATTAACCATTATTATAATTTTAAAATATTATCTTAATAATTTTGAATACTATGTTCTGTAATATTTATTGTTTTCAATTTACACAATAAAATTATTGTTGATGTTGATGAAACTAACATTGGTAGTATTCATATTAATTGTTCTACATGACATGATCAACAGTATACCTCATGTGATACGAATGTACAAATTGTTATTCATTAGCAAATTCTTTTATTTTGTGTACTGTTATGACAATCAAAAATAAGCTTTAGTAATCAATATATTTCAAGTGGTAGTACTTAAGAAATTCATATCCAGTGCTGTGCTATCCAAACAAGATAAGATTTTATTTTATTTATGGGTTTCATCAGTGAGGAGCTTTTTACATTATTTTGAATTATGCAATTGGACCTTTTGAAACTACTGTAGAGGCCAACTTTTTGATAAACTATCCAATTACAAGGTCCAAATTTTAAAACTTTTTAATTTTTTTAATCCAAGCTTATTTGCTGATATAATTATATAGATCTGAAATCCTATTCAGTTTTTATGTATTATAGGGTCCTTATTTTTTTATTATTTTAGTCAACTATAGTTTTTTATCAGAATTGATACAAAACCAATAATATATCACAAGATCAACAATATGTTATCTGATACAAGTTTACATATTGGTATTTCTTTTATTTTTCCTACTTATATAGCATTTAGTGTAAGTTGTAGAAAGGAAGAGATGTCAGATGATAGTATTTATAGAAAATAACTATAAGCAAAAATATATACAAAATATGCTTAAAGTCTAAATAAAGTTTGCAATTTTTGCTTACTGCACTTTCAACTAAGTTATGATAGTATTTAGTAAATTCTTATTCATGTGATTACAGTTATAAAAAAACTAGGCTTACCATCATATACAGAAACTGAAGCCGTTTCAGACCTATATATGCAAGCAAATAAATTTGTATTAAAAAATAATTATAAATTTATCAATTTGGGCTTGTAGTTTGATAGTATAACAAAAAATTTAAAAATGCTGGTTAGAAGAAATATGCATTAGAAGCAAAAGATTCAAGTGCATGGTTCAAAAAAATCCAAAAAATGCCACACTCATGAAAGACACAGGCTAGTAATTACTCAGGAGATATTTGTGTAGGAGAGCATTGGATAAGAATTTTTTAAATACTAATGCTTATCTTAGATAATATAAGAGTAGGAGAAAAAACAGAGTATAAATAGTAAGAATATTTATGGGGTTTTTTTTTTTTTTTTGCAGAACATGAACATTTATGCCCACACAGCAACATGATTAACATTTAGTTTTTGTCAAATTATTGAATTACTGTATATTTACTTAAGATTCATCATTCATCATAATGATTAATAAGCATATTTTTAAAAAGAAAAGAATAAATTTACATTTAATATGTCATATTTTATTGATTACTTACATATTTAACAATCAAATGTTAACACTTAGTCATAATGCATTATTGTTTAGATTGAACCTGATTTTCATCAGAAAACTTGTATATCTACTTAATAATATGCATGTATACTAAATATAAATATATTTAAAAATATAAATAGAACCTGGATTTGAATTCAGAATGAGTAGACTTTAAAATATTTTCAATATATTTTGGATTTTTTCCGTATAGTCATTCCATATCCAAATTAGTTGACAATCTAATATTGATCAGTAAATGGATGTCTATTTATTCTTAGCTATAAAAGTAAAACAAGAACTGGAAAACTATGAAAACCGTCACCACCCAGCATTTAGAAAGCCTGGTGTTCTCCTATGAGGTTCTAATAGAGAAACTCTTCTCCTGCATTAGATAATTTAAAACTATTTTACCATATCTATTTAAAAAGATGAATACTGTATTTATTCTTATACATACTTCAATATATATATACTTAAAAAATATATTTAATCTTATATGTACTTAATATATATATATATACTTTAAAAGATAAATATTCAATCTTCTTTACACCTTCTGTTTTTTATTCTGATTGAAATTTAAATTCAAATCAGTTTTTGTAGTTGGAATGTCTCTGTCATATATGTGCTTGAGCTTTCACAACCAGGATTTTAAATAATTCTTTGATATTTTCCTTCTCTAGAATGACCTGTTAAAACCCTAAGCACTAGACAGTAGACTGGCTTTCAGGATGAAGATAGCTAGCTAAATCAAAGAGTCCTCATTGAGGTAAGAGCTTAGTAAAAAAGAGAGAGAGGGAGAGAGAAAGAGCGAAAGAGATTAAATCGTGGAAGAATTAAAAAAAAAAAAAAAGTTTTTTTTTTACTTATTTGATTAGAATTACTTGGAAATCATTTTTTTTTTAAAAAAAAGTACAAAATAAAATAATAAAGTTCCAGTGCTTTTTTTTTTTTTAACTAAAGGAAACATTATTTTATTGCATTAAATTTAAGGTGGATAATGTTAAATTTAAGCTAGATAACACTTTTTTATCTATATTTTAAAACTTAATTATAAAACTAAAATATTAATATTTTATGAACTTGAAGAGATTAAATAATCAAGATTTTACATCTCTTATTGTTTCGTTTTTTGTATGTTTTCGTCGTTTATAAATAGTAATGACATGTAAAAAGCATTTAATATAATTCTGCATTAAGAAATACATATTTTGAAGATTGAAAATAATAATAATAATAATAAAACAAATTAGTTTAAGTTTTACTAAGAAATTGGTGATTTACTTATCATCTAAAAATATTTACATCATCTAACTTTTATTTAAATTGTAAACGTTCTTTTTGTGATGAATTCAACTGCACACAAGCACATAAAACATGAGAAGTTAAAATTACTGATAACTCCAATAATCATATCTATCAACTTAGTTATGATATGCCTGTGTCTTTTACAATGAAATAAATATTTACAGCCAATATAATTAAATAAGAAATATCAAAATCTATATCTCTGAAAAGATTAAATCTGAAATTTCTCAAAATTGTAAAATCATAAGCCTGTTGGCTTCCTTTTCTTCATCTCTAAATTTCATTTAATTATTTCATTGGTAATGTAAATTAATTTAGCTAATATACTTTCTAAAAAATTTTCATTCACATTTTTATAACCATATGATTGTTTTTTTATTCTAGAACAATGCCATTTCTAGCTTTTTACGTGTCCAACTTTTCATATGAATGGTTTTTACCTCATTTTTAGTACTTTTATATTTTTATATGAGTTCTTGTTTGTTAATGGTGTATTTCATTTTTAAATCACTTTTTGAGTTTATAGAAAAAAATGATCCTTCGTGTTGATGTTGTAAATTACTTTTAGTCTTAATAATCACTACAATTTATCATGTCAAAATATTTTTGCCTAATTTATATTTTATAAAATTAATTATAATTATAAATAGAATTTCTGCTGTAATAGAAATGTAGTATTAAAATCTTTTACTTTAATTGGTGATAATCATGTTATAGTAACCATACTAGTTTCATTCAATTAACTAAATTAAGGTTTATTTTACTTTCCGTTGCTTCAATCTGGGAATAAGACTTGATTATACTTCTCTCACCACAAGTAGTTAAAGCACTAAAGTATAGGTGGCAGCAGTGAAAATTGTATATGAAAATTGTTGGCTATTTATCAAATGGGTTTTAAAAATAGAAGAACGAGTATGATTGCCAATGAGTAACATCCGGATGGCTTTACTGAAAGAATACAACAATTATTGAAATATTTTACAAATCTTAACAGTGTACAACTAATAATAATTTGTAATTCATGATAAATATTAAAAGCATTTCAAGTGAGAGAAATATAATAATGAAGTATAAAAAATGATGATTCACTTTTTGATAAATAGGAATTATTGAAAAATAAAAATTCCTCCTATTTGATAAGAACATATCTGAGGCAAAGAATTATTAAGATTTGAAAGTTGTATAATCATAGTTTTCAGTATTATTATAGCAATGCTAATATTGGTTTCATCATTATAGAATAAAATGATACTTTTATAATCAATAATGAAATAACGATTAACAAAATTAATCATTTAAATTACATTTTGATTTAATAAAGATGCTAATTCAGTCTCTATTGGAACACAACTCTAAATCACATTAATAGATTATATAGTTCTTAAGACATCAATTTAAATCTAAACAAGACTTGCACAGTGCCATATTGTACAATGCTTTTCAGAAACAAATTCTATTTATATTGCTCACTTCTCTTACATTGTTAGATCAAGTAATCAATAGGTAACTAGATGATAGTGCTTATTTTTATTTCCATTGATAAATGTTATAAGGCAGAATCAAATTTGAGAATATGGATTTGATTGAACTGGATATTGAATTTAATATTAACTATTACCAGGAATTTGTTGAGTATTTGAGACACTTCTGAAAAACATTATGTAAATTTGGTATCGTGTTATTTTTATTTGGTTTGCATCACTCCTATGGAAAAGATACAGTTAATAACAAAAATTAGGACAGTAAATATATACATACTGAAATGGTCTGAGTTTTAGTGTCTTGAATGTTTTTATTAACAGTATTCTTTGCAATTGACTGGTATAAAATAAAATAAAAATTACATGATATCAAACTTACATAATGTTTTTACAAGCAAATTTTATTTAAACTACTTTAACTGTCATCTATTGCAATCTTGAATAATCAATAAACATCTGCTAGTAACTTTTATTAAATTTGGTATCCAGCTCTGTCATATCCATATTTTCAGATTTGTTTCTGCCTTATAACCTTTTTCAATGAAACTAGAAACAAGCACTACATTCTAGAATTTATTGATTACTCAATCTAACAACAGGTAGCAGAACTGGAGTGATATGAATCTAAGAGAAGAAGAAGAACCTATTTTGGAAGAGGTGGTATGGCAGGGTGTAAACAGAAAAGAAAAAGAAAAAAGGGGTGGTGGTATAGGTGTTATATCGAGGAAATATTTAAATATTGTTAAGTGTCAAGAGCATTTGTGGTTTGAAATAAGATTGGGTAGACTAGAATGGATGGTGACTGTAGTGTATATAGCTACTGGAGATAGTCAAACTGTAATGGAGTGGAACAGTAGTATATATGAATGCCTAGTTAAGGATATACAAATTTTTAAAGAAAAGGGGAAGAGAATAATGGTTATAGGGGATATGAATGGACATATTGAAGAAATTGATGATGTAGATAATAAGAGTGGTCAGTTTTTGAAGGAGTTTTGTCAAAGAGTAAATTTGAGCATTGGGAATTTATCAAATATGTATGAGGAACAATACACATGGTCTAGGAATAATGTATTTCACACAATAGATTATGTATTGGTAGAGAAAGAGGGAATGAATAAAATACAGAAAATTAAGGTGTTTGATAATGAAGAGAGGGTATGTAATAGTGATCATAATTTTATTGTAATAGAAATGGTTAGTAATGTGATGGAGGTTATAAATAAAGGTAGAAATAATAGTGAAAGATGTGGATGGAGAGTGAATGATAAGAATAAGTTGGAAGAATATAAAATAAAAGTTGAAGAAACCATGGAGCAGATGGATGGGGATGAGTATAAGGACTGGTGTGGTGAAATAGAAAAAGTGGCAAATAGGGTTTTGGTTGAGAATATGCAGAAGAATAAAAGTAATAAAAAATGAGAGTTAGTAAAAGTGTAAAAGAGAGGAAAGAAGCATGCAGAGAATATAAGTGTGCTATTAAGAACAAAGAAAGTGAAAATGATATTAACGCTAAATGGGGAAAGTACTTAGAATAGAAGAAGTTGGCTAAAATGGATAATTATAAAGAGAGGATGAAGTTAAATAGTAAATTGTTAGAGGATATTAATAAAAGTGGAAGAGATGTGAGTAAAAAATTTTGGAATTACATTAAAAGGAGAAATTTAGGGGAAAGAGAGATAGTATTAATAGATGATGAGGGAATAGAATGTAGCTCTAGAGAAGAGGTAGAGAGAATCTTAAATAGATATGTAATGGATATAGAAAAGATGTTAGATGTGAAGGAAGTAGTGATAGAAAAAATGGAAGCAGTTAGTAATGGGAATATTAGGTTCACAAAAAATGAATTGAATGAGGCAGGGAAGAGATTGAGAAGTGGAAAGGCAAGAGGTTTAGATGGATGGGCAGCAGAGATGATAATGAATTTAGGGCATAGAGCAAAAGCAAAGTTATTATCATGTTTTAATAAAATGGCACAGAAGACAGTTTTTCCGGTTAATTGGAGTAATACAAGAATAAGATTATTATTTAAAGGAAAGGGTAAGGATCATAGAAAGTTAAATAATTATAGACCAATAGCGGTAACATCAGTTTTATATAAAGTTTTCTCATATATGGTAGCTGGAAGAGTTGTAAAATGGATGGAAGAGAATAATGTAGTGGGGGAAATGCAAGAAGGTTTTAGGTCAGATAGGCATATAGGAGATAATTTGTTTGTAGTTACACAGCTTATGGAGATGAGTAGGAATTCAGGTAGATCATTATATATGAGTTTTATAGATATAGAGAAAGCATATGATAGAGTAAATAGAAATAGATTATGGTTAAGGTTAGTCAATTTGGGAATGGATGAAGCTTTAGTAAATATTATTTAAGAAATTATATAAAAATAATTATTATACTTACCAGTTAGGGGATATAGAATCAGTTAAAGTTAAAAATGGGGTGGGATTAAGGCAAAGATGTCCTATGTCACCTATTTTGTTTTTGTTGTTTTTGAGTGAAATGGAGAAAGCAATAGAAAGACTAGGAAGAGGGGTAGAGATACCATTAATAGGTGGCAAGGGAGTATATATTTTGTCGGATCTTTTTTTTGCAGGTGATATCTTTTTGTGTGAAGAAAGAAGAGAAGATATGGAAATTATGTTGAGGACATGTGCAAGGGTGGGTAAAGAGATGGGGATTAAATTTAGTGTAGAAAAATCAAATATAATGATGGTTAATACTGGGGAAAGAGAAGATGTACAATTTTTATTGGGGGATATAAAGTTAAGTATGGTGGATAGATATAGGTATTTGGGAATCATCTTATGTAATCAGGAAAATTGCTTGGATGAATGGGAGATGAAGCAAAGAAAAGAAAGGGTTTGGTAAAGAAACTAACAGTTTTTTTCATATAATAAATATGATGTAGCTAGAATAGTATGGAAGGGAGTTGCAGTAGCAGGGTTAACATATGGTAATGATGCATTATGGGTTAGTAAAAGAGTTTTAGATTATTTAGAGAAAGTACAAAGGGAAGTAGGAAGACATGCATTAGATGCAGAGATATGGACAGCAAAGGAGACAATTCAAGGAGAAATGGTATGGTCAAGTTTTTATATGAGAGACGCAAAAAGTAAAATGAAAATGTTTGGTAGGTTGCAGTTTATGGATAGTAAAAGAATAGCAAAAATAGTGTTCAATTGGGTTATGAGTAAAGGGAAGGCAATAAGATGGGTGAGAAAGGTAAAGCGGTTGGCGAAAGATTTGGATAAAGAATTTATATCAATATACTTGTATAAAAGATGGGATGATTGTGTTAGGAGGATTGTTGAGTGTTATAGTGGTAAGGAATGGGATAAAAGAATAGAAGCATTAATAAAAAATAGGGAGTTGGAGAGATTGAGAACTAGTATGAAGAGTAAGAAGAGTTTAAATATATATAGAAGTAAACGGAATATTGCATGTGAGTTAATTTATGATAATAGTAAGGAAAGTAGTTTATTATTTAAGGCTCGAACAGGATCTTTAGCAACAAGAGAATATCCATGTAAATGGAAAACCATGGATAATTTATTGTGCAAATTGTGTAAGGAAGGTATAGAAAATATTAGGCACCTGTTGATTGAATGTGAATGCTTAAAAGTAGAAAGGGTACAGATAATGAAGTTATGGGAGAATAGACATGAACAAAGTGACTATTCAGAAAGTGAGTTATTAGTTTTTATGTTGGGTTTGCAAAGAGATAAGGGGGGTTTAGATATAAAGGCCATAGAGTTGACAAAGATTATGTTGTGGAAATGGGATGGGAAAGAATATGGGACGACTTAAGAGTGGGGAATGGAGAATAAAATGGCTAACAGGTTTATCTGGGCATAATTGCTGAGATATTCTTGACTTTATTTAAGGAGAAGTCAAAATACATCACATCAATACATCAATCAAAAATACAAATTGCTTTTGAAAAGTATAGGGTAAGCTGGTATTAAGTGATATTTGTTTGGAATTCAAATTAATGTCTTAAAGGACTATATCTTCTATTGATGTGATCTACAATTGTTTCTTATTCAAGTGTATTGGATTGGATTTAAACATTAAATATTTGGATTTCAAATGGATGGCCTAATAATAATAAAAATAAAGAATGACTGATAGATTAAAAATATGTTAGATCCTAAACATCTAGATGCACTAGATTGACATTTAAATTCCTTCACTACTGAAGTTCACCTAAAGTCAGAAAATAGTTTGAGATTATGATTGGGAGAAAAGTCTGGATAGGAATTTAATAAATACTACCATTTTGCAAATATTAATTACTGAAAACTACATGCAATAAGTGACAGAACTTAAGATCTATAAATACAATTTGATTTTGAAAAATATTTGCTTATTAAAGCTGTACTTTTACAATTTCCTTCTATATTAGACCAAAAATAAAAAAAAAATGCATTCATTACTCAGGCTTCAAATATTGTGGATTTTAATAATGATTTAGAATTCATAAATATTACAACATTGTTTTTAAGGTTTCATTTGTTTTATAAATTGGGAAGACTTCAATGATTATAAAATTATGATGCTTGATTTTGATAAAATCTTAACTATTAATAATCAAATCATAAATATTAAAGTTTTTCCCCAAGACTATCTCACATCAACTTTATTTCTCTGTGTTTTTAGGAATTTATAAATTACTCTTTTTTAAAAAATAAAAACAATATCAAATACTAAAAAAGATTAATAGCTCATCAAAAAGTTGTACATATTTTTAAAAAAATGAAAAAAAGAAATAGAAAAAAAAATAACAAGAAGTTATATCTGCTGATGTTTTATGATCATGTTATTGTTAGTTAATAACAGAAGCAAACTCTCCATACAGTAGTGTCACCCAGTGAAAGCCTTAGTAACCAGTTGATGCAAGAAGATTTGTACCTAATATTCCTATCTAGTGCCTTTATTCATCCAATACTTCCAGATTAGTTTTTAGTTTGTGGATAATGATCATTGGATCTGAGAACCCTATGCCTAGAGTTTATGGTCTAATGCAACTCTTGTTGATAAATTCCACAAGCTAAAAACTAGTCTGGGAATATTGGATGAATAGACACCAGACAGGGTTTTAATGCCCAACCTTCTTTCACCCATTGATTACTAAGGCTTGCACTGGGTGGCATTACTGTTTGGAGAGATTGCTACTGTTAACAACTTGTATAAGCATAGGAAATGATGTTCATGTGATGTTATTGTTAGTTCTAAAAATGCAAGATATCCACTATGCCTAATGGATAAATACAGGGCTAATATAAATATATTGAAGGTTATTTAACTAAAAAATTCAATGTCTTTAATGTAAAAATACCTAATTGAGAATTCACTATTTCAAAAATTAAATTTAAATACAATTAAAAATAAATAAAACTGTGTGAAGAAAAAATCTTTTATAAAGAGCTCTTAAATTCCAACTTTGACATCACTTAAACTTATTTGCGTTTAGTTCAACCAACACAACACTATGCCAATATTCAACTTTGAACAGTATAAGGAAGTGAATATATCTACTGCTAATAATATCAAATGGTGCCTTTTATTTTTTATTTACTATGAAATTGAATTGTTTTTATAGTATTATAAATAAGTAAAACCAATGTGCTGTCAAGGAATGATATTTTTTTTCTTTCTCACATTATTTCCAATAAAATGTTATTCAGTTTTAAATTGCATAATAAAGAAAGAAAATAACTTTGTTGCTAATGATTCATACTTTTTTCTTCTTTTTCAACTGTTAAATTGAATTATTGTGCAACTATGAATAGTATATTCAATTTAGAATGTTACAGATAATAATTTAATAATGAAATTTGCTACAATGAATAAAATTTTTTTTAGATCATTCATTATGATTACATTAAAATATATATAAAAAATAATCAGTTTTATGCCTATAGCTTAGAACAAAGTTTTCACCCAATATAACCATTTAAGTATGAAAAATATAAAATTAAAAATATAATTGTAAAAAATAATATATAATTGGTTTCGTTATTATTAAGCTTTATATTATTTATAGTATAATCAAATTTTTAAAGTATAAACAATTTTCATTAATAAAATCTATAATCAAACTTTTTATAGTGAAAATTTAAAAAATCTTACTATCTAAAATGTTCAATAAATAAATAAATTAAAATGATGTTATGTCTAAAAACATTGCTAGACTAATTATTGCGCTATGTAAATATTTTGTTTTTGATATAAGAATCAGTTCATTCTGATTTTATGTTAATTAGTTCCACATAATTGTTTTCTCTGGATCATGATTAAAACTATAGGCATACATAGTCCAATAACTAAAAAGATAATGGTATATTATACTGCTGCTTGTACAAGTACAAATAAGTATGTAAACTCAATTGGTAACCAAGCTTTGTATTATATGGCAAAAATGTTTGATGCTACAGTCAAAGAGGAAAAGCTATCTTGCACATGGGCGAGCTATGTCAGTCAATAATATAAAGCATATTCTTATAAAAATCTTAATTTAATGATAAAAGTGTAAGTTATAACAGTTATTCATATTAAAAGCATTAATTGTGGCAGATTCATTTGTATATTTAAATTATTTCTATATTTGTTTTAATAACTCATTGTAAAAAAAATACCTAGAACTCTGTTTAATGAAATGAAAGAAATGGTTTTAAAATAAGTTCTGAAAATTTTTAATATTCACTTTTAATAATTACCATCATAGTATTTTCAACATTCATCTTCAATGTATCATTAGCTGTGGATTTCAATTATTCATTTCCTAAATTTATATTTAAATCAGCTTTCAATGAATTCGATTGTAAATCTTTGAACTTCATATGCATATGATTTTTGCTTGATGAAAAATAAATTTCAAAATATTCTATAGATTTGTAAAGTGTTTAGCATAATTTTTGTAAACTTCTCAAGATCAACATTTATTCCATTATAATATTACTAAGTCTTCTTTTCTATTCACCAAATGTTATTAGTCATTGGTAAATAAGTTGTATTAAAATACTTATCCCACATAACAGGTGCAATAAGATAATTGCAGACTCTAAAGCTCAAAATAATCCTCTCATTTCCTGTGGTTAAACTTTTATAAGTCCCCAAGTAATAGACCAAACAACTATTTTTATTTAAAATATCAAAGATGTCAACAAATAAGCAAATTTAACTGTTTGATCTATGATTTAAAAAATTATCTAAATGAATTCTAAGTCTAAAAAATATCAAAAGTTTTTCTGTAGTACAAACATTATTATAGCATTTCCCTTCATAGTCATCAAACTTCATCATATAATAACAATTCTTTATGACCAATTAACATATTATTAAAATAAACTCAGCTTCCAACTGACTTCCAGTTAATGTGAGATAGAGAAATCTGTGATCATCAGATGCATATCAATTTTTATCGTTATCAGGGAATAAAATTTCTACAGTTAATTAAAAGCTAAAGATATTAAAATATATAGTTTTAGCGCTGGTTTAAAACCTATATAATTGTTCAAGCAATCTGACTTGAATTCAAAACTTTATACTGATTTGAATCTTAAATTTTAAGCTTGCCAGATAAAATTAAACTAAAAATATTTTCTGAATGTGTATGTATGTATAGATAGATAGATAGATAGATAGATAGATAGATAGATAGATAGATAGATAGATAGATAGATAGATAGATAGATAGATAGATAGATAGATAGATAGATAGATAGATAGATAGATAGATAGATAGATAGATAGATAGATAGATGGATGGATGGATGGATGGATGGATGGATGGATGGATGGATGGATGGATAGATAGATAGATAGATGGATGGATGGATGGATGGATGGATGGATGGATGGATGGATAGATAGATAGATAGATGATTGATGGATGGATGGATGGATGGATGGATGGATGGATGGATAGATAGATAGATAGATAGATAGATGGATGGATGGATGGATGGATGGATGGATGGATGGATGGATGGATGGATAGATAGATAGATAGATGGATGGATGGATGGATGGATGGATGGATGGATGGATGGATGGATGGATGGATAGATAGATAGATAGATAGATAGATAGATAGATAGATAGATAGATAGATAGATATTCTTTCTAACATTGATAATGACTTCAGTCAGAAGCCTGTCTAAGGATGTTGACTAAAAGTAGAGTGCTTTGGTGATATTTTGGTTTCTTGTATTAGCCTTTACAGCTGACTTTCTTTACAGAGTAATATTTTTTTCATCACAGTGATCAGAGTATTGATTTACATTCAGGTACAAACATAAAATTGTTTTTATCAATGTAGTTATGCTATCAAAGATCCATATATAAACTTAAGAATCTAACTATATTTGCTGACACATAACTCTCCATCCTTTTATAACCTGAGAAATGAATCTAAAAATATTTTTTTTCGTGAGAACATCACAATCAAATACATATAAAATAAAGAACTTCCACTTTAGTAGAATCTCTAGCAATCAAATACTGAGATTTTTTGTTGAATTGATGTTTTGCATGATTTCTGAATACATTTAACAATTGTATCATTAGAAAATAGTGTTTGTTTACATGTTTTTGCCAGAATTTAACTCAACTTTTCCAAAGTAATGGATTTTATGTTGTTTTTTCTATTTATATGTTGAATATTGAACATCCATTAGTATTGTTTTTTAATTCAATATGAATTTTATAAAAAATATCTTGGTTTCTTATTTTTCTACATAAAACTTTTTGAGTTTTGATGTTTTCAAGGCTTCGTTCGTCAATATGTGTCTACAATAATAGCAATACATTTTTTAATTTCTTAGATAGCTCTCTATTTCAGTGCTATTTACTGTAATTTGAGAAATTCAACATTGAATTTCAAGCTTACTGATGAGGACAAAATCCAATAATTAGTCTAATGACTTAAATGCATTTCTACCTAGTAATCAGTGATTACTCAAATTTATTATTGGTACTTCACCATTAAGTATGACTTCCATACAAATTTGATATCTAAAACTTCTACAAACTTTCTTCATATTCATTTCTTTA
This sequence comes from Epiperipatus broadwayi, assembly GCA_028023455.1. NCBI lineage: Eukaryota > Metazoa > Onychophora > Udeonychophora > Euonychophora > Peripatidae > Epiperipatus > Epiperipatus broadwayi. The sequence goes on along the minus strand of JAQFVV010012434.1, from coordinate 3,685,151 downwards.
GAATTTCTTTTAATATCAGTTGATATTTATTATTGCCTTATTCAAGCAAACATAAAACATTTTAGTGAATTTTAAGTTATCCTACATCCACATTAATGAAGATTTCCTGGGGGATTCCTTATTATTTTCTCTCACATTTTTTTATTCTTCATTTCACAAAACTTTTCTAATATAACTATTTCTTTATAATCCTGTTATTTATATACTTTTTAAAATTCTATTCTGATTCAAAAATGGCAAAGTTTTGTTGTTAATAATATTTTTATTACTATATCCAATATATTCACTTCTTGGAGTATTTTTAGCTGATATATCATAAGCTAGCTTAGGTGATACTACTGTTTCTTTATTCCTTTTATTTTTTACTTTTATTCCAAAACTCAAATTACAGTTTAATGTTCCCCCTTCTTTTTCTGGGACTTTCTGTGCATTCTTAATTTATTACCTCTAAACTTTTATCCTATCACATTTTAAAAAAAAATACTTGTATTTTTTTTTGTTTACTTTCCAGTTATAATAAACAAATGTTATATATGGTTTTTTTTTAATTCTAAATTTTAATAACATATTTTTCACAATACTATCTTTTTACTTATTGCTCTTTTCTATGCAACCTCTTCATGTTATGTTTTTTTTATATATTTATACATTATCACAATTTATCTTCAATTTTGTTATCTTGTTAACTCAATAGATGGTTACTTCTATTACATTAACCAATAAAACTTGATGAAAAATAAATTATTGTACAGCAGTTTTTTAATATCTACAATTTCCATATCTGTGGTTTCAGTTATTCATGATTCAAAAGAGTATTTGATTTAGAAAATAGAAATTAAAAATTTTCTCTACTTAATTTTTATTTTTTTAGTTTTTACTTGCAATTTTTAGTTGTTATGGTTACAAAACAAAAAAAAGAGGAATCTTTTTGCAATCTCAATATAAAGCTTTTGTTTAATAACCCACTCAAATCTTGTTGAAAATATAAATTTATTAAGAATAGTCTTGTGTGTATATGTATGTCGATTACTCAGAGCTTTAATAGGTTTATAAATGTAGATCATAACAATCAATCATTAAGCTATCAACAATCTCAATCTGTAGTCAAGGCAACATCACCTTTATTTCTATGCCTTGACTACAGGTTGAGATTGTTGATAGCTTAAGGGTTGATTATTATATTCAGTCTATATATAAATTTATTTTAATAATAATAATATAATTCTTTAAACCATTGAGCATGCTTATTTTTATATAGAAAAAGCTTTTAGATAATAAAAATTCATACAATAAATCAAAATAATTTACTTTTATGAATTAATTCTTCTTTTTTTATTTCCTTAATTAAATTTTTTTTTTTTCTATCCAGCAATTAATTCAATATAATCTTTTTAAAAGCATACAAATCATTGACAAACTTTTTGTTTTCTACTTCAGCCAATTCTTTATTCTTTTGGATTAATAAAAGAATTTGTCATGAATTAAATAAAGCTGTTGGACTAAAAAAATAAAATAATCACCTTGCTGCAACTAGGTTTATTAATTCATAAAAATTTACTGATCATGTTTTTTTTTTATTTTTAAAAGTATATAGTACTAATTTTATTTACTAATAGATCCATGTAAATACTGTATATACATGTTAAAAACACTTGTATTATATATGTGCATATAAAATGCTTATTATATACAATTCAATATCACCTGTAAACTTTGACATTTAGGTCAAGACTTGGAACCAAGTACTGTAGTTACATAAGACAACTAACTATAGGTTTAATTCTATACCCAATTAACCAATTTTGTATTCCTTAATGCTTCAATTGCTGATGATAAATTTTCTTAAAGCAAATCTTCCACATGTTATTTTAAATCATCTTATATTTTTTGAAAAGTTATTTTTTATTTGTCAATGTTATTCTTAATTTCCTTATCTTCAGTATAAAGCCATATATGTTGTGACATTTGATATCCTAAACAAAACATTTTTACATATACATCAAGCAAACTGTTTTTGAATGCATGACAAATAATGTTCAAGTGTTTCTGCTTCATGAAAATAATGGATGGCAATAATATTAAGAGAGCATACGCATGTGAACAGATGCATATTTAGTAAAACATTCAAATCTAAATACATGCACATACATAATGAGACAGTATAACTAAGTAATATTGACATACATGAACATATATAATGAATCAAATTACCATATGCAAAGACATATACACATACACCTGAAATAAAGTTAACAGACATTCAAAATAAGGTTGATTTACATAAGGATTTATATGTCTGTTTTATTTGTAGTTATCTTTTCTCTCATTTAAAATAAAAACTTTTATATAATCTTATGATATATAGTGAATAATATAATTAAAAAATAGAGTAATGAAAGAAAATCAATTTTAAGAACCTTGACTGTCATCATAATCAATAAAATAGTTTATAAAAATTACTACAATATAAATTCTTTGTAACACCCTTTAATCATAATTTAACTTCATTTTTTGTACCCAAAACATCACCATTTATGAAAAATACAAAACAGTGTAGAAAAGAGATATTATTTCTTAATAACTTTTAATATAATTCCACTTATTGTTATGTCTAGAGATTTAAATGTTAATAAAATAGCAACTTAAATTTTGTGCATAAAATTGTCTTTAATGTTAATGTTAAATTTGATGTTCCCTCTAACATTAATATGAAAATTTATAGGTTAAAAATGAATGTAAAAACAAATCATACAATAATAAATAAAAATGTTCAGAATTAAATATGATTTTAATATATAATTGACAAACTAATTCTTAAATATCAAACATGGTAATGTAATTCTATTAATACAAACCCATTTGCAACTTGTGTGTCATATAATGTAAATCCCATTTAGAATTAACTGTAGTGTAATTATTTTCAGAAAAATTATATTTTAATTAGTGATATTTAAATATTTTTGATCACTATAAATAAAATTTTATAAAAATTACAAAAGCTTTTACTTATTTCATAAGTTTTACTTAAGTAATAATTTAAAATATTTATCTTACTTGTTTCTGAGATTATATTTTAATAAATATTAATGTTTACTTCTGAAATTCTAATGACAATGAAAAGTTATTAAAAGTAAATTCTACAGAAAGTCTCACTCTGTTTCTGTTTGACTCTTTTAACATTCTTAGTTTGATTTATAATTTATATAACTATTTAAAGTGACTTTTACATTTTGATTGTATTTTACATTAAAAGATGGAGTTAATTAAAAATCAAAATTTTCCATGCAAGATTTTAATTTTTAATTTTTATTTTTAGTAGGTAGTATTTTTTTATCAGAAATCTTTAGTACATTTAGTTGATTATTTTATGCTCTTTATCAAAAATTGCATACACATTTTTAACTTTGATTATAGATAATATTTATTAATAATTCTTTATATATAATAGTTACAGAACTAATATATATATATATATTTCCATATTTTTTAAATTTTATAAATATAGATATTCCTTATATTATCATTAAAACTTTTATTTTTGATAAAAATGCTTTAAATATTTTTTATTTTATTTTTAAAGATAGAATTCCTAAAATATAATAAATAAATACATTTTCTTTAACAAATGCACTAAAGTATTAGGTCTAAATATCTATTTTTCAACTCATTCAATTTTCTTTTCAAGTTACATTTGTTTGACTAATCAATTTGGTTACCAGATTAATAACTAAATTTAAAAATTCACATGACTTTGACATGTGGCTTTCACTGTTGAAAATCTCACTAATCATATAAATTCACATCTTCTTTAAAATTTAATCAGCTTATAAAAATATTTAAAATTTATAATTCAACCCAATTTTTTCAACCATATTTTTTTTTAATATAATTATTTTATGATATTTACAAACATCAAAATTATACATTGCTTCATACTTCTTTAAAATTTATATAGGCCATAACTCTTTGGTTAACTTGAGATAAACTTGAAATATTCAGTATAATATTATTCATTCTTTACACATACTACATGTTAGTTAATGGCAAGGAATGCAATTCTTCCTATATTCAAATTAATTATTTTTTACTTAATACCAAAAGATAGTAATTGATTTCTTGTTAATTGGATTTTATTGGTATTTTGTATAATTTCTCCTATTTACATAACAAACAGTAATTCACAATGTACAATCTGAAAGAAATTTATTACAAAGATTACTCATAATTCCGTGAGTGAAGATAGATATCACTAGTTTGTAAAGGTTACAAAATAATCCCTATTTTAATATACTATATAAAAACTTGAAATATATTCCTTTTTCATATTTTTTTTATTATTGTGATTAAGGTTTACAATCAAAGTTTATAGATATTAATATGCAAAGTATTTGTTTATTCTTGCAACTTAAATCATAACAGAATTTTTACAAAAATCATTTTGCCTATATTCATTCATTTTTGGGGTGGTCAGATTCAATATAACACTTAGTAGCCTGATATTCATTATACTACTATAGTTTTATGAAAATTTATTCTCTTGAATGGATGATTATATTTGATATCAGTCCAGTTTAGAAAACTCTCTGAATATCTAGGTAACTTCTAATTATTCTAATATAAAAGCTCTTTCTATAGTAGTCAAATTTGCCTTAGTTGAAAAGTGAATCAAAAATATTTGCTGACCAACAAGATAATTTACCACAGATCAACTGCCCATAAATTTATATGCTAAAATCAAAATTTCTCTGATACATAGATATAGTAATTCCTTGTATAATAGAGTATAATAGCTTCAAAAAAATGTTTATTATACTGTGTTACCAGTGGCCAAATGTTAATTCCTATACAAGGTAATATATATATATATGTTTGTTTGTATATACAAGGTAATATATATATATATGTTTGTTTGTCTTAAAATATTTAAAAAAATTAACAGTATGATGTGTTCTCATTTTTGCTTTATTTATTTCTTGTCCAACCATATAGAGCAATGAATAATATTTTTATAAAATAATAAATGAAAGTTTTTTTAATATTAAAATTAACATCGATAATAATAACCAGAAATACCTTCAACTTTCCTTCAAAAAATTGATCAAACTTCCTCTCTTCCTCAATCTTTTATTGATCTTTAATGTATCATCACATGATCACCATTTCTTATGCTTGCTTATAACTGTTATTAAAACAGGCAAAATTCTCTATATGTATTGCCACTCAGTGCAAGTCAGAGTAATCCTAAGATCTAGGTGCAGTGCTCTCAGATCCAAGGCTCCTCACTGACAAGGGTCACAAGCCAGAAACTAGTCTGGGGATATTGGATGAGTAGGCCCTAGATGGGGATTTTATTCACAAGCCTTCTGGCATCCATTAATTACTCTGGCTTGCACTGAGTGGCAATACATATAGAGAGTTTTGCCTGTTTTAATCTTCAATATACAGAGACTTGCCAACTTTCTGCTTTAAATATGATTTAAAATATTGGAGCACAGTCATAGTAGTCAAATTTCTCAAATGTAACAAAATTTTGAAGCTGTATGACATTTTACAAAATAATATACATTTATAATTTATTTCCACTCCCACATACTAGGCTTTATATGAGGATCTATCATAGTAATTGTTATTAATTTAATCTAATAATTTCAATTAACAAACAATTATTCACTATAGCAATCTTATAAAATGAATAGCATTTTTCTAAATGTTACTATTTTTTTTTAACAGTGATTATTTTGTAAGACTATTGATATCATAGAATTATAATGTCATGAGGAAAAGGTTATCCTCATAAGATAAAATAACAATTCACAGATATCTAAATTCACAGCTAACTACACATTTCATGATATACAAAAATAAATTCTTAAATAAGTAGAATATATGGTTTAATTACATATTTTTATTTAGTATCCTTATATTCTATAATAATATATTTGAACACTGAAGGCAAAAATGTGGGTACTGATGGAATAGACATTCTTCATAATAGATTTGACTATTAAATAACAGGTAGAACTCCAAAATCAAGATGAAAATGGTAATTGATAAATAAAAAATATAAATAATCTCCATCAATTTATTAGAATTTGTGACTTTTAAAAAAAAATGTAATTATTAGAAATTGCCAGTTAAAAATAAATCAAACAATTTTCAATTTTTTTTATTATTTTTGAAACAAAGTTTGTTTTCAAAACTAATTATTCTGACATGATATGAAATTACTATTTCTATTCAAAACACTTACTATGAATATTTGGATAAGCAGACATTGTATTTTCACAAAATTTCATAATAAGACATTGCTTACTTATCATTTGTTGGTAAAAAAAATCTCATTATTTTTTAAATCATGTACACCCTTTTTATTCTTTGAGCACTTTCTATATGTTGAAAGTGTTAATTTTATCAATAAGCATCTTGAGAATGGCTCTCATGATTCTACATAGTATATACAACTCAAATATATTATGTAGAATATCTACTACAACAATAGTCAAAGATTTTTATTACAAATATAATAATTTTCACAATGAAAAAAATACAAATTTTATTTAGTATATAATTTAAAAGAAACTATACAGAATTAAAATGCATTAAGTATAAATTGAAAATGTGTACACAATCTAAAATATTGTTTTTATTAAACTAATTTTTATTTAATGTTTTCATAATAACAGAATATATTATTTCCCTATAAGTAAAAATGGCTGTTAGTATAATGTAAACAATACTGACAAAAATTAAAAATTTAATCACTTAAATTATATTTTAATCTAATTTTTATTAAATAAAGACTGAATTTTTATAAAAAATTAAAATAAACCACTGATTTTTTAAATGCTTTTTAAAACAGTGCTGCAAAAAAAAAATTAATGTTTGCTTTTTAAGAAATAATAAATAATAACATAGATTAAACAAAAATACATTTTAAAACTGTAGATTATATTAATTTAAATTTTTTGTAGATGTTTAATTTTAATTTAAAATTATTATTCAATTAAATGTCAATCTCATCTGATGAAGTAAATTCAAAATAATAATGGAAACACAAGTAACTGAATATATTTATTCAATATGATATTTTATTAATAACTTACTTAATGACATGTTTATGTATAAATTATTATTTTCTTCCAATGATAAGCATTATTGTTATGTTTTTTTATAAATTTACATATGCTATAGAAAACTATTATAAAAACTTGTTTTTCTGTGAAATTATTGATTTATAAAGTATTTTGGGAAATCAATTTACCTTGTTGTCTTTAATAAACTATATTTTAAATCTTTGAATCTTATTTGCAGAGCATGTAATAACTATTGTCATTCAGATTGTATATATTTCCACCATTATTTTAAGCCATAAATCCACTAATATTTTCAATAATATTTTGGATATTTTTATTACCCTAAAATTACATCATCAATTGAATTTGTTAGAAAATTATAAATCACATTATAATTTACTAAGCTGTAACCTTAGAAATAAGCGTCTGAAAAATACGAAGGTAGGGACCTCTAGAGGTCCCTACCTTCGTATTTTTCAGACGCTTATTTCTAAGGTTACAGCCTTAGTAAATTATTACTTAATATAATAATGGACATTTAATAAAAAAAATTAAAATCACATTATAATAAAATATGTGCAGATGAAGAAAAAAGCACTGCACATAATATTACTATAAAACAATATCATTTTCAATCATTATCATTCCATTGCATGAGAAAGATGTCTTCAAGTTTAATTCAGTTTCTCTGAACCCTAGCTTCTCTCCTCCACAACTTATCAGCAAACTTTCTTATTTTATCCATTTCACACATGGTCAATTTCTATATCTTTAAAAATCTTTTAGAATTTAGTTTAGGACTTCAACTATTAATTTATTATATTCACTTTTAGAAATATGTTCAGTCCTAAGTTCTTTTCAGTTTCTTAATTTTTTTAGTGATGTCAAATAACATCTGTTTGATTTCTCATCTATATATTTCATTTCAATTTCTTTCTTGCAATTTTTAATATACATCTCCTAATATCTGGATGAGTTGTCTGAAGTCTCTGCATTGTTTTTCTGTTATGTGTCCAAGTCTTATATCCAAGATGTTTATTAAAAATTTTCTTTTCAAACACAGAGGCATATTTTATTTTAGTATTAAGTTATTTTTACTAAATAAGTTCTAAGTTTAATTCTATTATTAACTTTATCCATTATGTTTCCATATATATTAATAATATAACTGAGATATTTGTTGTTGTTAACTTCTTCTAACACATCATTATCAATCTGTGCTTTCTTCTTGACTAAATCCATAAATATTATAAGATGTGATATGTTGGACTATTTTCATCATTTATGAGTGAATGTTGAATGTGTAGAAAATTTTAAACTTTATTTAAACTTTCCCAATACAAACAACTTGTTAGTAATAACACACAAATAGACAATACAGATTAGTAATTACACAATGTTTCGAGTAGTATTATTGTTTACTCTTCTTCAGGTATTGCTGGCCTATATGCACAGTGACAATATTCACTTACAACTTAAACTTGCACCTTTAGATTTGAATTTAAGGCAAATTCTCTACCAACTGAGCTATTCTTTCAAAAGAAAACATATAGAAGAAATTTGATATATTTATATATGAGGGTTGGTTCAAATCTTCCTGATTCCTTCAATTTTTTTTTCATATAATGAGGCTAATTAGATTTTTTATTTTTTTCTAAAAGCAAGATTAATTAGAGGCTTCCATATATTGTGTATTGCCACACTGGGTTGACTCATAGGATTATTTACCATTCGCATATGAGCAGCTTCCTTGAATTTTCTTCTATGTATTTTTTCTCTTTATCCAATATCTTTGTATTTTCCCACTTAAGCATATGGTCATTAGTACATACATGATCTTCTATGGTAGACACATCCCTTTTTTCTCTTTTAACCATTAGTTCGTGCTCCTCAATCGCTGATCAACAGAGCGACAGGTCTCATCAATGTATTTCCTTCCACATTCACATGGTATTTCATAGATGCAGTTTTTGTTTTTCCGCATTTCCAGTTTAGGTTTAATAGAAGTAAGCATTCCTCAAAATGTGGTATGGCTTTGGAAAGCAGTTCTAATGTTATATTGACTGCAGATTTTCTTTAATTTGTCCACCATTCCTGGTATGTATGGATATACTACCGTAGCAATAATTGTTTTCTCTTTTGGTGTCTCTTTGTGTTGTCTATTGAAGGTTTTTCTGGTGACTGCTGATGGATAACCATTTTTATAAGCATTTGTTCTATATGAAACCTCCTTTGCTCTGTTTTATAATGATAGTACAATTTCTTGTTTAGTGCTTTTTGTATGATTGGATATATATGCCAAGTATTTGCCAGTGTGTGTTGGTTTTTGTCCTGAGAGAGTCTTCTCACAAGAACATCCAAGAATGCCAATTTTTGTTTCTTGTTCTGATTCCATCGTGAATTTAATTGTAGGAGATATGTTGTTAATGTGCAGCCTGAATGACTGTAATTTTACCTCACCATGTGGCGATACCACAAATGTATCTTCAATATATTGAAGCCACATTTTAGGTAGACATGGAGTAGTATTTATGGCTGTAATTTTAAGTTCTTCCATGTAAATGTTGCTGAGCAAGGGTGACAACAGTGATGATCCCATGGCTATCCCTTGATTTTGTTGAAAGAATTCTGAGTTATATTGAAATTATACTATCAATAGATAGAGCTGTTCTAGTTTGTAGACTATTATTGTCCTATAACCTTTTTCTTACAATAGACAATGCCTCATCACATGTATATGTCAATTCTTTCCATTTTTATGTTCCTGACTAACTTCGAGAAGAAATTTTGACAAATTTTGACATGGTGAATTTCTAAAACTTCTTAACATTCTTAACATTGTCTTTATGGATTTTAGTCAGTCCATACAGGTGAGGAATCTTGCTGAAATACAAAGTTAATTTTCTTTTTTCTGAATCACTGAAATACTTGTGATGCTTCCAGAGTAATGCTTGTAGTTTTACCTTTGTATTTGGAATTGGATTTTTTGCTACTTTTTTGTATTGGTCTGCTGTGTTATCATATATCAGTTTTTTTCATTACAATTGTAGTGTTACCTTTGTCAGAATGATTATAGAGGTATCCTATTTGAGAGATTTAATAGCTTATCTCTCATCACATGAAATTTTTGACTTCTGTTTGTGCTCTTAATGTCTTTCAAGTGTTCTTTTTACTCTCCAGTGCCACTTCTTCTAGAGTCAATAGTGGGACAGTCAAGCCTTTTTCAAGAACTGATAATTCACAATCAGTAAGTTGTTTAGAACTAAGATAGTCCACTGATGATGAGTATTACTTTTGACTTGCCCATGTATATTTACAAGCTTCTTCTTCTGAAGTTCTTCTATCCTTCCATGTAACTTACAATATGATCTGATCACTGCTTGACAAATTCTTGAGAAATCTTCATTTGTAACTTTGTTTTGTAGAAACGATTCCACATTTCTAATAGATCGCACTGAATCTTTATACTTTCTCTCAATAAGGCCTCATTTGCTCTCTGAATAATTTTCTCAGCTCTCTTGGAGAAAATAGTATGTTTTAACTGCAAATCCTTAGGGATGATTCCTTCTGACTTACATTTACATAAGAAAGTTAAATGATTTTCTATTTTAGCCAGTTTTAGACATAATTTTTTCATAATGTCTAAATTTCAACATAGCATCAGGTCCATACTGAGTACTTAATATTTGTCTGAAGGTTAGTAGTGATGGTATATTATAAGATGTGATATTTTGGACTATTTCCATCATTTATGAGTGAATGTTGAATGTATAAAAAATTTTAAACTTTATTTAAACTTTCCAAATACAAACAACTTGTTAGTAATAACACACAAATAGACAATACAGGTTAGTAATTAGACACTGTTTTCAGTAGTATTATTCTCTACTCTTCTTCAGGTGTTGCTGGCCTATATGCACAGTGACAATATTCACTTAGAAATTGAACTTGCACCTTTAGATTCTTGAATATTGAATTTAAGGCAAATGCTCTACCAAGTGAGCTATTCTGTCAAAGGCAACATATAGAAGAAATTTGATGTATTTCTATATGAGGGTTGGTTCAAATTCTCCTGAGTCCTTCAATTTTTTTTTTATATAATAAGGCAAATTAGTTTTTTTTTCCTAAGAGCAAGATTAATTAGAGGCTTCCATACACTGTGTATTGCCACACTGGGTTCACTTATAGGATTATTTACCATTGTCATATGATGCTATGCAGTATCATTATAAAAAAAAATATTAAAAAGTACATAGTATTCATATTGTAGACAATCAGTGAGTAGTTGTTGTTTTTTTTGTTTTGTATTTTTAAAAAAAAGTTTTTTATTATTAAAATTGAATTATTTATTTAAACTACTATTTATTTAAAATTAAAATTTAATTATTTAAGTTTTTATTTATTTATTTAAATTAAAAATTTGTATTTAATAAAATTAAATGACTGTATCTAACTGCATTTAAATTAAAATTGCATCTATTTATTTGAATTACTATTTACTTTTTTTAAACCTCAATAATCATTTAAGATTTTAAATTATAAAAGAAATAAAAATTCAGATACAATAAAATAAGCAATGCTAATCAATATTATTTTTAATATCATTTATACTATTATTATATTTATTATACTTTTCTTTGAAGATAGTTTGGTGATTGGGTATTTTATTTTAGATTGCAACTGTTAATAACACACATTTAAAGATATATATCAATGCTATATTATCATCATCATAACTTTGTCAATCCAAACACCCATTTAAATGTAATGCCTAATGAGAGTTTTCCATAATTACAATTTCTAAATAGTTGATTTATCAATATGAAATAGACATTTTTTATATATCTTCCTTTCTATCATCTCATGAAGTAGTTTATCCAATTTAACCTTCTGGTACCAATTTGAGTGATAAGTGGCCATTCTCTCTAGCACTTATCTTTTTTTTATTTGAAGTACATTAATATAGTCTATCTGGGTAAGTCAATTTAAGTCTGTAAATTTAAGATTAGATTGAAATGGCAAAAACATTGAATTTATTCACTGAAGATGAACCGCTATGTTTTGATACAATGGGAAAATGTCAAAATATAAAGATCAGAGTTCATAGATCATACTTCGTTTTGTCAACTTCAGTACATGAACATGTTATAAATTTATAAGCAATAAACCATTTATTTTTTTGCAGTCAAATAAACATTGCAAGCATTATTAATTTGTCTGAGCAGATATTTAGAAAATTTAGATAATTGTAAGTCTCTTATCAATATTATAAGTAACTTTATATTTTTAAAATCATATCTTGATCCGAACAATTTTATTGATTTATCTATAAAGAGTACCTTGTTATGATCATCTAAGATTTATACAAAGATGTTACTATGTTTTATTATTATATTGACCACAGCTGTTATAAATTTATGAACTGATGAAGCTATTAAATGATATTCTTACTAGTTGTAATGTTATTAATCAGTTATACACTATACTAGACATGAGAGCCATGCTTCACACACTTTAGCACAGTAGTGAGAATGATCAACAAGAGCTAAAGTTATCTGGGTAGTTTAACACTGGTCAAATGAATAACATCATAGGGCCCAATTTGCCATTTAAGTAGTAAAACATTACTTGATTCTTTCTCATGTGATTATTTTGATGTTTTCAGATTTTTTGATCTATTGATTCCATGTAATGTTTAGGAACTCTGTTGAAAAGAAATTTTATATTACTATATGGAATATTAAATACTTTATATATTTAATATATATAAATAGTTCTCTATGCATTGCTTTATTTATTTTTGTAAGTTTATATATCTACAATGTTCAAATTTAAAACAAATGATAAAAAAATTTCTTACATTAATAATTGACATCATCATCATTATTATTATTATCTTACAAAAAGGCATTTTATTGATCCTATAAAAGATTACATTAAAAGGGTTTTACATAATTTTGGTATATACATTGATTTATTCTGTTACATAAGAATATCTGAATGTTATAGTTCAACTTATGGCTTGTTGAGTTGTTTTTTGATGATCTTTTTGCAGTTTATAGCTTGTATGCATATAATTAAAAGTCTGAGAAGCTATTGAAAAAGATTTTCTCTTAGTAGCTTTTGTCAGATCCTTAGTGTTATGTTATAGCATTGATTGTTCTTTTAGTAGTGACCATGTTGCAGCATATAAGTGAGGGCTTGTTATGATTTTATCTTGGATCCTTATTTGTGTTAATTTGTCGTGAAAGGTGGCTGGATGCCATCTGGTATTATTTCCTATTATAAAAGTGCACCTTATACACCAAAATGTGTATAGTATAAAAGTAGCCACTCTAATGTTTGGTATTGATTTTGTTTTGTATGCAGCAATTACATTTTCAATTGACATGTTAGTTTTTCTGTGTCAAAAATTATTTTTCTTATGTGTTCAAGTGCTGTCCATTGGTATAGCATGTGATGCAGGGTTACTTTTGATTGATGGCACAGTCTGCAAAAAGGATCTATTGTGAAGTGCATTCTCTTGTGATGCAGAAAATATGTTGTGGGCATGGCAATGAAATTTAATTTTAAAATAAAGTCAAAAAATTTTGGTTTCAGAGCCCATTTTTTATATTCTTGTAGCAATTTTTTGTTGTTTATCCTTAACATTGGTGTTACATCATTAATGTTATTTATTTCATTTGTAAGATCATAGATATTCTAATGTGAATATTTGTTTGTATATTGTTCAAGTATGTTTGCTGTGGTTTTAAATTCATAAATAATTGTTGATATATATGATTGAGTTGGAGGTGGACAATCAGTTGGGATGATTTGCACAAGGTGTTTTAGTTTTGTGAATTGCTGTAAAGTGGTAATTATGAGATTCCTTTGTTTTTGGATGTGCAATATATTGATATTGTGTAAACCTAGTCCATTTTTAATGAGTGGTTGATTGAGTTTTTTTGTTGAAATTGCTACTATTTTTTTGGACAATAGGAGTTGATTACATATGGTTTTTATTTTTGATTTAAAAACTTTTGAGAAAGATATAATCGGTAAATAATAAACTATTTTTGTTATGATGAGCTGGTTTATAAGCTGTACTTTTGAATATATGGATATGTTTTGATAAGGAGGTTACTATTTGTTTGGCTTCTTTCTTTAGTTTATTTTGTATGTGGCATCTCATTCCTGCAAGTCCCATATGGAAAGGAAAACTGAGAAAAGAAGTTGGTTTTGATTAGTATATGTCTGTGCATGGATTTCCAGTAAAGAGTGACCATGCTGATGTTTTTGTGGAGTTGAATTTTTAATTTATATTTCTTGGTATAGTCTTTGAGAATGTTTTGCAGCTAAGTGAGTTGTTTTTTGATGATAGGAAAACAGTAACATCATCCATATATGCTAAGCATGGTATGTGTTCTGTAATGCCTGGTATCTGTATTCCAGTAAAAGATTGTTCTATTTATTGAATGAGAGGATTAATGTATAGAATGAATAGTAATGAGCTGAGAGGTAATCCTTGAGATATTGATTATGTAGGAGTAATGATGGGGAGTTTCTTACATTGATGGATAGATGGATTCCATGATTTAAAAGTTTGCTATTAGATATAGATGAGTTTTGCTTATATCAGTGTTATTGAGCATTTCTAGAAGTATAGGTATATCTATTGAGGCAAATACTGCCTCAATATCTAATTGTACAGCTATGGGTTTTGTTTTTTATTGATGCTAGGATTGTTTTAAAAAACAGAGCTGCTTGTGTTGTTGATGAATTTTTTTTGGCAAATTGGTATTTTGAAATAAGCATTGCTATGTGTTGCTCGATTTCTTGCTTTATGATTTTTCTATGATTTTAATCGGTAATGGCCCCATGGATATAGGTCATAAATTAGTCAGTGAGGGAGTAATGTGTTTTGTTTCATTGAAAGGAACAATTGCAATTGGGTACACTCCTTCCATGTATTGTATTTTTTGTGTTAGATGGTTTGCTAAATTGCATAAATATTTGGCAATGAATTGACTAATGTGTTTTAAGACAGAAGTTGGAATTCCAGGGCTATCTGGATGGCATGCATTTGGTATACTGTTTACTTTTTCTATAAAGACATTTGTGGTAAAAGGCGTTTTTGTTTCTGTTGGGCCAAATAAATCTGGTGTAGTCTCGTTTAAAGTTTTTGTTTGAAATATTGGTATATGGGCAAAATCATGTGATCTGCAAATGTTCCTTGATTTGTGTGTATTGCCATTGGTACCTTGATGGTTTGTGGTCTTCCAAGTGCCCATCTAATGTATTCCCTTATCCAAGTGTGTGGTTTTGTAAGACATGGTTTGCTTTTTTTAATTTTCAGGTAACTTTTAGGTGTTTCACATTTTTTATTGTATGCATGTGTAAGTTTGCGTATGTATTTTTGTGTTTGCTTTGATGAGTCAATCATTTGTGAATATCATCTGCTAGTATTAGTACCTTTGATGGTGGTGGTTGCTTCATTACTATATGATTGATAATAAATGAAATAATGTTTATAAATGCTATATATTGTTTTATGGGATTGAGTTTCATTTTTTTAAGTTTATCATAATGTAGGTTTCTGAAAAAAATGAATTTGGGTGTGTTTACTGGTAATAGAACTCTAATTGTTCTTGTAAATTGAAGTGTTGATTTTTGGATATCATTGAAGTTAATTGTTATTGTTTGTGATGAGTGATCCGAGAAAGCTGAGGATGTAAATTTTATTGTTACTAGATGGTAAAGCATTGGTGAGTAGAAACATAAATCAATTAGTGAAGAGAATCAGCCATTGTGAAATGAAATTGCATTTTCTGGTAGGAATCTTTGTGCATTCATGAGTGGTATGGATATTTTATGAAGCCATTGTTCTGTAAATTCCTTGTATGTTCTGTTAAAATTGATTATTAGAATTGTTGGATTTGCTGTGTTTTCTAGCATGGAATTAATGTTTGCTACTATGGTGTTGATTTTATTGTGTTGTATTGGCATGTAGATAAATATTATATTAATAATTATAATTTTATGTTGAAAAGTTGTAATAAGCATATTAGAATCAATATATATTATTTTAAATGTAGTGAAAAAACATTTTGTGGTGATTAGGATAGTGATACCTTCTGAGAGAGATGATGAATCTCTTGAGCAGGCACAAAATCATTCTTTACTTAGATATTTAGCTGTTTCTATTTTTGATCCAGTGTAAATGTTTGTTTCCAGTAATCCAAATATGTGTGGTTGTGTATTTCTGATCCAATGTTTAAGTTTATGATTTTTTGTGGTCGAGTTCAGGCCTCTTACGTTAATTGCTCCAATTTTTAATTTCATTATGTTTAAATATTGTTTGTGGTTGTTTGTTAGTTATTTGGGTAGTTGTTTGTGTTTGATGTTGATAATTTAGTTCTAATTCCTCATCCGATGTGCTGTTTGTGTCATCTAGCTGTAACTAGAATTGTGATATTGTTCTGTTTTGACTTTCTTGACCCTTGTTTTTTTTTTTTGAGTGGCATTCTGAGTGGTCTTCTTTTCTGCTCTTGGATAGTTGGTGTACTTAGTTGTGGGTTTGTGCTGAGTTCTTCCATTATTTCTTGAGATGTGTTATTTCTGATTCCAAGTATTATTAGGGCTGTATTTTCATTAATTTATACACTTATTATTTGTTGTCACTTATCTGGTATTTGATTTTTGCTTTTATTTTTTTTAATTGATATGTCTAAAAGCATATCAGTGTTATAATAATTTTGATTAGTATCATTTTTATTAGTTATTTCAAGTTTATTTGTTGTTTTATCTGGTTATTTTGATATTTTTGTTTCTTCAAGTTGAATTTCAGTTTTATTTTTGTTTGCCTGTTTTGCATTACAATTTATTGCTAAGTATCCTCGATCTTTGCATGCAAAGCATTGTGGTCTCAGCCCTTTTATATAGAGAGTTAATATTGCATCTTGATCTACTATTTGAGTGGGTATGTTTTCTGAGTCAATGTTTTCATTTAATTTTATTTTAAAATTAAAGCTATTGTTGCCAATCAGTATAGGCATATTGTTCAAAAAAATTTGCTTTATATATATTGCTTTGCCATAGGGTTGAATCAAGTTATTAAAGTCTGGTATGTTGTACCTGAAGTACGTGCTTTTGATAATGCATGTGATATAATTTTGTAAACTTGGATCTACTATTATTAGGGTGTAGTTTTGTAGTGTTTTAACCAGAGTTTGAAATCTTGTTTTTTGGTGTTCATGATAAAATTCTATAGCAATGTATTGATTGTTGAAATGTTCTCCAATATTTGCGATACTATCCCACAGATTTTTTTTGTTAACTTATCATATAATAATTCTCTCGGAAATTTATAGTGTTAGGTTTTTGTCAGCGACCGCTAGAACTATTGAAAATTTTTTTTGAATGTATTAAAAAGTTTTTTAGGAATAGTGTTGTTAAAACTTGTGTTTATTAGCTGCAATTCTTCTTCCTTCCCTAGGTTTGCATGGGGGGGAGTTCTGTAATATCATTGTTTACTAGATTTAGATCATCAATATCTATCTGTTAAGTTTATTTTTCTAAGGCGGCTAGTTTGTGTTTTTCCTATAACGTGCTGTTTATTGTTTAGTTTTGCTGTGATAGCATAGGTTAATTTAATATTGTTGAATTTGTTATTTATTTTTTCACTGTTTGACTCAATATTTTCTATTAAAGACATCGTGGTGTTCTATTTTTGTGTAAAAGTTATATTTCTATCAAAAATATAATTTTACTTATTTTTTCGGCATGAAAAAATCTCAATTGTTTGGAAATGGTATCCTTTTTTATTTAAATGTTTTTAATATGAAGAAAAAAAAGTTTTGTAGGCTAATAACTTTTAATCTTAATTGTGAACTGTAGTTAGCATGTTCTTTTCCGAATTGGAGCAGGATCGCATATATTATTATTATTATTAGTGATAGTAGTAGTGGGATACATTAGATTTTTATTATTATTTTTCTTAATTATTAATGCAAAAATAATGTAAAATGTTATATATATAAAATAAAGGATTTCTATTTTTATTATTATTGTTGTTGTTATTGTTAATGTCCTATGAATGTGTGGGTTAAGTGTTGCAAAGCAAATTATTGACTTCCAGAACTCTCTTCGAAATAGAAGATTTATAGTAAAGATAAATCTTGCATTTAGAATTCATAAAGGTTCTGCACTTCATTTAACAACAATGATGACTATATCATAATACTCAAATGATCAACGGAAATTGTAATAGTTTTAAACTATTAAGCATCACATGATCACTATTTCTTATACTAGCACATAATTGTTTATAAACAAAGCAAAACTCTCCATATAGTAATGCCACCCTGTGCCAACCAGAGTAATCAATGATATGCCAGAAGACTTGTGCATAAAATCCCTATCTAATGCCTATTCAAGCTCCTCACTGACGATGGCCACAAGCCAGAAACTAGTCTGGGGATATTGGATGAGTAGGCATTAGATAGGAATTTTATGCACAAGCCTTCTGGCATTCATTGATTACTCTGGTTGGCACAGAGTGGCACTACTGTTTGGAGAGTTTTGCTTTGTTTATAAATAGAGTTTAACCTTAAAATTTAACTAAAAATAAAATTAGATAAGAAGAGTTAAATCATTATTTATTAACAAATACCAAAATGTTTTATTCTGTGTATTTTGGAGATCATACATCATTTTTACATGTCTTTGATCATATACTTATGCTCACATTTTTCCACAAGGTATTAAAAGTAGATAAAAACCAGTTCCGAAGGAGATATGGTGTTTTCATTACAGAAATTTTATTCATTATTGGATAATCTCTAGTCTAATGAATGATTAATAAAAGTTATTAATATACCATAATGTTTTTGTTATATCTGACCCTGCCTTCAGAAGTGGACTATTCCAGATTCCTTGCCTGATTGGCTAGCATCCAGTTGCTATCCAATGGGATTAAAACCTTCACTGGGGTTCGCACACCAAATCTGCATGTTTCCAGTAAGGTAGGGGATCTGTAATGAACCTGCAAGCCTAACCAAATACAACAGTTTTCATTTTACAAATAAAATAGCTACCTAAAAATATACTTAATTTTTTTTTTTTTTTTTTGTGAAAAATATTCGATTAACTGCAAAAACGTTTGTTTCACTCCCTGTTTGGACTAAGTCCACTGACCATTTAAAATGCATTAATTACTATATTATAAGACTTTTTAAAAAGCCATTTATCAAATAATAAAATAATTGTTGTGATTGACATTTCTATTTTATTTTTAACGAAAATGTCTAAACATTATAAATTAGGAATATTTTAAATCGAATATTTTTTTTAAAAAAACCATAAAATCCAGTGATTTAACTCTTCTAAAAATACATTAAACGATCTACTAAATTGCAGATTTTCTGCTTCCATTATATTATTTCTTGCTGCCAAAACCCTAACAAAAATTATTATATTGAAGATTCACTAAAGGAAGAAATCTTGGTATTATGGGATGGATACTGATTTAAACATTTTCATAAAATTCATTGAGCTTTTTTTTTAAAAAAAAAAGAAGAAATCTGTTTTTTGTTGTACTAATATATATTTTAAATTAGCTTAGATACACTTTAATGACTGTTTTTAATTTTCAGATTCAATAATGAAAGTAGAAAATTTATTTTATTAAATAAATGAAAGTAATTCTGATTCATGAAGACAATTTCCTATGTGACTAAGCTTCATTTTGTGAAACTGTTAAAATGCTTTTGTTTAATTTTTTTCCATTATATATTTTATTCTTTTATTATAATTTTAAAATTACAAAAATTCACTTATCACATGGTAATAATATAAGATAAATCGTTTCCAAAAAAAACACATTTCCAACAAGATTATATATTTTATTCAATGTAAATAAAATTGAAAAAAAAAAAAGTATGTAATAGTTTTAAATTTATTAAAGTAAAATAACAAAAAATAAAAATATATTCATATTTAAAATTTAAGATATATAGTAGTTTTCTATATAAAGGGCTTCGTTATTATATATTAAATATATGGTGCGTATTGGCTAAATAATATCAATAATTGTCAGTGACATCTCTAGTTACGTCGGGGTACTCTATTGAATTGTGCTAAGGCTTTGAACTTAATATTAATAACTACATATTGTATTCGATGTTTATATATATATAAGTATAATCTAATTATACAATTTGGTAAACTGAAATAAATTCATAACTTAACTTACTTAACCCAAACGATATCAATATAACCAGCCAATCACATTACTAGTAATATTGGTTGTTAATTTAATGTCATATCAGGATTGGAATATAAATATTATTATCGATTTATTTGTCTGGTTAATTAAACGTTATTATAATAAATTAATTATATATATAATAAATAAAAAGCATCATGTGTTCAAAATTGCATATCTGGCTAGCATGTCCTCAATATGGAATTCAAGTCTGAATTGAGTAAAACTTAAATAGTCATTCAGGTTTCATGTATAAAATTTTTGGTTTGGGTGGGCAGCTCATATTAAATCTACATAATTATCCAGTACTGGATGATAAATGAATTAGTAATTATTTTTGTTTAGAAACTATAACAAATATAGAAACTTCTTAAACTCTCATTACCCAGCATTCAGCACACATGATAAGTAATACCTTATCCCTTTACTGTTATTTCTATGAGAAGTGTTGGAAATCTTTGCCCTACAGTAGGCTATTTCATGTTCATCTTATCTTTTATCTATAATTTCAAATTCTAAAGAAAAAAAGTGTATTTTATAATATGTATATACATTTAATATTAAAAGTTATATTTATTTTTTAAAAAATCAAACAAACAAATATTATCTAATTTCAGATTTTTTAAAATTTATTATTTTATAATATTAAATAATGCTATCACACTTATAATGTAAAGTTATATAAATTAATAGCAATTAATCAATTAAAATGGCTTAGCGCTTTCGAGAAAATGTATTTTTCATAATCATATCCTGTTATGACTCATTCTTTGGAATCATTCTATATGTATAATATGAAAACTCTATGCAAATGAATCAATTAGCCCATCTTTTTGATATAGCAAAACATGCTTCTTTATGATTAATGGCGAAGGAGTCTTCTGCTATGAAGTAAACCTCCTTTACCTTATGTCTAACATCATGCCTCTCAGTACAAACTAATTTTGCAGAGGCAGGTTCGAACTTACATCCAGACACTTTTTGATGTGCAAAAATTGAAGTCCATTCTGGGTTAGTATGTGATTTGTTATACCTATATTTATGCTGTGGCAATCTTGTAGCTATGGTGGTTCTGGTTTCACTGTAATATGAAGCTTTGAATCCATTGTGAGTGCATGCCATGTTATACATGGCCTGTGAATTCTGATCAGAAGTTATGCTGTTTAGTTGTTAATAAGCCTATTAGTTGAGAGAGATGTATAAAAGCTCAAATGAAACTCCATAGAGAAAGTCCTATAGAATGTCTTATGCAAAAAGGGCACATAAGGCAACAACAGCCAAGGCTTGTTATCTCTAACTCTGTGTGTTTCTATATTATTAATAAAATGTCTAATCTTACTATAAATTATACTGTGTTTGTATCCTGATTTGATTAAATTGTTAGTATAATTAATCATGTTAGACCTTCTGTCTGCCTCGAATTTGCACAAATGGTAATTTCTAAAAAAGAAACTATGTCAACCCAGCAAACTTCTGAGCCATAGGTGTGTATGAATCAGGGTGAATCTGTCCATGAACTTCAGGTGGCTTCATGGCCATTGTATAGTTTAGTGTACTTCCTTCTCTGTGTACATTGATATCTAAATATTTTACTTCTTGCTTTATATTTTCCCATGTAATGTTTAAATACAAGGAATGAATTGGCAATAAATAAATAAGATCTCTAAAAACTTGTAATAAAAAATGAAAGATTAAAAAAGAGGTATAGGCTTGCAAAAACTTATCTTTTAAAATTGTAAATTCATTTTACAAAAAATAAAGAAGTCTTCTACTCATCAAATTTATCATGCCATTTTTATGGCTTTTATTGTAGAAAAAAAAAAAAAAAGTTATACGAATAAAGAAAATAATATACAGGATAAAGTTATGCAATATAAAAACTTAAATTAAACAGCAATTAGAAGATCCAATGTTATATTATTAGAAATCTAAAATGATGTTATTAGAAATCTCAAGAAAAATCTGTAACTTGTTAGATGGAAAATATGCAACCCAGTCTAACTCCAATTATATTCAAAGTTGTCTTTCTTTTGGAATAGATTGAAGCCAAGCTAAAGACAATAAAGTGTGCACAAAATTCAGTTGAGGCAGAATATGGCAATAAATAAATGTATTTAGCTTAGACATTAGCACATCTGCCAATAAACTCTTTGTGAAATATCAAGGCCACTTTCAAAGAATTGGCCTAACAAGTCTTTTTTTCCTCATTATCAGAAAAAAATAAACAGATTAAGATAAGAAACATAGATAAATAATGCAAATCAAAAGTTTATTTATGAATATGAAAGAATGATATTTTTTTTCTATATAAATGAGATGTGTGTTCTCTATCCAAAAGCAAGTGAACTTAATATGCCTAATAATAAAATGGTTTGATTCTATATGCCAGTTTTATAATAAATTTATTATACTATTATTTACAGCTATTCTATAAACTTTAATAAAGATTTTTAACTTTTAAAAACTACTACTTACTTCAATTTTGAAAAATATATATTTATTCAAATATTCTTATGATGTTTTAAAGTTATGTCAACAAAATACTGCCTTCCTGCTTATACTTAGTACATTTTTCCAGAATTTTTTTTCTCCAATGAAAGATATTTATTATAAGCAATATTATCTAGGGGCAATTGATTAGTTAAGCTAATAATAGATGGCTCTGAAGTAGAATAAAAAAAATTATGCCTGAAAGTTATCAAAGTTAATAATGTAGTTTTAAATATTGAGATGCTATGATAAAAAAGATAAGCAATTATATATTATCATTGATGTTGATTAATTATTATTTAATTGTAATATTTGTCTATATAGTTGTTTGCCTTTTGAGCATAAATTTTATAATTGAATAGTTATAAAAGAGTTACCTTAATATTTAATAATTATGCTCAATAAAAGTTTGGTTTTAATTTATATTTTTCTTAAAAACATGATTTTAAAAAATATTTATTATTATTTTTATTTTATATTGCAATGAATTTTACATTTTTTGTTTAGAAGCACATTCACTGTAATATTGTTAGACCTCATAGATGTCTTGTTGAGTACTAAAGGATGATCTCAAACCAAAGTACAAAATAGAGACTTTTGAAAAAATAAGAGAGGTTATTTTATCTTTTCTACCTAAATTTAATTATATAGGCCAATCTAAAGTGTCTTAGTTTGAGAGTATGAAGATGTTTCTTTATCTTCAGTGCTCAACAAAACATCGAGCTATTATAACATTATAGTATATGTGCTTAGGATGTAAATTTCTTCTATTTAAATTATATACAATCTTTGCACTAGTAAATAAAATTGAATATTATGCTAAGTCAAGTAAATTATTTCTTTAGATATAAGACAAAAATGTTATGATGAAAAGAACTCAAAAACTTTTTAGTGTCTTCAAAAAATAATTATAAAATGCTAATTATCATAACATTGTATTTTAGGAGATCATGTGATGTTTGCATATTTAAGTAGCAAGTTAAACACAATAATTCCATTTGGTTGATCAAACTAAAATATTTTGTATTTCATTAGTTAAAAATTGATCTAAAAATATTTACTTTTTTAGTCCACTATTTTAAATTGCACAAAACAGGATAAATGCAAATTTAATATAAGTATGTAAAATAAATAGCTAAAATAGATTCCAAAATAGAGAATTATTATTAACACAAGTTTTAAAATATGAAAAAAAGAAAAAAAAGCAAATAATGAGAATCATATTAAAATTTTGTTAAAATTATAATATTTAAAATGCTCTGAATTAGTTTCTGATATCTATTTAAAAAAAATCCAATTTTGAAAAGAGATTGTTAAAATAAATAAGTTATTGCTATTTAATTGCTCTGATTTTGATAATTTGCATAGAAAATCTAAACATATTTATAGAGATATGTCATGTAAAAATTAAAAACTGTAGTAAAAAATCAAGAATATGAAAATGAATTAGATAATCTAATGCAAATAGATAAGTCTAATACATCATTTCGTGCAACAAATAATGTGACTGCTTATGTCACTCCTACAAATTCAGATTCACAACATAATTTATTGACACCTGAAATGGTAAAAGAGAAAGAGAGTATTTTACAATTCTCAACCTTAGTTGGATGTGAAGTATTGGAATGATTCTATCATTTTTTCTATTGATGCCTAATCAAATTTAATTTATGTTTTAAAATTCTAGTTTTTATCAATAAAATTAAAATAATAGGTATAAATGTAAGAGGATTAAACTCTTTACAATGTGTCTAAGCTATAAAAGATTTTTTCTTAAAAGAAACACCAGACATTATCTTCTTTGCAGAAACTAAATTACATATAAACAGTAACTGCAAAATATCAAAAATTTTATCTTCACTAGGTCTGTTTAAATTCTCCATAGCAAATTCTCCATCAGGAGAAGTTGCATTCATAGTAAATTGCATCTCTAAATTTACAACTTTTAATATTATCCATTTAGATTCAAATATTATAATAGTTAATTTTATATTTGGTCAGATAAATCTAAATGTAATATATCTCTATCTACAAAATAATAGTAATACAATTTATAAAGTAATAAATATAATTAACTTGGCTCTTTATCATAGTTCAGCATCAACTACTATTCTATTGGGTAATTTTAATCTTCCTTATCATATATTTGACAGAAAATATTTACATTTTAATTAATTACAGTCTCATGTCAGCTCAAGGTTTCTTTAATAATAATGCTTATTCTTTCTACACAAAACAGTATTCTTCACTTATAGATTTGATTTATTACTCTTCTGACATACATTTCAAGATTGAAACATCTCTAAAACATGTTTTTCTCTCTGATCACCTAACTTTAAAAATTTTGCTTTGCATAAATAAGCCAATTAATATTATTGATGGTTTTCTAAGAACAACAAGACTAATTAATAAATGTACAACTCCCAAGGGTGTTTTTTCTGAGGCCTACATTTATTTTCACAAGGCAAATATTCTATCTCGGCCACTGATAGATGCCTGTTTTACTCTTTTACTGAAATTCTAAGAGCCATAACCAATTATTGTTGTAGAAAACAAAATGTACCATGTAAAATGCTAAAAGAAATGGATTCTTTGTCTGCCATAATGAATTCAATGCCCTCTATGACACTTAATAAAATACTTCAAATTAAAATTAAATATAAAGACTTACAAAGGGCACAAGCTGAAAATATTTCTATTAAGAGATCTAAAGTTTTTCTAGCCAGTAGATATACCTGGACTAATATATTCATTGGGCATTAGGATCAAAACCAAAACTTAATATACCTTTATCCAATTTAGACAATGGAGACAACTATGCTGGTTCTTCAATGCTAATGATTATTAGGAATTTTTTCTTCAATAAACTTCGAACAATGATCATGAAATAACAGAGCAATTAATTTTAAACAAATTAAATTCGCTCCCTGAAAAAACACATCCTGGCTCTCATGGCCTTCCAAAATTTGTACTATTACATTTAGCTCACTTTACTGTTCCAATTATAAAAGGTGTCATTGACATCATAGCCACAAGTTATCAAGACATATCTGGCCTCTACCCTATTTCATTGGTGCCTTTTTTAAAAAGGAAAGGTCTTCCCGCTATTATATCCAATATAAGACCTACCTCTATGACTCCACTTTTTATTAAGATCATAGAAGGGCTGATTAGAAGACAAGATTCAACAAAAGATTTTGGATAATATTTCTTCTACTCAATATACAAAGAAAGGTTCATCCACAATGCATGCAATTTGCCTTTTCAAAATTTTAACAGAATACATTAGAATTAAGAAAAAATCAAAGCCAATAGCCTACAACTAGATATTATAGCAGCATTTGATTCAGTAAGAATTGAAATATTAATGAAAACACTACAACAATATGGTGTTCCCTCTGTCTATCTTACAATGATAGAGAATCTTCTATTTAATAGGGAAATTTTCATTACATCAATGGTAGATTTACACCTGGCTTTAAACCATCAATTTCTATTCCCTAGGGCTCACCCTTGACCCCCTTCTCATAGAAATGGTACAAAACTTCTTGGGGGTTTTGTTCCCTTTTTAAACAAAGAAATTTAAGCATCTTGCATGCATGGATGATATAGTTGTAATGCTATCACAGCTAAACACCTACCAGAACTTGAAAAAAATCCTTAAAAAGTTTTCATGGGAATACAAATTAAATTTTAATCTAGAGAAATCTGCAGTTTGAAAACTTTATTCACTCAACCTTTTTTAGGTATACCACTGTACCTTTCACCAAACAAAATGAGGAAAATGTTACAAGACAAACTGATTATATCAACAAAAAAATAATAGATTCTCTAAAAAGCATATGCTTATCTTTATATGATAAAAATCTCTTACTAAATTCTCTTGTTTTCAGCAGAATTAATTATTATTTACTGATATTAAACTCTACTAAAAAATTCACTTCGCAAATTAACTCATTGTGCTCTGGCCTCCTTTGGAAAAAAAAAGTGGTCTGTATCAGTATGTGTAAAATGCAAAATCCAAAAATACTTAATGGCCTAGCTGTACATTCAATTAATACATTACTAATTAAAAATATACTTAATTTATTCTACTACATCAAGATTGAATTTAAATACCAAAACATTGTTGACGCAATCATTCCCACAGATACGCCTCCCCTGAATATTAAAAAAAAATTGGCTTCAACTTTTCATCTCACTTTATGGATAAACAAATGGATTTAAAAGAAATTTTTTTAATAATAAACACATATTGGGACATGTTTAAAATGATAAATCCTCAGCTCATATGCCTACTACCTAGGTCTCTTGAACTGACTAATAACAATCTTTTTTTACAAAATGAGAAAATTATATTTAATGCCTAAATATATTGGATTTTATCATTAAAATAAATCTATCTTCACTTTTTACAAAATGAGAAAATTGTATTTAATGCCTAAATATATTGGATTTTATCATTAAAATAAATCTATCTTCACTTCCTACCAACGATTTTCTTGGTACAAATAGAGGATTTAAAAGAATTGATTCTTTATGTATTTTGTGTAAAAAAGATAGTGATGGTTCCTTGAACCCAGATATTTTGATTTCTTGATGAATGCCTTGCCTACTAAACACTTTTTGGTGCATTGCTGAGGATTCTCAAACATAGAGTCCACTTTCTCACTATGCCTTAGAGAGGATGAAACTTCTGGCACCATTAAGCAAACAAAATTTTTGTTTCATAATAAAAATAATAATTCTAATGGAGATTTCTCCGTATCATAAAATGGCATTCCAATGCCCAAGAGTCATAAAAATTGCACTTTGGACATATCTAAAATTGATAATTCAATAGATTATTCCTCCTAGAACATGACTAAGTTTTCTAAGTCTGATTACAAGCAACAATAAGAAAGTTATACCATTAATTCAATTTCACTGTCTATGAAAGAAACCTGTTTTTTTAATGTAAATACACAACACATACAAGAATTTACTCCGAATGTTCCAAATCACAAAACTAAAGTCACAGATGCTATTAAAAAACCCATAATGATGGATAACTCACCAATAAGGACTACAACAACATCTTCAATCTATATGCCCAAAAATGTAAGTATTCAGACCTCCATTCCAACAAATTCTGGCTATTCACCCAGCTTACAAATTAATAACACTGACCACATCTCACAAAAAAATTGATATATCATGTTCTCACATCTATACTACAACATATTTAGGATCTGATTTTTTTTCTCTAAGTCCTGCACCCAAATCAAAACCACAAAACTATTTCAATAAAAATAAATTCACAGGACCTAAACCACTTACTACAAACAATTACAATGATCTTGAGAACTAACATCCAAATAAAACAATCAATTTACACCAAAAATCCAAAGACTTCCCTTCACTAAATGTTGCTCCCAGTCATAAAACCTATCAATCAGCTTCCAAACCATTATCTTATGCTGAGAAGGCAGCTATGATTTCTAACTCAAACATTCTGTCTAAATCATTTATCACTGAGAATCTACATCACATTCCTAAACCAGACCCCTTCAATAAGGCCATACAAATTATTGAACAGGATACTTTAGAAATAACACCACTTGGAGCCCCTCACAAGTTTCATTATGATCCTACTATACATGCTTTTATTAATGAACAATTCAATAGATCTATCCTTGCTCTCCTCCATAAAACCTTTCAAAATTACAAGAATGAAAATGTAGCCATTCTCTCAACTACTGATAATGATCTTAATTTGTTTAATTTTTCTGTCAAATCACTGTATGTCTTATTCAAAAACCACAAACTATGGGGATCAATATATAAGATTTTATTCCATATAAATAAATGATATCTCTTTGTGCAATTCCATAATGTTGTTGCAAAAGAAACCTTCAGGAACAACTACAAATCATTTGCTGATTATTATCTAGTCACCATAGATGCATCATCCTCTATATCTAAATGGAACAGTACAGAACTATGGAGCTGATTTTTATAAAACTGACCTACAAAAGATTCCGGGTCCTATGGAAAAATCATCTTTGACTACAAACTCATGTACTTACACCAATGTGGCAAAATTCAAAATTATCCTCACTAAGGGTATTTCTCCCGTGTCTATTCCATGATTGATTATCATGAATGTCCCCTGAGATCATCATTCATGGTGTCCTTCCTCAATGTTTTCATTGCTGACAAAGAGGTCATATCATGAAGGAATGCCAAGACTGCATATGTGTCCTAGGTGGAGATATACACCATAAATATCATAAATGAGCCTATAAGGACAGATTACCCTCATCCCAATCTCATTTTAACAAGCCCACTTCTAATTACAACTATAATATAAGTGATAATCACCAAGAGCTTGGGCATAAATCACATTTTTTCTCCACAGCTGCAATTTCTGGCCCCAGTGCTGAGACTGATGACTTATCTACTGGGCGTATCAAGATAATGGTTGATGACCAATCTACAGAAGTCTCTTCTCTGGATGAGGAGGATGGCCTGTCTATAGCCTCTGTCACTGACCCAGAAATCAACTCCTGTGGTCTCTCCTCCCCTCCCCAATGTAAGAGGAAAACTGCAACCTTAAATCTTGGTCTAATCCAGCTGAATCTTATTCCAGGGCTGACAGTCTTCCCACCCTTGGGGGGCTTTATCTTCCTAACAATCTGGCTACCTCCCCCAGTCCTAGTAATAAAAAAATAGATACACTTCTCCTGTGATACCTGAAGCCTCTCAGAAAGCTCATCAAATAGACCCAAATCTCAAACCCATTCCTGCTGTTTCTCCCGTATACACTTCTGAACATATTCCACTGCTGAATGATATTGGCTCTTCTTCCTTGCTTGCTGAGGATATTTCTGAGCCTGTTCCTGAACTTTAAGCCACTTTTTGTCCAGTCATCAATCATGATCCTTCTGACTCCTCTTCTAAGTGCACCACATCTTTGAATCGCAAGACTAAAAATACCATCTACTATGTTTAGTATTGTATCAGTTAATGTCAGAGTTCTGAACTCTCATGACAGGTCTTTTGCCTTATCACACTGGTTTCATCACCAAGCCCCTGATATTTTTTGCCTATCTGAGACTAAGCTCCTCTTGGGTCTGACCCCCACATGCTTCGATCTCATTCATCACCTAGGCTACTTCCATTACTCTTACTCCTCCTCTACTTCAGGAGGAGTTGCAATAATCATCAATAAAAATTTCCCTTATTTCCTTTTTTAAAATTCTGCACCTTGATTCCAACTGTTTAATAGCCACCATTCAAATCAAAAGTTTTCCTTTTAATCTGATAAATCCATTCAAATCAAAAGTTTTCCTTTTAATCTGATAAATTTATACTTATCCAAGGATTCAGAGACAGTTCTCAGGACTATTCATACTACAAATTCCATCCTCAGAATCAGTCCTCTTCCCACTTTAATCATTGGAGATTTGAATCTTACCCATGAACAATGTCAAAACAAATTTATGCAATTTCCTAAATAAGCAAATGGAAAGTAGAAGGAGATTCTTCCCTCAAAGCATATTTTCCTTTTTACATTCAAAAGTCCAGATAACTCATTGACCTCATTCTCTTCTCTCCCTTCTTGTCATCAATTATCAAAGCTCATCTATGGCCTGCAGTATTTTCTGACCACTTTGCCTTAGAAGTTAGAGTCAACCTGAGAACTGTCTCACAGATTGTTAATGAACTACCATGAACAACTCGTATGCTTACTAAGGGCAATATTACTATCCAGCTGATATCAGAAGCTTATATTGCCTTTAATCGGTTACAGCTGATTTCTCTTCCTGCACAGACTGCATGAAAGGAATTTGTTGACACTCTCAAATATCTAAGCAGTAAATGCACAATTAAATCTAAGGGTCCAGTTCGTATGCTTCTTGAATTGGACTCCATTGCCAGAGGGCTCAGCTCACTTTCTTATGAAGCCAAACTGTCTGACTCAGAAGACAAAATATAAGCACACTTAAGGAGCCATTGCTGAGTATCTCTTGATTAAGAGGGCTTGCCAATACCTTCAGCACCACCATTGCTGGACCAGAGGCTACCTAATATGGGTGCTGGGCTCTGGCAAAATGTCTAAGGCCCCTAGGTCAATTGAGATACAGGGCAATGAATTCTCTGGTTCTTCCATGTTAGCCAGAGTTTGTGAATTTTACTACAGAAAATTTCAACTTCTGGGAGTATTTAATTCATGTAGGACTCTTGTCAATAGGGAATCAACTCCAACATAAGATCACTGAAACTAGGATCCCATTAAAATTAAGATTGTTCCTGGATAGAACTCATCCTAGCCTGCATGGCATTCCCAAGTTTGTTCTCATACACCTTCATGCCTTTACCATCCTGATTATCCAAAGGAATGATTGACCTTCTGGTCGAAGGCACCCAGGAAATTGATGGAAATGTGTCCAATTGCCATGGTTCCCTTATTAAGAAGCCCCCCATCAATTGGACAACCTCTGGCCCATCTTGATGTTGCCATTACTAGTGAAGAAAATCAAGCACCTAATTAAAGAAGATATCCAAGACATCATCATAGATCAATTGTTCTCATTCCAATTTGCCAAGAAGGGGAGCTCAACTGCCGACACCAGCAGCTGCTTTCACCTTCTCATAGATCATGTTCACAGGAAAAGAACATCCCAACTGATTGCAGTTCAACTCGACTTTGCTGGGGCCCTTGATTGTGTCAAAATCAAAGTATTACTCAGTGTGATGGAGGAGCTCCAAGTGTCTTTGGCATACCTCCAGATGATAGAGAACCTACTTCACAATCGGGAGGTATTTCTTTCTCTCGAGAGAGTGGCTCCAGGATTTTGGCCCTGTATTTCCATCTCTCTAGGCTCACCACTAAGTATGCCCCTTTTCATAGCCTATGTAAACCCATTACTGCTAAGCATTGAGGCTGTCTTTCCTGGGATAGCCATCCCTATGCTGAGGGAGAATATTTGCCATATTTCTTACATGGGTGATGTGGTGGTGTTCCTCTCATCTCAGATGAGTTCACTAGGCTGAGGAACTTCTGAACCAATTTTCTCAAAATTTGGTCTCAAAGTAAACAAAGTGAAATTGGCCATATGGCAAAGTAAGTATTAATTGATGCTTTATTACTAACCTGACTATTCATTATCATATCATATCAGTTTTTTTTATCATTTACAGTTATCCTTATGAAAAAATTAGAAATGACATTTTTATTTTCAGTGGTACTTTTTATTGTTATTTTCATTTTTGAAGCAAAGAACCCAGAAGTTATCTTAATCTTTGTATTCTTATAAGTATTTTTGTTTTGCATTTTATATGTGGAAGCAGTTTTGCTAATAATTGAGTTGGATTGATTAAATACTGAAGTAGAATATTTCACCCCTTTTTAATTTACCATGCTGTAATAAAAGAAAATCTATAATTAAATTATTAATTATCTCATCAGGAATGACACCATGAAATTTTCTGCAAATATTGATAAATTTGTGATAGATAGTGATCAAAGATGAGATTGATGAGGTTTAATGTTAAAATGTCTTAAAACAATCATTGATTCATGAGTAAAAAACTCTACATCATAATGAAACAATAAACAAGATCATAAAAAATTTAATAACATTTGTGAACAACTGCTCAACAATTATTCTTTTTTTTTTAGATCTTTTGTTTATTGAAGTTCAGTTTTTGAGAAAACTGAGTAACCTAATATTTTATCTTCTGCTTAGTTGTTAAGGCTGTTTTACCGATAAAATTTGTGCTACATTTGATGGATTTAGAAAGATATTTTGAAGCTACTTCATCAAAACCAATGCCTTGAGCTAATTGATGTAACCAAAATTCTTTTTTCTCCTAAATTGCAGTATAAGCTAATGCTGTGTTAATTTTGCCTAAATGCTCCATTTACTCAGAATATCACCCAGCTTACCACAAAGATTTTGGACTTTATTTCTAGAGATTGTTTTGATAATTTCAGTTATAGATTTATGAATCAAAGTAGTTTGACTATTTGGCTTTAAAAAGTACAGGCAAATTTAAATATTTTATTATGAGCAATGTCTGCTAATCACTGAAAATGTAAATGTAGGAAAATTGAAACCCTTATTTCTTCTATAGTTATAGATTTACTAATTTTAAGTATCAGATGTAGGTATAAGATTTAGTCAAAAATTTAAAGCAGAATCAGAAACTTCTTTTGAAACAGAATTATAAATATGTTTTTTTATTACTATTACATACGCTTTATAAAGCATATCTGAGGTTGTTTTATATTCAGAGCCCATTGTTTGTATTCATTCTTTCATAAGTCTGGTTAAATCAATATAGGCTTCATTAGTGCTAGGCCATCCCAACATTTGAAATAAATCTAGAAGTATAATTTCTGCATCAGCATCTCTATAACATATTATACCTATCTTTTTGTTAGCCTCTAGAACTTTAAACAGATGAATGTCTGGATGTTTTTTAGCATTCTGTTTATACATGACTCTAGTTATTTCACAATTTTATGTCACATCACTGATCAAGGTTTACATTGCACTATAACACATATTTGTTTCTTATCTCAGGATATTTACATTGTTCTACTTAAACATAAAAGCAATCCACATTGTAAGCCATGGCTGCTATGCTATAAATCTTGTTTTTCATTTGCATTAGAAGAAAACATATAATTAAAAGACTTTAAAGCAAAAATGTGAAAGTGTTTTGTAATCACTGTTAAAAGAAGTAGATACTGAATAAATGTTGAAAAGGTTTATATTTAAAATAGTTTTAAATATTGTAAGATGCAGGTTATATAAAATTAGTAAACCTAGGAGACATTTAAATACCTTTTAGAATAAGTTAGAGGTGAGACAGCAAGATTTTGTTCACAGTATTTATTCATATACCTGGCCTTAACATGTGTGACTTGAGTCACAGTAACATAAACAAAAAGAACTACTAACTATTACGTTGTTGGTTGTTTAATATAAAATATGTACCTCTGGATTCTAAAATTATAATACTATACTATGTATGTAATTAAAAAAAAAAACCAAGGTAATTTTTGTTCAAATTTTTTTCAGTTAAATCCTTTGAAACATAAAATTAGTCTAAAAATTAGTTTAATGATATGTATATAAATTTCTGTTACAAATATTTATGTAGGTAAAAAGATATTCACTATTTTTATTTGTACATGTGTTTATCATGTATGTATGGATAGGTTAAAGATTTTTTGTATGAAGAAAGTCAGTAGAAGGTGGTAGTTTCTGAGAAAGATTTTACATAGTATGGTGACTATGTATAATTCTCAAAGTTGCTTAGCAATATTTCAATACCACTACAATTATTGAAGTATCATTGAGAAATCTTGGACTCCATGCAATAATTGTAACATTCAATGGTTTACTCTTCTTTTATGCATTAATCTACTTAAAATTACATGTATATTTATAGAGACAAATCTGTTATAAATACATTATTAATGTATTGATCAAATATATGTTTTAAAAATATAATCATTTTAATTATGTGACATAATCATGACAGTCTATTTTAGTATTATCAAACTAAAAACTAACATAAAACAATGTATTCTAATACTCAAAGTTAACTAATTTATTTATTTCACAATTGTTTTAATGCTATTTAATAGATAACTGATATCTGTAGACAATAAATTAAATCATGTTAAATATATTACAATGACACAAATAAAATAAGAGAAACTTCTCTCTTTAGTGTCACCTATAATAAACTTGAGTAATTAGTGGTTATTAGATATTAGTGGATTTGAATTTTCATTCTGAATCTAGTTTTATGATATTGCTTTTTTAAAAAAAATAAGAGTTGGAATTCAAAGTTGCAAGTAATGCAATTATGAATATTTATGATATGGCAAGAGCCAGAACATTAATAAATGATAATCAGTGATTTCTTATATTATTTTAGATATCATTAGAGTAGATATATGCTCTTATTTTCTCATATACTATGCAATCTGAAGAAGTGAGTTATTTGTTACTACATAATCAAATTTTAGTTAATCATATCACACTTCTGCATTGTTGTTTCAACTTATTCTAGGATATAAACTTCAATAATAATTCAGATGCAGTTAAAAGTTTGCTCAATTACTTTGTTAAAGTTTATATTTTATATACAAATAGTTTAGGTTTAATAACTTGCATTAACTATTGTTTCTATCATTAGAAATGTCATTTATAAAAAGAAAGTAAATAATGGCATTGATTTTAGCCTAAATTGGAATAAGTAACAATTTGTTCTACTTGGAAAGTTTTAACATATAAATTGATTTCCATGTTATCCATGTCCAGTTTAAAATAATGCATTGGTATATCATAATTATTCCAAAGTTTTCATTTTTCACAACCATGCATGTGGTCTGGTATCAAGTCTTTAAAGATATTGTATTTACAATTTATTTGTAAACAGCAATGGAAAACCTATTAAAAATTCAGCATTTTTGATTTATAATTATGGTCATTGAGGATTGGTCTGTAGAATTGGGTTTTCAGTGAACTAAATTTGTAATAGCTGAAAATAAAATGTTTGAGCTTGGTCATTATAAAACTTATCAAAGATGTACTCATAGACATACTGTCATTCAAGCACCAAAGTAAAAGATCACAACAATTCTTGCCAAAAATATTTAGCATTATCTTTAGTTCAGGATCAAATCAAAACATTTTTTTTTTATCAGCAAGCCATTTTTATTATGAAGTTATCTACTGTTAACATACTCTTTGAAATAATTTAAATGTATATATATATATATGAGTAATAAGCAAAATAATACATTGCTTTTCATTGTCAAATAGTTTATGAATATAGAGGTTTCTTAATTAGATGTTCTAATAATTATACCAAATAAACATTTATGAATTAAAATTGGGTATTTAAAGATGTTTTACAATTATTTTTATTAAAGCATTATTTCTGTAATTAAATAAGAAATAATCCGTTCTGAAAAAAATCCCCATGTATCTCCAGGAAAGACTTTATGGATCTTTTAGGAATCAAATAGCAAAGCAAATACGTTAATTTGTCTTCCTTAGTGAGTTCCTTTAATTCATTTGTAAATTTATTAATATTCTTGTAAGTTTTTTGCTATCTGAAAAACATAGTTAACAAAATGCTAATAATTTATTACCACTAACAATATTATTATTAACTGTAATTTCTTACAACAATACATACTACCAACTCACACAGTATTTTGTTTTGCATAATTTTAATAATGCATATTTCTGTTTACAGTTACATAGTATGTCATTTAATTTCTCTGCTTTGTTTTGCATAATTTTAATAATGCATATTTCTGTTTACAGTTACGTAGTATGTCATTTAATTTCTCTGCCATGAAATGTGTAGCTATACAATATTTTCCTCAACATCTAACAGAAAAAAACAAAATTCAAAACAGATCACAGCATGCACTGGTTTTAACTTAATATTCATATGATGCAATCAAACCACAGGATGAAATAATTACTTATTTTAGTGACCTATATTTCCTAATTCTAAAAACATTTCAAAATAATGATAACCTAGAGCTGAAATTATTATTATCAGTGATTTCCTTTTAATATTAAAAAGTGATAAATGTATAGGAATATAATACAGCGTTTCATTTATTAGATCTGTCTCATATATTAAAATAAAATAGTCTAAACATTCTTCATATCAAGACATTGTTAACATTTTTTAATGTAAAGGGTATTTTTATACTAAATATATGATTATTTTCAGTATTTTTGCCATTATTTCCTTTATTAGTGTTACTATTATTATTACAAATAACTCAAACACTAATGCTGAAAATAAAATGTAGTTTTAAAAAAGCCTAGAAAACTTTTTTATCACTTACTTTTCTTTGTTTTTTTCTACTAGAAAAATAAATAAGTTGTTTCATCTACAGAAAAAAAGTGAAAAAATAAATTGTAAGAAAATTAGTTAAATCTAAAGATAAACATTTTTTATTAATTTTTTGTTCCTAGTAGTCTGCTAATCAAATCACAAGCTTAGCTTTAAGCAATATATATATACAACTACAAATAATATAGAATTAGTGGTGAATATGTGAGTATAATTTATAAATAACAATTTTTTTTAAGAATAAAAATATATTTATTTAATGTTTTGACAATTTCCACTATAGGCAAAAAGAATTAAAATGAAATATTGTCTGAGTTTGATATAAATTTATGGTATCCAATATCGTTAATATTTAAGGTTTCTCGGGTTCTCTTTAACATTAGCCTTGTTATAATCCAGTTGTACATGTTAAATTTTTACTTTGAATTATACATGTCATAAATGATTTTTATACAAAAATATATTATATATTTTTATGGACAAACATATATGAGTCATTCTTTACATGAAGACAACATAATATATTATATAATGAGCATACCAATATCTCTTAACAGACTTTTTAGAAGATCCCTGTCCTCAGAATGGTTTCTAGCTCTGACTTTCATCAGTGAGTTGCTAGGATATTCAAGCCTCACTGATGAAAACCAGAGCTAGAATCTGGTCCAAGGATATGGATGTTCTGAAAAGTTTGTTAAGAGCTATTAGCAAGTCATTATATAACATTTGTAATACAAGCTTATTAAGTTAAGTAATGTGATATATGACTTGATTCTCTTGCAATTATATATATATAAATAAATAACACATTGTTCTACTGAAAATTTAAATTATTCACTTATAGCCATAATTTAATATTTTTTAAGCTAATACAACATGATTTATTTGAATGTATACATCTTAAATAAGGTCATAATTTCTCAATGTTGCTTTATTCAGTATTAGATAGTTTAAGATATTGGAAAAATACATAGTATCTGCAATGCATTTTGATTAAAATAATCTCATTTAAGCTCTTATTCATATTTGTTTTAAAAGAGATTGGTTCAATCAAATTATATCATGGGAGCTTGCTTTTTTTTATCTTATGATATATATGCTTTATATAAGGATTGTTGAATAGTTATCATCTTATTTAAGAATTATATTTAATATGTGAGAAAATATATCAAAATGTAATTTGAGGAATTCATTCATTAGTTTTTATTTGTTTGATGTATTTAATGTTTAGTGAGCATGGTAATAGTAAATTACATATTCAAGTCATTCAATGATAATTAGAGAAATAACTATATGATTATCTTACAAAATTGGGATAAAAAGTAATTCAGAAAGTCACAGAGTTTGTACTCAATTAGGCATAATAATATTTTGTTTGTACAAAAAAAAAATTAAATAAGATTTCTGTGTTTAATACAATGGACTACAGTGATGCAGTGAGAGATTTAAGAGCTAAAAATTTTTGAATTGATACTTAAGTAAAGTAAAAACAAATAGTTTGATCACTTGAAAGAATATGTTGTGTTCAACTCATTATTAGAGTGATTGGTTATCACATGACTTTCCATGAAACTAGCCATGCAGTTATTTCTGCAATCATTCTATTTTTAAATGGTAAAAATGTATTCTGAAATATAAAGTCTATGCAAAATCAAAGATATTAATTTAATAATATTTTGGCATTAAATAGATAAAAACACACTTTTTCAAATTACAACTAATAAATTATTATTTTATCTTTTATGATTTTTCTTTAGATGAGAGCCAATTTCCTTCCCTTTTTTAAAATATATTTTCAAGCAATTCTGATTATTATAAAAACAAAATTAAAAAAAAAAACTATCTGAAATTATCAAACAAAAATATTAAAACTTATTAATTTCAGAGTATTTACTATTTTTCCCATTTAAACTTTATAAGTGAAACTATAAAATGTCAACTAAAACAAAATAAAAATAATTAAATGACATTGTTGGTGGGGACTTCATAAGAAGTCTGAGTACTAAAAGAGCCAAAACTGAAATCAATCCAAGGACCTTACACTCAGAATCTGATAATACGCCTTTCAAAATTTGTTCTCTAACTTGATATAACAAATAATGTTTTTTAAAAGAAAAAACTGAACTTTATGTTTGCAATATCTATATATTTAATTTACAATTTATTCTTAATTAAAAGGCTGTCACAAATCAACGTTTCTTAATTTTTCTAAAGTATTTTTAAGATTATTTGTCTTTATAAATATAATAATTTTTCTCATGACAAATCTGTTATAACATTAAGACAATCTTTTGTATTTACCAAATGCCTATTAAAATATATTCAGTATATATTAGAGATTACATGACTATTAAAGTGGCAAGCAATAGATGCATTTGTACTTGATCTCTGGCTCTTTGTGGTATTACTATTACCATTATTATTATTATATTAATGCTTTTCTTTTATTACTATTATTGCTATTTTTTTAAAGTATTGTTATACCTTTATTGGAATAAAAAAGTTTATCAATGCATTTAGACTTTAACATTAATAGTCAGGTTATATATTTATATCCAATTAGAAATTCCTCCTTAATTTACCATCTCTGCACTGTGCATTATTGACATTTATTTTCAGAATCAGCTTTATCTAAAGGGTGAGAAGTCAATAAATGCTGCAATCTGATGTCCAGATCCTATTTATGTGAAGAGTTTATGATGATACAATCATATATCAACATGAATGATAGAATATAATAAAAAAATAGAAAAATCTAACTGTAATTAGCTTTTCATAAACAATCCCTCTATATTACAAAGTGGCAGAGTAGACAGTTGAGCAGATCTATCTATTGTTTATTTGCAGTAAATTCTCATATCTGAAGAAGATTCCACTAATCTTCACTTGTAGGTGTTAATTGTATCAATTTATCACTTGTTATATAAAAACTGGAAACACTTTTCAATAATTAAAGGTCATATAAAGATTAACTGCAATAAAAAATAAGCAGTCATCTTGTTTGATACTTTGTAAGATAAGATATTGGTTTATGAAAAGTTGAATACAATTAGACTTGTTTTTTTTCTATAATATTCACTCAGTTACATTAACATATGACTCAGTTATGATATCATCTCATGTCATCATTCATTTGCATGAGAAATGGGATGTATTTGTGTAAGTACACTTTTTGTCCTTTAATTACACACTCTGTTTAATATTAATCTTTTCTTCTCTTCTGTAAAAACCCATATTGATGAGAAAAAAAATTTAAACAAGAAATATGAATCAGGATTTTTGTAAACAGTAAAATTCAATAAGTACTCTAAAATTAGGCTTAGTGTAGGAAATTCCAAAAAATTTAGCATCCATAAACAAGGTTTTGCAGAAAGCTAAACAATAATTTTATAGCTAGTGAGAAGTATGGATCCAACAATTACTGCAATGCATTACTGGAAAAAAGTACTGGAATTGTTAGAATTTGATGTCAAATAGTGTGAAACAGATACAAGAACAAGTATAGCTTATTTAATTCTGGATCATGCAGAAGATTGTGAAAAAAGAAAAAAACTCTCAAAAATTAAAGTACAATAATGCCATATTATCTTTAAAAATTAATGAGAATTTATATGTGCAACCTATTTATCTTTTATTTACAATGGGATGATTTTATGAAACTTGTTCAATCATATCAATGTTAAGGAAATTAAGGTTATTACTACCAAGAACGTATTTTAAAATGTGTTTTATTGAAGGAAAAAAAACTTGGAATATGTACTTTATTGAAGTAACATTAATATTCTTGTTTATTTTCTATCCATTGATTTTATTAACACATATAATTATTTACTTTTTTCAATATTCATTGTAACATATTGTTTCTACAATTAGTTGTATTTTCTTATAGTTTTGACTCCCTAACTGTCTTTAGCAGAGCTATAAAAATGTGTAAATAAATATAATTACACAAAAGTGATAAAATATACTATAATTTTATCTAAAAATATACATAATCCATATTTTAATTACAGTTGTACAAAATATTATATATACCTTTACATTCTCAAAATGTGCCTTTTTTTTTTGTTTTGCTTAATAATCATAATATATTCTTTTGGCATACAATAATTCATATATATATATTTTATTTTCTGTATCAAATTACCTAATTTCTATTGTTTTATCTTCCAATTGTCAAAAGTTTTAAAATTATTTCTATTCTATATTATAACTCCCTCCATGTTTACTTTTTGTTACTAATATATTTTTTTTGCAAAGGTCCATTGAAATTATTGACATATGGCAAAACTAGTCTTGTATGAATTATTAACTGCAGTTGCATTGCATTCAATCATTATAAGTACATGAACAGCAATTGAAATTTGCCATCAGTATTTTAGTATGCTTTAACATTACTAGTAATTGGAATAAGCTCATTACAGCATTGTAATTTTGAAGTTGGCTTATATGGTGGTTGCATTCATCATTTTATGATGAAGCACTATCATGAGAAAACTATCTTTAGATGGTTTATGAAATTTCACAGGAGGCATACTTTATTTCAAGAGGATAAACATGCAGTAAGATTCGCTACAGCAGTTATCCCAAAAATATGGCCTGTGCATGTAAATTGATAATAGATGATAATGGTGCACTTATTAAATAATATACTATCCTGGATTTGGATCCACAGCAATGTAGAAAATATTTGTCAAAGAGTTGACTTGTAAAAATGTTTCACATTGCTTTCATACCAATTAAACAAAGAAACAGAAAGTTGATTGCATGATTTTTCAGTCAAAAAACTTTGAAATTATTTAAAGATGCCAGTTATTATATCATTTCTAAAATTATAATGAGTAATTAGACCTATATTATTTTTGCAATGGTTGATGTGTCAGTAAAGAAGAAAATAGATGTTTGAAACCAACTCAGTGTTGATCACTGTGAAAAGACAATATTTGATGAAAAAGATAATGTACGATTGTTTAGAAGAAATTGTTATTACTTTAAGATTACAACTTTGTTTTTCATTAAATAGGCAGGAAGTTAATTAAGTTATTTGAAAAGATAGCTCATCAAGAAAAAAGATTGTATGGCATTAGATTCACTGCAATATCTGTTTTCTATTTTTGTAATTCCTAGATGCTTTAATGAGTCCCTGAGCCAGTTGCATTCATGTTTATGCTGCAAAATTAGATTGAAATGATTTAAAAAAAAAAAGCTTAAATGCTGCTAATGAATATTGTTATTATATTAATACCATTAAATTTTTCTTTATGAAAATTAATTCAAGAGTTGAAATGAATAGTAATTGCTAAAAATGGCACTGGTTTTATAAACTCAAACAGTCTTTCTAATATATGGATTTACTGTTGTGAATACATTATTTAGGCAGAACAAAATAATTGTGATACAACCCCAAATAAAATAATTACATGGATTACATTGTAGCTAGGATTCAGAATAAAAAGTTACTTTTACATGAGGATTTGTATGAATGGATTGTTTAATGCTGTGCAAACCACTAGTAAACTTTCATAACTGACTTTGATTCTCCATAAAAACCTTCATCATAATCCACACTATTGAATTTAATGAATTTATTGAGAAGTTGTCTATTTATTATCAGTAAGTTTGCATTTTTTTTATATGAAACAGAAATCTTTTCTTCCATGTCAGTTTTGGTTTTTGCTATCTCTTGTTGTAACTACTTTTCATTTTGAAATCCAGGTATACCACTCTCTGATTTAAAGCTAATTAACTTGCTTTATGAGATCCATTAACTTGTATTTCATTTCCAAGTATGAGTTTATATTCAGTTCAGCCTACAGATTTTGAAACAAACATGAAAAAGATATGTTTAAATTATTTGACCTGCTTTCATTTTGATCAGATCTTGGTCAAATATTTTAAGAATTTCTATTGGGACAACAATGTTGTCATTCTTCTCACAGTATGATTAACATTGCAGCATGTGCTTGTTTTATAATAATTAAAAAACTACAATATTCTAATAAAAGGAATAAAAAATAATTCTGCTGAAATTTCTTTCTTGGCTCCTCATTCAAAATAACTGTCAGTTTTTACAATTTTCATAATGCCTTTAATTGTTTTGTAGTAGCTGACTTTATTATCTTAGCATAATACTGTCTATTTTATTAAATATATTAATATAAATGCATTCTCTGGCAAGGCATAAAACTCATATTCTTTTTTATACATCTCTCAGAATAAGAAGGTTGTAAATCTTTAATACTTGGTTATTTATTTAGAATCAAGTTGAGAGTTTGTTCTCATTAATGGTTGTGCCTTGCATGATTTGAAATGATTGGCAGATTCGGGAGCTTAAAGGTCCATTGATTGCATTCAAACACTGTTACTTCTAATATTCAAACTTTTTATGAGCTAGACCTCAAATCATTTAATTATTTATATATTAATAATTCTTACTCATTTGAATTATTGTAAGAAAAGTTCAATTCTTAATTGCTTTGCTAAATGATGTTTAAACTGTAATCTACTATTTATATACAATTAGTTTATGATCTCCAATTATTATTATTATTATTATTATTATTATTATTATTATTATTATTGTTGTTGTTGTTGTTGTTGTTGTTGTTATTATTATTATTATTAGTTCAAAACATTATTTTTGACTTAGGAATAGCTTAATTTATCTGTCTTTGATCCTATTATTGTATATTAACACAAATACAGATACTGTATATGTTAATT
Organism: Epiperipatus broadwayi; assembly: GCA_028023455.1. Lineage (NCBI taxonomy): Eukaryota > Metazoa > Onychophora > Udeonychophora > Euonychophora > Peripatidae > Epiperipatus > Epiperipatus broadwayi. The sequence continues at coordinate 3,641,729 of JAQFVV010012434.1, read as the reverse complement.
AATGAATATTTGTCAATGTTCGGCTAATATATTTATACATCCGTGTATTAGACAAATACTTTAAACATGTGTATATTCATTATGTTTTTCTTAAAAAAATTTAAGATAATTACATTAAAAACTCCATCTTCTCCTCCCCCTCCCCACTTTATATATATTGAAAACAGATTTGGACAGTTGGTGTTGGATCACATGAGTGTTGCTTGAGGTTTAATTTTCAAACTTGTAACTGTAAAACGTCAGTAGTAGTGTTATTTCCGAAAAAGACTAGTCAGCGAGATAAAAAAAAGTTTCCTTTTTTAAAAAAGATAAGTTACCTTTTTTTAAAGATAAGTTATAAATTTCCCTTTTTTATTTTAGAGATAAGTTGTTGTTTTTTTTCTTTCAAATCTGCTTTATTGTATGTACCACACACATACACACACACAAATATAGCTCTCTTAATGGTAACAGATATTGTTAACTCTTTATTGTCCTGATAGAATGATGAATTGAAAGCTAAAGGTTCATAGATTGTAGTTTCATTCCACAATTTTCTCGTCATTTTCTATTATAAAATCTCTCGAGCAATAAACTACTTGAATAATATTTGGACTATTCATAACTTATGGGAGTATGTATATAGCTATATTTGCCCCAAAACGATAAGAACATTGTCCAAACCTTGCAAGTTTAATATTCTCTTTTTCATATTAAAAAGCAACACTTTTTACTGAATTTTTACAAGAGACAAAAGAAAAATAAAAAATAATTAATGAAATACTTCTACTTGCCTTTTTTTTTTATCAAGAGAATGAAATCTATCAAAAAATAATTGTAAAATCTAGCAACAAATTTATTGCAAAATATTATTCTATAAATAAGACTTTGCATATTCTTTTAAATAAATAAAAATTTTGATAATTTTTATACAACTTTTTACAAAAACTACTTTTCCATTAAGAGTTCAATTGTGCATCTGTTATCATCTCTTCTAGCAATATGTCCAGCCAAATTCGACTTGTCTTTTAATTTTTCAATGATGTCACTAACACAATGTTTGTTTTCTTATACATGTATTATGTTTTCAATCTCTTCTTGTTACTCCTAACATGCATCTCTCCATATTTCTTTGAGTGATCTGAATCCTCTGTAGTGCTCTTCTATTAAGTTTTCATATCTCAGATCGATAAGTAAGAACTGGTAAAACACATTTATTAAAAACATTTCTTTTCAAACACACAGGCATATTTTCTCTTAATATTAAGTCATTTCTACAAATAGCACCCTAACCAAGTTTAATTTTACCCATTGTGTTTCCATCTGTATAATAATCTGACCAAGGTATTTGTAGTTGTTAACTTCTTCTAACTCATAATTATCAATATTTATTTTCATTTTTTGAAAAAATTCATTAAACATTATTTTAGACTTTTTAACATTTACATTTAATACTACTGTCTTACTTGCAACATTTCCTGAAGCATTGAAATATTATTTGCAAAATCAACTACATTATTGGAAAAATCTAAATTATTTAAATAATCTTTATTTACTTTTATTCCTTTAGCTTCTCATTTTAATCCACAGAATACTTCTTGCAGTACTGCTGCAAAACATTTTGGAAGATAGGGAGTTACCCTGTCTTACACCTTCTCAATGATAACCTTTCTAGTATCATTATGTAATCTAATTGTTGCTATTGCATTTTTATAAATTTTCTTTAGAATATGACAATATTCTGGGTCTATACCTTGATAATTCAATGCTTTAATCACTGAAAAAAATGCTTATAGAATCAAATGCCTTTTCATAATCTACAAATACGAAGCATAATGACAAGACATATTCAGTGGTTTTTTCTATAACTTTTCTCAATACAGGAAGTGATCAACTGTACTAGAAACATTTTTAAATCCAGTTTATTCTTTTGGTTGGTTGAAATCTAATGTTCACTGTAGATGAATTGTAATTATCTTGGTAAAAAAAATTATATAAAACTGATAAAAGAGTGATAGGTGTGTAATTTCTAATATCTTATTTATTACCTTTTTTAAATATTAGTATTAATATTGCATTCTTTCCATCATCTGGTACATCTTTATCATTTAAATATTTGGTATATAACTTTCCCAAAAAATTTTCTATTTCTTCACCTTCTTTTAATATATACATTATAATTCCATCATTACCTGAAGTTTTTCCCTTCTTTATAAATTTAATTGCATGTCTCACTTCTTTATTTAAAATCCTTGGCAATTCAGAAAATATAATAGATGTAGGGGGGACATTCCTTATTTCTATATAAATCTTCATATAGTTTTTCTATCCATTTTATGATGTTATCTCTCTTTTTAGTAATTGTTCCACCTTTTTCTTTTTTGCAGATAGAAATTTATTACCAATACCACAATGTTGTTTTACCATTGAACATCACATAATCACCATTTCCTATGCTTGTTCATAACTTTTATTAAAATAGGCAAACTCTACATACAGTAGTGCCACTAAGTGCAAACCAAAGTAATCAATGGATGACAGAAGACTTGTGCATAAAATTACTATCTAGTGCTTACTCATCCAATATCCCCAGACTAGTTTCTAGAATGTGGCTTTCATCTGTGAGAAACCTTAGATCTGAGAGCATTGCAATTGGATCTTAGGACCTAATGCAATCCTCTAGCAGCCACCTTTTATCTCTACTTAACTACAAAACTATGAGAATAAAATTTAAAACACAATAACATTTTCCAATCCAATTTATTAGCTTATATAACCATGTAGGTCTGAACTTAGTTTAGTACCTATACATGTTGGTGTTTTTGATTCTTTAATAACCATAGCCACCACTATCTTATTTAGCAGTATTGGTATTAATCCACTAAGCATTACATGATCACCATTTCTTATGCTTGCTCATAACTGTTATTAAAACAGACAAATTTTTCCACACAGTAGTACCACTCAGTGCAAGCCAGAGTAATCAATGGCTGCCAGAAGACTTGTGCGTAAAATACCTATCTAGTGCCTACTCATCCAATATCCCAAGACTAGTTTTTAGCTTGTCGCTTTCATCAGTGAGGAGCCTTGGATCTGAGAGCATGGGGCAAGCCAAAGTAATCAATGGATGCCAGAAGAATTGTACATAAAATCTCTATCTAGTGCTTACTCATCCAATATACCCAGACTAGTTTCTAGCTTGTGGGTTTTGTCAATAGGAAGTTTTGGATCTGAGAGCACTGTGTCTAGATCTTAGGATCTAATGCAACCCACCAGCAGCCACCTTTTATCTCTACTTAACTACAAAACTATGAGAATAAAATTGAAAACAATATTTCCAATACAAGCTCATTGGCTTATATAGTCATACAGGTCTGAACTCAGATCAGTACCCATACATTTTGGTGTCTTTGGTTATTTAATAACCATAACCACGACTATCCTATTTATCAGGATTGGTATTAAACCACCAAACATCATATGATTACCATTTCTTATGTTTGCTCATAACTTACTAAAACACACAAAACTGTGCATACAGCAGTGCCACTCATTGCAAACCAGAGTAATCAATGGATGTCAGAAGACTTGTGCATAAAATCCCTATCTAGTTCCTACTCATCCAATATCCCCAGACTAGTTTACAGCTTGTGGCCTTCATCAGACAGAAGCCTTGGATCTGAGAGCATGGTGCAAGCCAGAGTAATCAATGGATGCCAGAAGACTTGTACATAAAATCCCTATCTAGTGCCTACTCATCGATATCCTGAAACTAGTTTCTAGCTTGTGACTTTCTCAGTGAGGAGCCTAGGGTCTTAGAGCATGGTTGCAGTTTCAGTGCTCTCATATTCAAGGCTCCTCACTGATGAAAGCAGCAAACTAGTTTGAGGATATTGTATGAGTAAGCACTAAATAGAGATTTTATTCACAAGACTTCTGGCATACATTGATTACTCTGGCTTGCACTGAGTGACACTACTGTATAGAGAGTTTTGCCTGTTTTAATAAGAGCATGCAGAAGAAATGTTTAGTCATTTAATACTAACCTTTCTAAATAGGATAGTGATGGCTGTGGTTATTAAAGAACTAAAGACACCAAAATGTGTAGGTACTGAACTGAGTTCAGACCTATATGACAATATAAGCTAATGAGCTTCGATTGAACATATTATTGTGTTTTTAATTTTATTCTCATAGTTTCATAGTTAAGTAGAGATAAAAGGTGGCTGCTGAGAATTGCATTAGATCCTAAGATCTGGGGACAGTGCTCTCAGATCCACAGCCCCTCACTGATGAAAGCCACAAGCTAAAAACTAATCTGGATATATTGGATGAGTAGGCACTAGATAGGGATTTTATGCATCAATTGATTATTCTGGCTTGCACTGAGTGACAACTACTGTATGGAGAGCTTTGCAGGTTTTAATGTTGTTTTCCATTCTTGAAACTTTTATTCTTATCTACAGCCTTCTTTGTTAGCTCACTATTATACTTTCTTATATCATTATCAACTTTTTTGTACTATTTTACAAAATTTGAGATATTCATTCTTTTTATATATGTTTATATTCCTTCTTTTTTTCATTAATTTTCTAGTCTCGTAGAAATTATATTGGTCAATTATTGCTTTTTCTACCAGCTAACCCTATTACACTTTTTAAAAATGTATCAGTTATTTTTCCTATTAATTTTATTCAAATCAGAATCATGTTCAAAATCTACTAATATTTGAAACTATTTGCAAATTCCAATTTAAAATTCATTAGAATGTTTTGAAGATTTGGAATATCAACTGAAAAGTACTGTTTTTCTTAATAATTTTTGTCTTTCTAGTTTTACATTAACATTTATCTTACAACTTTTTAATTGATCATCACTTCCTGTGTTGAATTTATTAAAAACATTATAATCTTAAAAATATGTATTTTCTGTTAATCAAAATATAATCCAATTCTGCTGTACTTTCATTTGCATGTTTCCATGTCCATTTTCTTTTAACATTTTTTCACAAAAAGTAATTCATAATATAAAGTTTTTCTTTTTCTGCAAACTTCACAAGTCTATGTCATCTCCCATTTTTATTACCATAACTAAATTTACCTACAGCACTTTCATCTCTCATTTATTTACTGATTCTAGCATTAAAATCTCCCATAATAATTTTAATATGTTGTTTAATGGAGTCAAAAGCTTTTTGTACATCCATATAAAAATCCTACTACTACTACATAACTATGAAAACTTGTTGGGATAGAATTGAGGTTTAAGCCTAAATTATCTGTATTTGGCATCTGCTATTAAGTTGAATAACTAATCTTGTCACTCTGTCTGATGCACCATCAATCTCCACAATGTTGTTCTTTCACTTTTTTATTTATAATGAATCCTACTCCACTTGTACTTCCAATATTTGTGCCTTTTTAATAGAATATATATATATTGTAACGTTTATTTATATACGTTGCAAATATATTGGCATTTGGTAAAAGCTAAAAAAATAAAAGTAAATTTAGATTTTTTTTTGACTAATTTTTTTTTAAAAAAATAACGTACAATGAAAGTTGAATTATTCTTTCATATTTTTTTTATGTAATTGGAAATAAAAGTAGAATTGGAGAGAACAGAAGAATTCCAAAAGTAAAAAAAAAAAGATAAGCTAAAAGAGAAAGTAAAAATATTTTGGCTAATTAAAGATGGCCGAAAAACTTGATAAGAAAAGAGAACTTTATAACGTAAATTTTATAAAGAATCTATAAGATTATAAACACAAAATATCATGATAATAGCATGTGCAGAAGTCTGAAAACTCGACCTCTAGTATAAAAAGGAGGGGTTCGGTTGGAGGAACATCTTGGTTTGCCTGATATTCTTTTGGTTGGTTTTGGATTAAAGAATCCAGACCACTCTACGATGAAAAAGTTCTTCATACAAGAGTAGACTGGAGCTTTAGCTGACATCATTACCGATGGACACCAGAGAAGCTTATGCGACTAGCCTATGGAACCAGCACCAAGATCCATTTATAATTAATGGCCGTGAGCTCATGTTAACCCCGAAAAACTATGCATAGTTATCTACAACCATCGTGAATTCACTAAAACTTACTGGGAAGACTACTTATTCCTGATTGTGACAAAATTAAGCATTTGCAAACAAGTCTTAAAATAATCCTGATAGAAACTTTCATTTTTTTCTGTACAAGAGACTTGTTTATACCAGAACTTTTTAATTAATTATTTTATTTTAATAATTGCATCACATTTGAATTAATATGTGTTCTCTCTCTAATTTACTTGATTAGGAATTCTCATTTTAACTTAAACTGATTTTTAATCTGTTATAATAAAAAAAATATTTCTAATATCAATTTTCATTTGTGCGTTATTAATAATAGTTATTATTTTTTATTATTAAATTTATTATTAGTTTAATAAGATTTAAAACATAATTTACCTTTGCCAATATGTTTCAATAAGCCCAGGAATAATAATCTTAAAAAATAATTCTCGTTATGGTATGATGTAATACCGATTAGTTTAAAAATATTTTTCTTTTTTTATTCATGAGACGTTATTGGACTATTTCAGCAGACTCTTTAGAATAAAAGGTCCTGGAATCCATATTAAATAAATTAAAAGCTGATTTCGTCAATAGCATAATTCTCAACAATTAATAGGTCGAGTTTGATCAGGAAATATAGTTATGTTTTTAGAAATAGAAATACAACTTTCTTCTTTTCGACATAACTTGATCAACTCGCGCGCAGTTTATATTAGCATGTAGAGGCCTAGCAAAATGAAAAACGTTACAATATATATATATGCAATTATCACAAGAGAATTATTCTTCAATAATTTTTCACAAAAGCCTGGCCCATTAGGAACTCACATATATCTTATGAACTATTTCTACCTATGAGTGTTATAACTTCCAGGAGGTATTTTGAAAATTTTTATGACATGTTATATTATAAAATTGAGAAGAGAAGAAACCTGTTAAGTAAAAATACTATTTTCTCTACCTAAAGACATGAGAAGATAACTAAGTAATAAGATATTATGATGATGTGATTATGATGATGTGATAACAGTTGGATCTTATACAGTTAATGATAGTTTACCAATCCTTCAGTATAATTTGTATTAGCGTTTCAGTTTTAGATTTAAATTATAAACTGTAGCAAATCATTTTTATAAAAGCAGGAATATTGAAAAATCACAAACTTGATGTCTCTATATAATGTTAAATAAAAGTGGACAAATTTGACTTGAAATTTAATAATTTTAAAGTTACTGAAAATGATATGAATTATTTTTTAATGAAATTTACTAAAATATATTATTTAAGACAAATCTACTTTAAATAATTTGTTTTATGGATAAATAGGAATGGGGAAGACAAGTTATCAATTACCAGGTGATAATTTTTATATAACTAATTGTAAATTAATAAGAAAATAGAATATAGCAACACAATATTACTTAATTGTTTTAACTTATTTCAGTTCAAATAAGATCAGGTGCCTTTCTCTACTACTTTACCACTGACTATTGTAAGCTTGAATAATTAGATTTAAACCAATAAATATCACCTGACTTCATCACATGATTTAGCTTACATATTGCTGTTATAGCAGCATAATTTTTCACCTTCTCTACACCATTTGTTATAAGCTTTAGTAAGGATAATGCAATAGATTGTAAAAGTTCAAGTACACTGATCAAAGAAGTAAAACTCCTCAGTGATGAAAGTCATAAGCTTAAAATTAGGTTGGGGATATTAGCTGGACCAGCACAGGATAGAGATTTAATATGCATTATCATCTGGAATCTATTATTACTTACTAAACCTTGTAATAAGTAACATAAAAATAGTGAAAAAATATGCTAGTATAAGAGCAATATGTAAGCTAAATTCATGTGATGAAGTTGAGTGATATTTTATTGGTTTATAGCAAATCCTGATCACAGGACATAGGTGACATAGTTATCAAAAAACAAAGGACAGTGCAATATATAAAAACTGAACTGGTTTTAGATGTGCATGGATATGTATATGTTTGTTTGTTTGTTTTTTAATTTTAAGTGACAGCTTTTTATACATCAAAGAGGTAAATAATGACCTGGAGTAAAGGTGTTATAGATCCCAAGGTCCAGTTACATTGTTTCAAGATCCAAAAGTTATAAGCTTGAAACTATTCTGGGCATTTTGGATAGAAAAGCATTGGGTATGGATTTATTAATCATTGTTATTTGGCAACTATCATTGCTTTTTAAAGTTTACATTATTAAGTGGTAAAAAAGGTGGAAAGTATGCAACTAAAATATCAATATGTACGTCGAAGATATATGATAGCTTATGCAATGTTTTATAAGTTTTTATTAACTTGTGCAGTTATTATAATGCTACTAATTATTCTAAGTCATATGATTAATAAAAATATAACTCCAATTTCTTAATCTAATGAAAATGTTTGAGCTTCATTAAGTGAGATAGAACAGTTGGTTTAAAAAAAAAGCGAATGCTTAGTGAAAAGTATAAAATATTGATTAGATAATGAGTTAATATAAACAAGATAATTATTATAGTAGCTTTTTTTTTTTACTTTAAAACAAAGCGAGAAATGGTGTATTAACTTTTAACAGTGTGAGTAGCTAATTTGGTAACAATTTTTTGTGTGTTTTTTTTTTTTTGTTGTTGTTTTAAATGAACACAGTTCATTAAATGTTTAGGTTTTAACAAATTTCATTAAAGGCATGATTTCAAAAAATGAAAGTACTATTTTAAAAATATATCAATTTTTTATTTTTTCATGTGTCAAAGCGTTGACCCGGAAGCGAACTTGGGCCAACTGCTTGTCATTATAAAATTTGTATTAAGACTAATTTTTTTTTAGTAAATAACAAATACAGGTAATCCTTCTATAGCGCAGTATTCTGCAACACGATAAAATAAATTGCGGAAACTCTTGTACAACGCACCACTTACAATACACTTTCACTCTAATTTGATCAGAAAATTGTGGAAATCTTTACATAACCCTATACTTCTACTAATTAATGTATGTATTGTATTACTAAACCATATATATATGTGTGTAAGGGCAGCAAGCAAATAAATCAATGTTTTTTTTAAGATTACTTAATTCATCATTCTATGACACTTTCTTCTGTAATCCTTAATTACATCCATTTCTTTTGCAATTCCTTGTTTAGAGTCAAATCAATTCATTTGTTCACTTTATGGAAGTTATTTTTCAATTAATTTATGTTCTATGCTCTTAAAATGCTTTTTACAAGACATAAAATAAATTTTTTTGTACAATATGTTGTAAAATAATAAAGTATAAATCTACAAATTAGAATGCAAAATATATTCAAATTATATTGAAATGAAATTGACACTCCTCACTATTCATCTATTTTACATACAATAATCAATATTTAAATACATATTTTAAATCAATAAATATTTTAAGGTAATGTTTTCTTGTGACTATATACAATTTCATATTTTTTAATTAAGCAGAACATATAAATACCCATAGTCACATATCTCAAATTTTTATTGATGTTTAAAGATTATTTTGAAATTTGCATACAGTAAATAAATTTATCAATACATATTTTACTACTTCTATCACATGAAAGTATTTATATACTTTTATTAATATATCACTAACATATATATATATATATATTAGTAGGGACTTGAACTCAGACTTTCAAGCTCTTTTCAGCTATGCACTCAATCTTATGCAACTGATAGACATGACCACCTACATAAGAAAAAGATAAATGATCTCCAATTTCCATATTTCATACTGGACCAGCACTCATCATATGGTTCAGATCACCATCTCCAACACATACATACAATCAGTGCTCAGTTTATATCAAGATAAAAAATCTTCAAACTTTAATGGACAAGCTTCAATCTTTTCCACACTCCAAGTCTTCAGCCATCCATATCATTGTAAATCTGATGGTGAAACACTCAAAACCCTTGTTGATACCAATAGTATTGTCAACCCATGTTGACCTCAAAGTCATTCTGAGTTCTCACATGTAGAACCTTACTAAATCCATTTAAATGCACAGAAGAGGGTTGGACAAAATATGAACTGATTGTGTAATATTCAAATATAAATATATTATCTATACTAAACTTAATGTAATTAGAAGGGACTTGAAATCAGACTTTTAAACTCTTTACAGCTATACACTCAATCTAATACAACTGATAAATATGACTACATACATGTGAAAAATATAAATGATCTCCTATATACATATTAGTTTTATTGCATCATCCTTAAACTAAAAATAGCCCATATTAATTTTAAACATTTTGTCATGATATAAATAAAATAAATTTTTAGAGTTGAAATCCCACTAATGATTTTTTCTTTTTTTTTTTTTTGTAGATGACATTATCAGGTTTAAACTCAAATGCCACTACTACAATATGTATTACATTTATAAATCTAAATTACACATCATGAGTATACAATACATATGTCATTTGCATACATACAAAATTAAATTCAATGAGGGGGATGCCCAAATTTTATTTTATCAAAACTCTCTCTATTTGGGGACCATTGAGTATTTTGTGTTTCAAGTCTTCATCTCATGAGTTGCAAAAAATTTTATTTTAAGAAAATTCTAGTGGTTGTGGTTTCAGAAATAACTTATTTTAAGCTTTTTCGGATATGTGTTAAAGAGATTATTTTTTGCAAAATTAAATTTTAGTCTCATACTATGTCTAATAAAAATAAAAAAGTAATATTTAAGAGAAAATTTATTTCCATGGATATAAAAATACATATTTTGGATCATCATAAGATAATCCAAAATTTGTAAAAAAAAAATATAAAAAAAGAAAAGAAAAGCATCACACAAAAATTCTAAATTTAAATGAAATAAGAGTCCAAACTATTAAAAAAAATCAAATCAAAATTAGAAATGCTATTGCTGTAGGATCTTCAATATCTGTGAAATATGCAGCTTGGTCTCATACACCAAAAATTGAGAAAATGAAAAAGGCTGTCGGTATTTATATTAATGATAACCCTCATAAAAGTATTCCATTGGATGGCAATATTATTAAACAAAAAGTGCTAAAAATTTACAAAAACCTTGTAGAAAATAGAGAATCTTTTGTCAACTCTGATTTTGTGACAAATAAATGTTGGTTTGAAAAATTCAAAAGCATTTTTCAATTCATATCATAAGAATTCAAAGCAAATCTTCATTGTTTGATTATGAAGCTTACTATGATATATCCAGAAAAAATTAAAAAAAATTACAGAAGATCAAGAATAAGTACCACATGAAGTTTTTAATGCCAATGAAAATGCCTAATAGAACCTTTATATCAAAACAATAGAAAATGCACCTGGATTTAAGATATCTAAGGATCTTGCACTGCTACTTTTATATAGTAATATATCAAGAAACTTTATGACAAAACCCTTCCTTATTCACAGATATTCAAATCCCTGTGTACTTAAAGGCATAAATAAAAACAGCTTACCAGTATATTATATTGGAAAGTAAATTCAAAAGTTTGACTAAGTAGAGATTTATTTAAAGAATGGCTTTTAAAGTATTTTGTGCCAGAGGTTGAAAATTATTTAAAGAAGAATTTGGACTACATGGTGCTATTACTGTTAGATAATGTTCGGTTCCAGGTCAACCACAAGATTTGAGTCATACAAATGTCCAAGTAGTGATCAAATTATTATTTATACTTTTAAAACTTATTATATCAGAAGATCATTGCAATGGATTTTAAACATAAATAAATTGAAATCAGTTGATATAATGGAAACTTGAACAATTTTCATTTAAACCCTGTATCAAAATCACATCCTTATCATTGAAGGAATTAAAAATGTCAATGTAAAATTAATGTTGACAAAAAGATTGGACCATCATTAGTTGAAATAGAAATCAGGTTTGAACCATTAGAAAATTATGTTGATGACATATCAAATCTTTCTAAATTTATCAGAGATGATGGTTTTGAGGATATAGCTAGCTATTCAGAAAGCTGAAGATTTATTGATAGAAAAAAAAATGGCAAAAAGGACTTTATGGAAATGGCATCAGACATTATAAATCAAATCAAGTTTGAAGATTACAGCAGTGATGAAGATTATGAAGTTAATAAATTAATATTAGAAAAATTAGAGGAAGATCTAAGATTGGTTAAAAATCTAGAATCATTTTTCTTGAATGCACAACCATTTGCTGAAAAAAAACTGAAAATTTAAAAGGAAGCTGCAAAATTGCTTAACTCCCCTAGCAGTAAAATCTACAATGACCTTGCAAACAAACCAAAATTATAGAATTTTGAAAGAGTGCAGGAGATGCATATGAAGAAAACAATTCAATGTATAAAGATGTATCGTTTGAGTGAAAAATATTTTTGTTTGTACTGAAAAGTTATGAGGAAGAAAATGATTAAATTATGGTTATTAAAATGAAATCTGACTTTATCGAATGCTATGAATATGATCTTTTTGATCAAAAGCAGTGCTAAGTTGTAGTTAATTTGTATTATTATTGTTAACCTTTCCTTTGTAGTGAACTACACTCTACATTAAATTAGAAATAGTTATAGTTTGTTTGTTTTTTTGTTTGTGTTATACATACATAGGTTAATATTTTTAATAAAAATAAAATTTCTTATAAGAATTTTTTTAAAAAAATGTTTTAAATAAGTTTTCAAAACCTAGCCCTCTTTTTGTACTAGCTCTGGGTCTCATACATCACAGTTTTATACAACATGATATTTTCTAGAAACTTATTTACTTATGTTCTATGAGGGTTGTTTGTACATTCAAATAAAAACTGAATATAAGCATTACATTTGTACTGAAAAACAAATATTTAATTTAATTTTATAAAAATAAGCAAGTGAAATTGTGTCCAAAGTTACATTTTCTAATTTTATAATTTTAACAAATGCTGAAGTTGTAAAAGCAAGTCAAGTAGCTTCTCATAAAGAGAGAGAGAGAGAGAGAGAGAGAGAGAGAGAGAGAGAGAGAGAGAGTGACTACTTTCTTTTATTTGACTTCATTGTTAGATGCTGACATCTGTCTATATACTTTATTTTGAATTAAAATTAACCAAAACACAATTTAGATCAAGTTTTTGCCATCATATAAATGTAAAGTCATCTAATAAATACAACATACAGCCATAATTAAATCATTTAGAGCCTGATTGTAGCTTTAATGCAATTTCCACTTGATTATTAGTTCAAAAGTCAAAATCATTTGCATAAAAATATTAAATATTAAATGTAACAACAAAAGCAAGGGTAAATTGCTGATAATGATGATGATGGCTTTGCTTGATTTTTGTATCTTTACAAAAAGACTATTTTCCAGAAAATCATTTGATTTGCAGCAAATATTAATTAATATTTTACTCATTATATGATTATAAAATTGATTTTATTCTTTAAGATAATAAATATAGGGGATTTGAACTCAGATTTTCAAGTACCCTTTAACTATCCACACTATCTCATACAACCAATACACATGACCATACACACCTAGAAAAGATAAATAATCACCAATATACATATTTCATGCTAAACCAGCACTCATCAATTGGTCCAGATTATCATCTCCCACACATATATAATCAGTGCTTGGTTTATATTAAGATAGCAAATCTTTATACTTTAATGGACAGGCTTCAATCTACTCCAACCTCCAACTTTTCAGCCATCAATATCATTGAAAATCTGATGATGAAAACCCAAATCCCATGCTCATGCCAATATTATTACCATACCCATATTGACCTCAAGTCACTCTGATGCATCATGTATAGGATCTTATCTATTTAAATACATCTTTAAGATAATGTAAATTTGTTTACAGCAGTTTAATTACTGGCTTTTATGATAAACAATGAAGATTTAAAATTATATTTATTATTATGTATAAAATGATAAATCATGATTAAATTACATCAAAATATAAATGATAGTTGTAAAGAACTCAATGAATTAACAAATAAAAAAACAATATTTTAGCTTGCCTTAAGTTATATTGGGAAATGATTATTAAGGACTATAAATTATTTCTGATACAATCTTTCTGTTTTCTGTAGTAATTGTCTTATTTTCTTAACATTTTTTTAATTTATCGTATTGTCACACTGGGGTTATGTATTTGTGTACCTGTATTTCCAGTTTATAATTAATATTTTTTTCTCTTCTTTTAAAATTGTAGTTATTTTATATAAAATCATATATATTTTTTGCAAAATCTACCTACATTTTATGATCTTATTTTCATGATGGTCATTATCAAGAATTATGCATTCTTGATTTTCTGAAAAATAAAAAAAATAAAATTTGTTGAAAGAAGGAATGAAATAAATTTGAAAAATACAATATTAAATATCGTCATCATCATCAGTCATTATCTATCCACTGCAGCATGAAGGTCTCTCCAAGTTTAATCGATCTTCTCTGATTTTTAGCTTCTCTTCTCCACATCACTCCTGCACACTTTCTTATTTCATCCATCCATCTCAAATATGGTCTTTTTCTGGGTCTTTTACAATCTCTTGGAATCCAGTTTAAGATTTGAATGGTTCATCTAATATTATCTCTTCTAACAATATGTACTCATTAATAAATGATATATTACTACCACGAAAATAGCATATATATTTATAATATATGTAAATTTTATTTTTTAATTCTTTTTTTATTATTTTTATTTGACATATTTTTGGTTAACTTATTTTTTTGTTAGAGATATTTGTTTTGTTTATCTATAATTAAAATTAAGTTTATTTTTGTTTCTTTTCTATAATTTGGCCTATCTGTATAATCTTTTAAGTAAAAATCACATCCATCTATTATCCACTACAATTCAGATTCCAATCTCTCTCTCTCTCTCCCACCCCCCTCTCTCTCTTTTGCCCTTTTAACTCTTTTAGAATGTTCATTTTTGTTTACTAATAGAATCTGATAATAGTGTTGACTAAACTCTACTTTAAGTAAAAACAAAATAAAAGATTTTCATAAGACTTCGACACCGTAAATTTTATGTCTAATGGATAAATGGACTCTATGCATTCGTCTTGTAAATAAAGTCTAGAAATAGAAAAAAAAACAAAGGAATAAATTTAAATCAATTTTAAAGTGAATTAAAACATTTCTAATTAGTAAGAAATATGTATTCAAAAAGTCATTTATATTATAGTGTAAAGATGAAAACAAAAATTTTTTACATAAAAATAAATATTGTATTATATTGCATTTAAATTTTAATACTATAATGTGCAATATTTTATATTTTAAATATATATATATATAATGTTATGTGTGTGCGTATATTATTTAAAATGATGTTTAACCATATATGTATATTATGTTGAAATTTTCAGATTTAGTCTTAATTTAAATAATCAATAAAAGTCAGATTTGAAGAATTATTCCAATACCTATAATAATCAGAAGTTTTATAATAAATATATCTTTAAAGATGTTTTTTTTCTTCCTTTGCTTCCTGTCTCGCTCTATTTCTACGCTTCATTTACAGAGTCAAGGGTGTTGAATCTCTTATAATTTTTGATTTGTAAACTCTTTATGGAAGATATGATGCAGGAAAAAGGAAATGGATTGGATGGAGACAGCAAACAGTCCTAGCGGCCGAGAAGCCTGTGTATTGGAGAAGAGGGGATTGAAAGATTTATGACCTTATCTTAAAAATATTGAATGATGCATATCCAATTGGCCAGGATAACCTGGACATTATAAATGTAGTTATCAAAGAGAAAGACATTGGAAAAGAAAAAAAAATCTGGCCGGTATTGTTCAAATATTAAACATATCAAAGTGCTTGTCTGCAAATATTGCATAAACAATCTAAACATTTAAAATATATAAATTTTATTTATTATGTATATTCATTTTTTGTATATATGTGTGTGCACATTTCACATAAAATATTTACATTCATAAATAAATATTTAATAATGTATCAATCTAATCTGATTAGTCTAAATATAGAATTCATTTTTGTAACTATTAAAATTTACAACTTACCTGAAATCGTTAAATAATATATTTAAAAGTTTTTAATTGAATTGAAATGTACAATAGTTAATAAAGATAAAATCTACAATTATTTGATAGAGAATCATTTTCGAATCAATTATTCTAAATGCAAATTAAATGAAAACTAGAAATATATACAAGTTAATGTAAAAAAGGAAAGAACTTTCATATGACATGAGTTCAAATCTGGTTAAATATTTTTTTCAAAAAATTTGGAATTTTTGTTTTAGTTAATAATTTATAAACAATTCAACTAACCAGACAGTATTGGTTGGTAAATAGGTATCAATTATTCTTAGCTAGACAATAAAACAAGTAGGAGGAAATGAAAAAATTTTCATTATCTAGTAATTACCATCTCTTTCACTATTCTCTTTTAATAACTATTGGAGAGACTATTCTTCTGAAGAGGATTATTTTCTCTTTTACCAAATATGAAAACAAGTACTTTTATTTTTAAAATTATTTTTCTAGAAGTTCTGACCCTTCTGTATCAAGTCCTAATTTTTTTTGATTCCATCAGAGAATATTTTTGGTTGATTTTGTAAATGACTTACTACTATTTACTTTTATATTACTGTTAACTCTTGAACATGATTAAAGACATAAAAATTGATCAAAAGATATCAGGATTTTAAGGTATATTAAAAAAATCCAAAACATTGAATGATCTTCATTATTTCCCATTGATAATGTCTATTAATGATACAATTAGACAAGAAGCTTTCTTATTTAGGCACCAAAACTAAGCATGAAATAAAATTAGCATATTGTCTATGCCAATTTAAATTTATCTATATTATTATAGTTAACTCTAATGCTTTATTTTTTGATTTTCCCTCATAATAATCAACTTTCCATGATTCTACTCTAAAATTATTTATGTAAGAATGATCAATCATTAAATATAATCTCTACTTATTTCTGACTATTGGCCTTTATCAAGGAAGAGCATTGGAAATATCATACACACATTCTGATTCAATTTTATTCTGTGGTTTAATCTGATGATTCAACATAATTAAAATAGTTTAGGGGTCTTAAATTAAAATAATTAATTCATCCAGCAGTATAGATCTATTTCAGTTCTAAGTAAACTAGCTAATTGTCAGCACTTTTGTTATACCAAAACTAGCAATCACGTGATTTCCTAACTATAGATCATTTAGTATTAGATAATATTGAGTTAAAATTTTTATTCTATTTGAATACTTTGTTATTTGCATAACTATCAAAATGAAAAAAGTAACAGTTTAGTAGATATTTGTAATCTAGTGTTTTACATTGAAAAAAGACAAGTTGAGATTTAGGTCCATACAACTTAGCCTTTTAAAATTCAAATATGTCAAAAATTTGGCTTAATTTTTACTTAAAGAAGATTTGTGAGTTTCTCAAATTATGAAATAAAGAACATATTTTTATTATGTGGTTATTGTTTTATAACAAAAGTTAATGCCTTATCACATGATTAATGTTTCTCAATATCAAGAAATTTTTCTGATCATGCTTTCCAAAAAATGCACTATTTGAAGGTTTATAATTTTGAGTTTGAATTGGAGAGTTATAAATGAAACTTTGACGATTTATTAATTGATGATAGATATAATGTGACAGCAAATGATAAAATTCATTTAAAAAGAAAGATGAATTTTGTGCTGAGATTATGTCAGCACAAAATTTGTCAATGAGGCATGTATGATTTAGAAACAGGGATTGCCAACCTGAAGTACTCATACTCTCAGGGAGTATAGCAAGCTTGTCCAGGGCATATAGTGAATAGTAGATAAATAAATTTATGCTATTAATATATTCCAAAAATAGTTATATTATCATTATTTCCCGACTATTCCATTTTGATACTATCAGTCAGTCACACCGGCAATATATAGAAGCACTGATTTGCATAGATTTGTTTCTTACTGCAGGTATGATAATTCAAAATGCCAATTAAGATTCAAAATAGTAATGAAGTTGCCAGATCACAACCTCTGAGGCTTGCCTTCATGGCATCTGCACCTTCTTTGCATGCACATGACATATAGAATGGCACATTCTTCAACTGCTCATTTTTTATAATAATTAATAGGGGGTACTGAATAATTTACTGAATGATAAGGAGGTATGTGGAACAAAAAGTTTGGAAACCCCTGATTTAATATTTACAAGCCCAACCTATGTGAAAAATTTCTAGAGGTAAAGAATCAAAAAGCTTACCCAATAACAATTTTGTGTTATCATTTATCATTTCCATCACAATGAAATTAGATATAAAACACCATCAAATGAATTTTATAAAAATGAAATTTTTGAGAAACAATGACACTTTAGATTTTATATTAATAAGTGATGAACTCAGTTGGTAGATGAAAGAAAATTGCTGGAGGAAACTTTTCAATCATGATCTAACAAGCCAGATGATTCACTTGCTGCAAAAGCATTATTTATAATGTCTCTATTGCAAATTATTAACATAAAAAAGTAAAAAAAAAAACATTATATCTAAAGATGAGATGAAGAAAGCATAATTTTATCAATTTCATATAGCAGCAAGACAACATAAATAATGCCATGTTTTGGCAAAAACAGAATGCAAATGAGAAGCATGCAAGCTAGGATAAGTTGATTGGAAGGTAATAAAAAATATTAGTATGAAAGTATTATATGACTAGCATTGTTAGAGACTTTTTGATATTTTATTTGATGCTAACTAAAGTGGGGAGATGACAGGTTTGTAAAAAGCAATATATCATTATAATATATGATGATTAGACATCAATATAGAGCAACATAATCATTTTCTTACTGATTCAGAAAAATAATTTGTCTTTAGGATTTGCATATTGTAGCATTGCTGTGGAAGTAGCTATATAAGAAATACAAAACAGGTATAGCTAAATTTCTTAAAATATAAAGCAATAATGTTTATGTTAATTAACATAGCAGTAGAAGTAAGTTTTTTATTTGTCAATTATCTTCAAAAAGTGCAAATAGCAAAAAGGACCATGTTGCTAAATTAGTGTACCAATTTTTGTTAATAAATTTGACTTTAAAATATTGTGTAATAGTATAGTCAATTTGACTATTAATAAGAATACTGTACACAATCAAGACATAGACTCCATTGACATAAGTTAAAGTTAGCATGATTATGTTTATTATTTTTCTATATAGTTGCATAGAAATATAATATTTTGAATCCATGCGTGATTTTTTTTATAACTTGTTAAAAAAGATAGTTGTTTTGTTTATTCAAAAGTTTTAGTCTTACTTACTATGTTATTATCATAGTATTTATTATGTTAAAGATGTATTGCTTAAACTATTTTTCATGTTACGAAGAGATGTCTTCAAGTAATATTCATGTATATGGTGCCTTCATATTTTTGCATTATATTTATATATGCATAGATGTAGTAAAAGCAAAATAAGTTTCATCATCATCACCAAGTTAACAATCAAGATTGTTGTTACATGAAGATTTAGTTTACAATTTTAAGGTCATCCAAAATTTGAATACCATGACTTTATGGTTATTTAATTCAATGTGAATTAAGTTAAATAAAATATGCAAGTGTAATTGAAGGGGTGAGAAGAGAATAAGATCAATTAAAGTAACTGATATTTTTATCTATTGTGGTGAGGAAAAGGATGACTTCATTTCATTAGTCTGACAAATTTGTGATGCAAACTAAAATTGTTCTGTGATTTTTTTTTTTATTAATTTGATAACTTTAAGTGATTATATAATATTTCTGTGGTGTAATTTTCACTACGCCACTCTCATGCAAAGTCAGGACTGACATGTGAAAATGATGTATGATCCCCAAGATACACATTTCTGGTGAAACCAGCACTCATCAGTTGGCTCAGATCACAATCTCTTTCTCATATCATTGTTTCAGTATACATAGATAGCAAAATATTACAGTTTAGTTGATGAAATATGCATCTTGGGGATCATATATCCTTCTCATCTATCTTTGATCATGCATCCCTCTAAAAGATGTTAAAAGTGGATAGAAATCAACCCTGACCTTGCATGAGAGCAATGTAGTGAAAATTACAGTACAGAAATATTATTCATTATTGGGTAATCCCTATGCTAATGAATGACTAATAAAAGTTATTATTATTTCCATGAATTGGTTTGTGTCATAGTTGTGAGAGTAGCAAGATTGATACTTATCAACTAAAGGTAGTACTTTGCTTTCTATATATACTAAGGTATGTGTAAGAGATTGTGATCTGGTCCATCTGATGAGTGGTGGTTCAGCATAAAATGTGCATCTTGGGGACATCTTTTTTATATGTCTCTGAACATGCATTCCTATTCAAGATGTTAAAAGTTGATAGAAAATAGTTTTGACCTTGCATGAGAGTGGTGTAGTGAAAATTACACTACAGAAATATTATTCATTATTAAATAAATTTAGTCTAATAAATAACTAATAAAAATTATTGAGTGATTATATATATATATATATGGATAAACATTAAGTGATTATGTATATATGAATAATTTTATACGATGAAATAAACAGAAAAAAATATCATAAATAAAGATGGGTTTGTTGAAAATTTTATATTTAAAATAAGGTATTCTTATAATGTGTCTATCGTTTATATGGTACATAATATTTACAATTAGAATTTTATTTATTAAGTAAAGGATAGATTTTCTTTGGTGATGATTTTTATTTATTTAGTTTTTAAAAACCTAATATAGAAAATTGTTGTTTTCAATTTCAAGATTTAATACATTTGTTTAAATTTAAACAAATAAATATCTATAAAATTGAGAGTTATATATAATTAAGAAACATTCAACTCCTAATACCCTTTTCATGATTTTGTTTGTTTGTTTGTTTTGTATTCGATTGTCTTTATTGTTAAGAACATAAATTTCTAGCATAGGGCTTTTGGTTTTGGATACATTTTTAGGAATATTAAAAATTACTTTTATCTAACTTCAGACAGTAAACTTTATATACATATAAATCAAATACACCAATTCAAAATTGTGTTACTAACAATATCAAATGATTTCCCTACTAAAATAGATCTCTCAACTGCAAACAATATAGCTACTTTGTATAACAAATACAGTCATTCCAACACCAAAAAAAACTGCTTTAGAAAAGAGTTTTGCAATGACTATATGATTATACAAATCAATTTATGAATTACAAATATGTCCACATGCATTAAATGTTAATCCATTTGTGTGTTTATTTGATATTTTGAAATGCACTTTTAATTTTTACTGTAGATTTTTTTTTTCTGGAATACTTTAAATCCATGTCTAATTTTAGCTCTCTAAAATGTTCTATTCTCTGTCACATCTTCCCAATGGCAATAATTAACTTTAGAATGTCTATGAGATTATCATTGTAATCTAGACTTGGTCTATCTCTTCCATAAAAAAATGCTCAAATTCACCATAAAACAATCTTTTAGAAAATATTGCATTATTCTTTCATTTTTCAGTCCAATAAACATAATAGTGAACTTTATATTGTTATATCTAGAAAATTGAACACAATTGTTTTTATAATTTTGAGATTGTTTTTTTTTTAAATTTTTCTGAACATCTTTAAATTAAATTTCACTAATGCCATTATATTGTGCTAGTAGTGTGTTCAAGATTTGTACCACAAATATACAATACAAATTTTTATATGCATTTAACATAGTTACAGTAGTCATTTACTTGAGATGAAGTACTTAATTGTTTAATTTATTAAAAGCAATGATATTTTGGTGCCTGTTTTGTTCCTCAATATCTAAATCCACTACTTATAAAACCTCCAATGTATTGGTTTACATTCTCAAGTTGATAACTATACAAACAAAACTTGCAGAGGATGTTTCTTCTGTTATAAGCTGGTAAACAGCTTGAGATTTTTTAACAATAATTATTAAACCAAAGGTTTTATATGTTTCATTCAAAACATTAATTACTTTATACAAATTGTCTTTAGAACTGGCAAAACAAAATCAATCACCAGTACACTGTAAATCCAGAATCCAATAAGTTTTGTTTCAAAGTTTAATCAATTCCAAATTAAAAATTCCACCATCAAATTTGTAATATGTCTTGAATCCAGTTTCATTAATCTACCTATAAACAGTTCCAAAAGTAACTATCATAAAGATTGAAAACAATATGGAAAAAATAGACATTCTTGTTTGACACTAATTTTTATTTCAAATGTCTCAGGTTTTTTTATCTGTAATAACATTTCCTCTCATTCAATCTTTTAGAAGCTGAGTAATATGATAGTGGACAATTGGCTAATTTGAAACTATGCTTTAAACCTGCTCAATTAACAGAAAAAATGTTTTGACCAAACCAATACGAGCAACATATAAATCACTCTTTCATATCCAACATTTTTTTTTGTATTTACCTAACAATGAAAATTATGTCTATAATGTTTCTTGATTCTCTAAAATTACAATGAGTTTCTGGTAACCATTAATCTAAAACTGGAAGAAACCTATTAATCAAAATCCTTGAATATACTTTTGTTGTAGTGGATAATAATGACATTCCATGATAATTGCTGCAATCATGTCTATTCTCATTATTTTAAAAACCTTGGAACAATAGAAGTATATTTAAAATCAGGTGGTTCAATTTTATGGTTTCATATTATTCTTATTAATGTCCAATATTTTTTAAGCAAATGGATAATCACTGTATTATAAAACTTTTCTTAATATTTCATCAAGACTTGCAACCTTTCTAATTTTAAAATTTCAAAATCCTTTTCTTTTTCATACTAATCTGGATATCTTTGTCCAAGTGTAAATGATTCATAAAATGGATATATCTTTAAAAATGTTCATCTCAATTCTTGTATCATTATTCTAAAAGAGGTCAAAATATGCTTTCCATGTTTTCAAAATATCATTGCCATCATATAAGAGAGAAGTAATGCTGAACTTATTAGGAATTTGAGATCATTTCTCATGTCCATATGTTGCTTTTAGCACAAAAAAAGTTTAGAGGGACTACAATGAGAAAATTATTTTAAGATATTTTTTTGTAGTTTGCTTAAAAACAATTGCTTTTAAGCATTCTTGCGCTCAATTAATTCTATATTTATTATGAATTTCCACATTTAATTTATTATTCCATCAAGCATGAATTCAACATTTTCCCTTTTAATCAAATTACAAATATTAAAATCATTGTTAGACAACCAGTCGTGGTTCTTTTTTTCAGTGAATCCAAGAATAAGATTTGCTTGTATCCATAACACATTTATTAAAAAAATTTCATGTTTTGGTGATATGATAATTCTAAAAATTTAAATTAATATATTTAGTGTTTAATAGCTGTTGAAATTTAGTATGTATTGAACTGGGTGGGGTAGTAGATCGAATAAGGAAACAATATATATATGCGAGAAAAAAAAGTAATATCTACTCTTTAATAAAATAACTGTGGCAAACAAGCTGTAAAACAAATTGTTTACTTCTTTTATAGAAAATATGACATTATTATACAAATTATTTATTATAAATTTGATCTACTTCAGCTGCAATTGAAGTCTTACACCACACCGGTCCTTTAAGCAGAGAAGAATAATACCCAGAGGGTACCTATGACCAGGCCAAAGCTATGTAAGTTATATAACTGCAACCACATTTGCAGGCCATAGATCTTCTCGACTTCTGGATTCAACACCTGTCATTCAAAGCACTTTTTTGTTTTGAAGTAAACTTCAGATGCCAGTTAACTATAAGTAGTTAACATGCTTTAAATAACAGTAAACTAATTCAGCACCTAAGAAATCCCAACTCGCTCAATCAAAAGAATAATAGAAATTGCTGATTTAACCCCTCTGCTAAATTGTTTTTTAGTAGTATAATTAAAACAATTGACTTACAAATACTAATACCTTATTTTAAATAAAATGTTTAATTTAATTTGTAAACTAATTTTATAAATTTTGTAATTAAATAAACAATGATTTTATAAATATGATAACCACATACATTCTTAATAAAACATACAATAGTAATATAATATAAAGCATAAATAAATACCAAGCATTAAACCTTCTTTCACACACATATATTTTATCATATGAGCTGTTTGTTTGTATAATTTGGAAAAGTTTTATCAGTGTCTGTTCATCACACTAAACCTGCACATTTATGCTGGCTATAGAGTTTATTTATTATACCGACTCTGGAAAAACTCAAAGATTGCAATGGCTACCTTAATTAATATCAGAAATTGGAATAAGAAATGTTATTACCTATAGTATTTTAAAATGTGGTGGCTTCTCGTTTTTTACTGCTGTGTGTGTGTTTTACCAACCAGTTGTATTTTAGACTTCTGTTGCAGTCCTGATGATTGCTATTATGTGCTACTTCTCTTTCAGGCAGTTAGACATTCCTGGAGGCTTCAAATTATTAGACAGGCATTGCTTCTATTGGGCAGACTGCTGATGTTCTGTCGGACTGAGGCTGGAATCTGGCCATATGCTCTGACTTTTAGCTTAACACTGTATTTAAAAAAAAACTACATCTAACAGATGACTGAATCAATAGGTGAAAGACTGCCTGATGAAATTTTTGGCCTTATTTATATGATGACCTTGTTGTTATCCTTTTTAATTAGTTTTTAAATTCATCCATTGCTTTGATTAAATTCTTAAGATGTACTTAATTAATCCTGTTGTTTATGGATTTTAATTAATAGCCATTGCTAATCCCATTTTTATATAGCTTATCAGTATATGCAATCCTTGAGTTTTAAAATTTAATTATGTGCTTTCATTTGTTTTAATATTTCACTTTCATATTTTAATTTTTCAACACACAAATTTTATTATTTTTTTATATTTAAATACAATCTTTATTTACACACACATATATTTATCTTATTTTAAATAAATGAAAAGAGAGATTTTTTAGTTTTTAAGATTTCTTTTTTTTTTTTAATATTTTAAATTTTCTCAGTTACACTTCCCCTCGGGCTAACTACATTTTCTTTTAATAAAACTAACTTTCTAAATACACTTTCATAATTTATTCTTGAGTTTAGTTTTTGCCAAGTTAAATTCTCTCCCCCTCTAATTATTCTTTAATTTGTAAAACTTTATGAATTGACTTTTAGCAAATTGTGTTTTATTTTAAACTAATAAAAAAAAACTCTTCAGACATCTATAAATTTCTTCTTTTTTCAAATGAGATATTTTAATTTCAAAATCTTTATGTTGTTTATGGAATTATTTTTTAATAATTCTAGATGAAATTATTTACAATATGTAGCACTATTCATTAGCTGTACAGTATAATACATAAAACTTAAAAACAAAAATCAGTTTCCTTGTAAATATGAATAGAATACAATTTAGTTTTTATACATCTACCATTTTAATCCTGGTAAATACTAATCTGTGATTCAACCAACACTTTATTCTTGTAAATTCTAATGTAATTTACACTTTTTTTGTATTTTGACACTTAATTGGAATGTAATCTATTAAATGCCATTGTTTTGATTGTAGATGAATCCATGTTTCTTTATACTGATTTTATTCTAAATAAAGTATTTTGTGATTGTCAAACAATGTATTGTGCAAAAAATTTGATAACAACAGATCATTTAAATTTACAATGGTAAAATTATTTCCAACAATTTTTGGCTAAAGTTTGCTATTTCTACCAAATTTGGGCATTAAAATCTTCAAGAAGAAAAATTCAAGATCTAAATGGCATTGCTATACTAATGGTATTCAGCAAGGAATAAAAGCTTTCTTTCTTTAAATTATCTAAATCTAAGATTAAAACATAAGCATTAATAAAATGAGTCCTAGTGCCAATATGCAAGCAAAATTTTAACACCATTGGCATTTCATTGATACAACAAGAAATTTCAATCATAGAAGATACTAAAAGAAAATTCAACACTGTGCATTCTTTTTCTATTGATTAGTCTGCTTTTTTAAATAAAATTTCACTTTCAACTTCTGCACTAAAGTTAAAATAACTAAATTGATGTTAAATTTTGACAGCTACTTAAAAACCAGTGCAGATTTTATTCTCACTTTGAAAAGTGTATCAAATAAAGTTTGCACATTTCATATATATATATTGAACCATATTCGAATGTGTGCATTCGAAACACCGGTCTCTTAGGCAGAGAAGAACATACTCGGAGAGTATGTATGCCCAAATGATAGCTATAAAGTATATAACTAGCGTTACATTTCCAGGACATAGCTTCTTCTCGGCTGTTGAGGGAAACACCAAATCCAAAGCACTTTTTTGTTTGTGTATAACCACGGGTGCCAGCTGCTTATTCTAAAAGAATACTAAAAGAATAGACAACGCACTTTGAACAGTGCCACTAACTCAATGCCTAAATCCATGACTAGCTCAGCTGTTTGTAATCACTAATAGATTATTCTTCATTAGTGGTTAAAAGAATTGATAAAAGAATTGTAAAAGGAATTTATAAAAGAGATTGATAAAAGAATTTGGTAAAAGAATTGACAGACAAATAAAGTTTAATTTGAAAGATAATTTATTAACTAACATTTATTTACTAAATTTAAACATTTTATACTTCTAATAAAACACACGCATAATTTAAATTAACATTCTAAATAGTTTAAATATTCTTGAATATTTTCATAACAGAACACTGGGAATTTATCTACTTTGACTAATAATATTGATATAAGGATCATGCACATATTAATTCACACACACACATAATAATGATAATAAAGGACTACATAGCATTTGAAATTTAATCACACACATCAATAGTTCATTTATGTATGATATCAAGTTCATATAATTAGACTCTTGGAGGATTCGCACGAATTAATGAAATGCAATGGCTATTACAGTATAAACGAAAATAAGCAAATGTTTTACCTAGGATTTTGAACATAGATTTAACACTTTGTTTTCTTCTTGTTTGTTGTTTCTTCCAGTATTAATGGTTCCAGTATGAATGCTTCCAGTATGAATGCTTCCAGCCACTGGGACTTTTCCTTGAT
Organism: Epiperipatus broadwayi; assembly: GCA_028023455.1. NCBI lineage: Eukaryota > Metazoa > Onychophora > Udeonychophora > Euonychophora > Peripatidae > Epiperipatus > Epiperipatus broadwayi. The sequence continues at coordinate 3,614,616 of JAQFVV010012434.1, read as the reverse complement.
GAGTTTCACGATTATTACTATTGGAGATAATTAGTTACTGACAGAGATTTTCTAAGTTGTTACGTTGACATTATTTCACGGGCAGATCTTGCTGTTTTCATCAGACTTTTTAGGCTGTGGAGAGACATGAATTCCCAAAATCTTCTCAGCACTGCATTTTGTTTCTGGATATAATTAACTCAACTGATTCAATTAATTTGTGAACTGCACTACTCAATTACTTTGTGAACTGCCTACTGTCCGATAAAAAAAGTCTATTTATACCTGTGACGTGTTGTCTTTCTAATATCTCCGGCAAAGATCTGTTGTCTAAATTCCAGTGATAATCATTTGATAAACGTGTTTCGAAAGATTGCTTAATTAGTAATAGCCATGCAAAAATGTATTGTTTTATCTTATTAATAGCCATTGCCATGTTTTTAATGATAATCTTCTTTTATTTCGCATACATTTTATTTATTTACAAATCGCACATATATACGCACATATATTTTTAATACAATTTACTATTTAGTTTTAACATTATTTTTTCTTTAATTAAACTTGAATGAAAAGAGATTTGTATGTTTTAACTTTTTAAATTATATTTTTACAAATACTAATAAAAACTCTTTACTTCCTTTTATAACCCTTAGTTTAATTTCTCTAATGAAACACCCCTCTCTCCTTCTGATTAATTAATTGTAGCTTTTTTATTTCAAAACTAATGCTAGAAAACTATTTGATTCTTATCCTTTTCCAAAACAAACTGCAATAAACTCTTCAACGTTTAATTTTATGTTTTTCTTTTATGAACGATTATTTTAATAATATAATTTTAGATAAAATTATATGTGCTTATATCAATATAGGTACATTATATATATATATATTAAAAAATAGTACTACCACTACATCCATCTTCAGCACTATTTCTATTATTGTAATGATTAATATAAGCTAGACACCTAATCAGACTATGTAAGACAGGCCACTTTTAGACCACATTTTCTAATTCATTTCCATTTATAGGTGAGGGCATCTCTATATTAGCATTATGTAAATATAAATATTTGCCCATTGATATTCCTATTCAAATTTATTTCCTTGCAGACACATTAGTAATTATACTGTCTCAAGTAAAGACAACAGCAAATACTGTCAGCCTACTAAACCTTTCTCCACTATTGCTTACTTAATTCTTGAGAGTTTGAGTTAAAGAAAAATTTAAAAATAATTGGAATCCAAAATACTGTGCATATAGTTAAATGATGGAAATGTGATTACAAAAGCATAATCTATCTGTTATAGATAGATGGCTGTTGGGACTTGTGAGAGATTCATGGCGTTTGGGCCCTACACTGATTTACATGGTAGAAAATAAAAGGAGGTATAAAAGAAACTATTTTGTATCAGAGTCTTGATCACACAATATTTTATTCTACAAAACAGTAGGGGGGGTGCTCTTGATCAGTCACTATTTTTAGTTATTCATATTAACTTTCTTACTTGAAGTTCATTCCACTATCCACCATTTATGGATTCTGACAGTAGTCTGAGCATTACACCTAACATTAAAAATGAAGTGTTTTACTTTATTTAAAAAGTTTCTTCCTTTCTTTTCATTCTTTTCAAAGAAGACAACTTTATACAAAACAGATATAATGTAAGCCTTTATTTCTACAAAGAATACATAATTCAGGATTATTTTATTTCTAAAGCTTTTATGTTTTTTTTTCATTTAGACTCAAACTACTATAATCTCTATATAATTTCTTTTAAAACAGGAATAATATAAATATCCTAGGAATTATTTTTCTTATTAAAGAAATTTTTTTTTGTTATTATTGTAATGGTCAGATCTGTACCTTCATGTAACAAAATCCAGAGTCCAGGCAAAGTACACCAAAGTTGACTGAAATGAGATGGTGAGATCTTGAATCTGACCAAACTTCAACTCATTTTCTAGTACTTCATGATTTAACACCTTATGAATTACATTTCTGAGGTTACATATGGGTCTTAATTCAATCTGTGAGCCAATTCCGAACAGCGAGAAACATGATACTGCAGGGATGGCTAACAATTAACTTTAATGGATTGAAAAAGACTAGCTATCATACTAATTAACTAAAACAAGGTATATTCGGCATGTAAAATCATTAAGGAAATTGGAATAAGATAATATGGATTAGATTAAAATAAAACTACAAGCAAAAAAGATATGGAACAATTTTTATATTTTAAACAGGTTTATTAAAACAATAACATAAATCAAGTAAAATAAAATGACAGGGAATATATAGCATTAAATATGTAAGACCAATGCACACAGGTGTTTACATAGTGGACGAGACTATTTTCAATATAACAGTCAGCTCCTAACACATTAAAAATGTGCATATGTGCGGTTATTAAATTATGCCTATAAACATTTAATATGACCATCCTATTATGCATCAGTTTGCTAATGTTACAAGACAATAGCCTAGCCAAGATGGTGACTACATATAGCTTTAAGATGGCTGTTATATATATTAATAGTGAGAGCAAATAAATAAGCTCAAGATAATGCAGATTCAACCTGATAACCAAGATTTGAGTTTCAATCTAATGCTGAATAGTTAAGTAATAAGGAGGAAATAACTGGTTACCTTTAGATTCATATATATATACTATGACACTGAATAAAATATTAAGGAATAAGCCTGTGGTGTTTCAGCATCAAATGTTTGGTGACATAAGACCGGATGGTTTGCTACAATTAATATATGAACAGATAAGATCAGGAACTCGGATTGGCTTTATGAACATGGTCTGGACCCTCATGTTTCAGTTCCAATAAAGATAGCTATATATGAACTAAGATATAAGATGGCTGGTCACTGTGAACCCATTTTAAAAAGTGTAGCAAAGAGTAAATGTACAAATGTGTACTTCATAAGGACACACAATGCACACACAAAATACCAATATATATATATATAATTAATTCCATCTAAAAAACAGATAGCTTCTATCTTACCAACTAACATGACTCTGTTCTTAAACTAGCATTACAATTATGCTAATAAAAAGGGCTTAAATTAAATTATATCCTAAGTTAAAATAATGAATCTGTGTATATATAATCATAATTAAGGAGGGAATGTATATTTGACAGGCATTAATAAACATTATCAAATATACTTTAATATCATCTCTAGCTAGCACATCACTTCTAACCACAGATCTCAAAAGTCATAAGCTATGATAACTGACTGAGCAAACCCTCATAAAATATAATGCAGTTATCACATATATGAAATCATGGTAATAAGCATGTAGCAATCGATTATTATCTATTAATATAGTATTTTAAAACAATGATTTATATATGAGAAGTAGCATTCTTAAAATATTTAAAATGGAGATTTTAATTATCTTTGTTGCAAGTTCATTGCTGTTTTGAAAGATTGCCATATTATATATAATACATTTAAATAAAACTGTTAAAATAATAAATATAGGCATGACCGCAGTTTTAAAAAATTTAAGTCATAACTGATTGCACTTATTTGTAGATTAGAAGAATAAATTATTTTACATTATAAGGATGAATTAGGCAAGTTTTACTTTATAAATAATTTATTTAACAGAGTTTTAAGAAAGTTCATTATGTTAAATAAGGTAGCTTTATATTAAAATTACAGATTTAAAGATTAATTTATAGAGCTCTGCAGTCTTTGAAAGGAATATTACCAATCTTCTTGATTGTAGCTTGTAATGCAGGCACATCAGATGGTAGGTATAAGAGCACTCTCTTTGGGATAGTTGGTTTGGATTAAGATTTTTCTTCTTACAGTAAGCTGCTAGAAGGTTTACCTCTCTATAATAATAATCATGCCAGCAGGCATGTAAAACTGAACAGAGATCACCAACCCCCTGAGAAATGAAAAACCTATGTCCACCTAGCCAGACATGACAGAATAAAAACTGGCATTGGCTTATTTATATCATTCATGGGTTAAAACATCTTTCTGCCAATAAGATTATTTACTGTGTGAGAATGAATTAGCACCCTCTAAATTTTTTTAACTTAATTCACTTAAACCTTCCTGTTAATTTTTAACAGGATGTTTTAACTAAACTTGACCATTTTAAATCCCTAATGACTTTGCAATAGTTTCAATTCAGTAATTTTGTTTACAAAAATTATATATTTTTGGATAAATATTATTATTTAGTAACAATGTAATTTATCTCAGCCAGCTATGTTAAAACAGGTATGCCCAGCATGGCTTTTGTTTACAGCTTATTTAAGGTTAACATTAAGTCATTAGAACTTTTAAACAATATTGCTCTCTATCATCATATATAGACCACACATATATACATGCGATTTGAAATGCAAAAATAATAAATTGACTCTTTTCAACAAATAAAATCTATAATACAAAATCTATTATTTTAAAACAATGATATTACAACATTTGTTTGCATATATGAGTGATGATATCCATATAACCATGTTGATGCTTATATACATGTACTCAGAGAGGGTTTAAATCTGGCACAAATGGAGCTGTGGGAAAAAATAGGTGAAACTGTTATGAGAGAAGGAATATACTGTTTCATTACTAAATTTATTATGCTTTCTAGTTATAAAATGTTAAGGCAAAGAAAGTGTTGTTATCACTAATATAATATCTAAGAAACAAAATACACCTTAATTGTTTTATCATGATTATATATATTAATGTAGTCATTTATTACTGATTATCAAATTCTCTTTTGTGAAACAAAACTAATACTTTTGAAGTATTAACTCAATAAACATCAAATGATCACCATTTTTTTTATGTGTATACAAGTTGTTAACCCAAAGGCAAAACTCTCCATAAAGTAGCACCACTCAGTGCAAGCCAGAGTAATCAAAGGATGCAAAAAGCCTTGTGCATAAAATTTTCATGTATTGTCTACTCATCCAATATTTCCAGATTACTTTCTAGCTTATGGCTTCCATCAGTGAGAAACTTTAGATCTGAAAGCACAGCACCTAAACCATAGATTTTAATGCAATCTTCCAAATGCCATATTTTCCCTCTTTAATTAACTATAAAGCTTTAAGTTCAAAATAAAAACATAATGTTGCAATTCAAGATCACTTGCTTGTATAGCCTTATAGATCTGAACTCAGTTCAGCATTTATACATGTTTGTGTCTCTGGTTCTTTAATAATCACTGTCATCATAATCCTATTGATCAGGTTTGGTATTATCCCACTAAAATCATATAATCACCATTCTTTATGATTATACAAGCTGTTAACACAACGGCAAAACTCTCTATATAGTAGTGCCACCTAGTATAAGTCAAAGTAATCAGTGACTGCAAGAAGGTTTGAGCATAAAATCCCCATCTAATGATAACTCATCCATTATTCCTAAAAATAGTTTGATGTGCATGTGATGTTTAGCAGAATAGTAGCAATCCTGCCCAATAGGATTATAGTGACTATAGTTTTTAAAAAAACCAAAGACTCCAAAATGTACAGATGCAGAAATGAATTCACATCTATATGACTATACAAGCAAATGAGCTAGAATTGAAAACAGTATTTTGTTTTCATATTGGTTTCAAAGCTTTTAGTTAACTAAAAAGATAAAAGATGGCAGTTGGAGGGTTGCATTAGATCCTAAGGTCTAGGTGCAGTGCTCTCAAATCCAAGGCTCCTCATTGACAAAAGCTACAAGCTAGAAACTAGTCTGGGGATATTGGATGAATAGGCACTAGATGGGGATTTTATCCACAAACTTTTTTGCATCCATTGATTACTCTGGCGTGCATCGAGTGGTACTACTACTGTATGGAGAGTTTTGCCTTTGTACTTTTAAAGTTTTAAAAGTATAAAGGCTACTTCTCATTTCTTTAACAAAAATTTCTTAAAGCTGCTCTTTATGAATTACAAGCAAGTCACTCTCAGGTTTAATTAGAGATCTTAAATTTTTATTTTCGTTATAATAAGTACATTACAAAATATTGACATTTAAATGTCTTACCACTAATGTATCCAAAAAATTTAATTGAACAATGTCCAAATATTCACCTCTTTTTTCCAAATACCAATATATATTTTAATATTTCATTGACTACAAGTATAATTTATATACTTGGAGTTAAGAGATTTGAACTCAGGCTTTCAAACTCCCTTCAGCTATCCGCTCTATCTCATACAACCGATGCACATGATCACACACATGTGAAAAAATAAATGATCTTCAGTATGCGTATTTCAATATATATTTTATAAATGGACCAAAATTATTAAATTTATTTTTTGAAGTTTATTTTTTCCTTTTAAAAATCATTAACCCTCAACATAAAAATCACTAATTATTTCTTCCAAATAATCAATATAAACTGAAAAAATGAAAGAAAAAATATAATCTAACTAACCAATTTTTTTTTTTTTTAATTTCGTAAAATTTATTACTGTAAGTAAAATACATAAAATCCCCTAATAACAAAAGCAAATAGCTTATAATATTGCTTTTTCCAAGAAATAAAGAATTATTATTAGATAATACAGAAATAAGATGTTAATATATACATAATACACACACATGATATATATGTTTTTAAAAAAATACTATCTAAAAGTATTTGCCTTTTATTTGAAATAATAACAGTGTATAATACAAAATAATTGAAATATATTAAATAAATTTAAAATGACTATATTATGAATACAAATAGGTGTGTGCATATATATATATGTGTGTGTTAATATATTGGTAAATAATTGTTGCAAGCACTATTACTAACTCTATTTATTTTGCCTTAAGTTTTATAAAAATCATAAATTATAATTATTCCTAAGCGCATAAACATATACATATATATATTTACTCTTAAAGCATTTTTAGCAAGCAACTAATATATAGCAATATGATATTTTAATTACTAATAGTAAAGTTTGTTATGACATTTATAATATAACAGCTTATTTATAATTATAATATTAAAAGATAAGATTACCTCATCAGGTAATTGAAGTAAAAAGAAAATGACATCATTTAATAATCATAAAGCAATCATCAATCAAAACTACTGGTTTCAAATTCATTTTGTAATAACACAATATAATTTCAACGAAAATAATAAATTATTTGTATTTTCTATTTTTTTTAAAAAAAGTATAAAAATAATTTTAAATGTCATATAGTATATACATTATTTCTTTTGCTTGATACAAAATATAAATTTGATACTAACCATAGGTCCTGAAAAGATGTCTTTATCCATTAAAACCTAATTAGAATTGGTCTCTGGTTTTGATGAATGTTATTATTCCTTCCTGTGCCAGGTGAAAGGTTAACAATCTGCCTTGTACAATTTATCCAGGATCGAGCTGGTATTACCTGCGAAAAGATCTGGAATGTGCCTGCTGACATATGATCCAGCCCAATTACTCGCTGTCAGTTGAAAATCAGCAGGCAGGATTTTTCTAGGATTTATTTGCCATCACCTACTTGTGTAATGAGTCTTCCATCCTTTAAAAAAACATGTACACCCTACTGAGGTCTCTTGCTGTAAAGATATAAAGGTGAAATTATGGATGCAAAGGTCTAGTAGGGCAGATTTGGTAATTTATATTCAGTGGAGATTCATCAAATGTTTCAATGTCATTTTATTTTTATTACTACAATACAGATTTTATGTTTGGTCAAATAGAAGCTTATTTTAAAAATAATACCTAAAAAACAATTACTCTTTTTAATGGCAGATAGATTTCTTTTTTAGATTTTTTAAAAAATATAAATAGTAATATCTCAACGACAAGTAACAAAAGTAATGAGCTACGATGTTTAATATATATGTTAAATATTTTTTTGCATTATTACAATTTAAATATAATATCGTTTTTATTTGCAGGTGTGTTTATTTACTTGTAAGCTGTTATGTATTAACACAAACACATTAAGATTATATGTTTAAAAAAAAAAAGATAATTAAGTATTTATTCCCCTACGCAAAATAACTCCCAAACCCATTTTAATATAATATATATACTAGTTGAGTATACTAATAAAACAAAAAGGCTTTTAAGACCTAGAGGTCTATGTACTGTCTTGGTTTGCTTCTTGATAAGAACACTACTGGACAGTATATTAACTACTGATAAAAGATAATAGTTTTTTTTTTTTATTTTTTTTTTTTTTTATTACCTGGTGTTAAAGTAGATTTTATTACTTTTAAATCTTCTTAACATACTTCTTTTATTATTTTACTTTTGCAAATCCTTTATAAAGTTATACCGCATGCATATACCATAAAGTAATATTATTAATTATAAATGCAATATAAATATAAAAACCTTGTGGTACAGAGCTTGCTAAATCTGCAGGTTATAAATATGATCCAGAATTCAAATCTGAATAAAATGTGAATTTTTAAAAAAAAATATTTATTTCGTAGCTGCCCCATAGCTACTAGCCATCTCATTATTGGTCAGTAAATGGATATCAGATCTTTTTAGCTAGTAAGTAAATATAACAAAGAAAGAAAAGCATAAATCTTCATCGTTTGATATTTTATTAGCTTCGTGACTACTATCTTTTTTTAACTGCTTATTTATAAAGAAAAACAGAAAAAACAGTACTGAGTTTTTTATAAGTCTATTTTACCTTTGAAATGCAATCTTTAAAACATCTTTCAAATATTTTTAATATTTTGGTAGTGCCAAATATGCTTTCTTGTATGAACAATGTTAAAAAAAATAGATAAGTAGATTTTGTTACACATTTCTAGATAATTCTATACATATTTTTTGTAACTTAAAATCTTTGGCAATAAAAGATTCTATTATGTTTTTGATATTCTGTTTAATATCTTTCAACTCCTCTTTTTTAAATAAATTATTGCTATTATCATCTAAAAAGTTTACATTGTAATGAAATTTTATAATAAAGCAGATGAAGTGCAAATTTAGATTGAATCTCGAATATTTTTTATGTATTTGATATTTTTCTAATTAGGTTTAGAAATTTTCCAAGTAATTAGTTCACAATTAATCTACAATGTCTGATAAATGGGGTATGTAGCTATTCTTAAATGACAAATAAACAAATATTAGGTCAAATAGGATTAATTAAAATATGTTACTAATTATAGAAATACAAATATGATTATATTCATTATCTTAATATAAAACTTTTACAAGAATGCATTGGTATCATGTTAAATAGTCATTGTTCTAGTCAAATTTCAAAATTTTAGGTCATATGTAATATATTAAGCAACACACATCACATGAGCTTTCTAATGAGATCTACTCATAACATTGAAAAGTGATCGCATGGATGGTGATCCATTTTTTATTTAATGACAAGTCTTTTTATAGGTTTGGATCTCATCACTATATATCCAAAAGACATCATTATCGCTTTCCTTATTAGTAAAACAATCTCTTGTTGAATATTACTCTATTGATTCAAAATGAAACACACATAGTAACACACACAATTACATAAATATGACAGGATACCCCAAAATAAGCAGATTCATTCTCTGGATGGTGATTGCATTGTAGCATATGTTTTTGCTACTAGATACATTTTGGAGGGATCTGTCTCTATCAGTTTGCCAATTAACATCATCAAGGGAAGTCATGTTATGGCATAGTAAATGTTTATGTTATGTGTGTATTGCTTATAAGTTAGTTTTGTAATGGCTGAAAAGTTTAAGCAAGATAAAATTCAGTTTTCTGTAAAGTAAAACAACAAAGGAAAAAGTTATAATGTATAAAACAAATTACAAGCAAGCTGCTCTGGGGAAAACACAAACATCAAATTTATCACATATCATAAAGCATGACATATAAAGTCCAATGTGTGACAGCCTATTTTTTTTATGAAAATGGCATTATCCACTCAGAATTTGTTTGTAATGATTAGCCATTTTAACTACAATTTCTGAAATGTTTGTGTGATGCAGTAAAATGAAAATGTCTCAGTCTGTGATCTAATAGGGAGTGCAAGCTTAACCATGACAATAACTATGATACAATTTTTAATGAAATTTAGTATGACCCAGATTGTCCATCAGTCATACTTGCATCATCTTACTTTATGTGACATCTTTTTATTCCCTCAAATGAAAAAACACCTCTTTTTTTGTGAACTTAAAAATAGTGAAGAAAAAATGATGCAGGCATTAAAAGAAATCACTTTGTAAGAGTTTCCAGATTTCTTGAAAAGTGAAAAACATATTTAGACCAATGCATTGTATTAAATGAAATGAAGGGGTTTCAATTTGTAACATCTAATAATAAATACACAATTTATTATTACAAAATTCCAATTATTTTGGTAACCCCTTGTGTGTGTATATATATATATATTGTAACGATATATAAATATGTCATTACATTTATTTAAAATAAAAACTTAAAAGTTCGCAAATAAAAGGAAAAAACTAAACGCTAAAATTAAAATGTTTGTTAAACATATATATATTCACACGGATGCTAAACTTTAAAAATATTTTTTTCATAAACAAGAAAAAAAAGTATTTGAACGTATTTTTTTAAATAAAAAAATACAAGATTGAAATATAAAAATATTTTAATAAAAAAATAACATAAGTTAAAATAAAAACAGGTATTAATTAATTCCTGTAATCTGTAAATGGAAATGATTGTTTATTAATTATCTAAAAGCTGTTTAATTAAAAAGTCAGATGAAAAGTTAGATAAGAGAAGAAAGAGATTTTAGCTTGACCAATGGAAGCAAATAAAGGCCCGGACCATAACGAAAAAACAGAACAGTGACGTTTTTGTTCATGGAATCCATAGGAGGACTATAAAAGAAAAAATATTGAGTTCCAGTCAGTTTTTCCAACTTGATTTGATGACAACGGTAAGACGCACTTGCTGTTCTCTCTCATTTTTTTGTTTGTTTAAAAAAAAAAAAAAAATGAAAAGACTGTGATACCAGAATGGAACCAGCTAATGCTACCTCCAGAACATTTTCTTCCAATGGAGACACCATGGGAATTGCCAACAGGAACCTGGACTCTTATACTGTAAGCTATATTGACATGAACTCTAAATTTAAAAAAATAACTAAGAACTTTCGTTCAAGCTTATGAACTTCTATCTGACTTTTAAGTTTTTAAATCAAATTAATAATGTTTAATTTTATATGTTTCCCGATTGATAAACATTATTTCCATTTTTTTTTCCCTTATTGTAAAGATTATTTAAATGTATGAAATTTAAGTTGTTTATAGACGCTTGCATGGATTCGTTTGCGGTTAATTATATTTTGGTTTTCATATTTGATCAAAATATATAGACATTCGATAAATAATGATACCTTACGGTGAGTATCTAAAATGTATTTATTCGGATGTCTTTTAAGTTATTGGTGACAACGCAAGTATCTTATGGTGAATGCTATTGGGTTACTTATAAGTTTCCCTCTGTGATTGTCAGTATCAATAATTTTGTATTTTGATCGTTTATGTTTATTTTGAAATGTTTTTGACCGTGGAATCTATGTAATCGATCTATACCCAACATTTTTAAACAAATCTGTGCGAATGTATTTAAATGTTAAAATTAAGTCAGGCATGAATGGCTATATAGTTTTGTAAAGTTGTATTAAGGGAGGGTAATCTTAGGTTATTCATTTCGTAGTTGAATTGGTTCAATGGATTGGATATATTTGTGTAATTAGTAGATGTAGTATGAGGTCCGCTACGGGCAGGATTATAGATATACGCCACACACCCTCTGTTTGCCTATGGATGGGTTTGTAAGTTGGCAGAAGACCGCAGTCCATTCCTATGGAGTTTTTTGTTTATTGATCTACTTGCCAACAGATGTCACATTCCTGTTGGTGGAGAGTCAATGTCTTCTCTATTTCTACTTATTGTTCAGATGTACATTCCTGACAATATAGTATTTTGTGTTGTCGTATCATGCTACATTGAATACATGAATGTATCAGATGGATTGGCGCCAGTTGATTGCAAAATTTGTTGCCTAAGGTTAAATCAGGGAAGAATATTTTCCTTTCAAATGCAGACCTATGTAGTCCATTCATACTTGACCCTCTAAATAAATAGTAAACTCATTATTTGCAATCTATTTAAATTTAGAATTAAAGATCAATATAAAATTATAAACGTTAAATTTATTCCTCAAAATTTAAATATTATTTTATATGTGTGTAAATAAATATTTTTATGTGTTAATTTCTGGCAGTGGCTTTTATTCTTTTATATTTAAGATATAAAATTTATAGATTTTTATCTCTGCGTCTCCGCTGAGCTAGTGATTTGGGTTAACGATCGGAATATTTAAATAAAGTGGAATCTTAACAGCGCGTATCTGCCTATTTTATAAATTTTTCTAGGCTCAAATGCCTAGATGGCGCCCTTGTAGTGCAGATATTGTTTTTGCGGTTAGATTCGATCTTCACTTTCATTCCGATTGGTACAAACTGGCGCCCAAAATTATTGATACCGACAATCGCAGAGGGAAACTTATAAGTAACCCAATAGTATTCACCATAAGATACTTGCGTTGTCACCAATAACTTAAAAGACATCCGAATAAATACATTTTAGATACTCACCGTAAGGTATCATTATTTATCAAATGTCTATATATTTTGATCAAATATGAAAACCAAAATATAATTAACCGCAAACGAATCCATGCAAGCGTCTATAAACAACTTAAATTTCATACATTTAAATAATCTTTACAATAAGGGAAAAAAATGGAAATGATGTTTATCAATGGGAAAATATAAAATTAAACATTATTAATTTGATTTAAAAACTTAAAAGTCAGATAGAAGTTCATAAGCTTGAACGAAAGTTCTTAGTTATTTTTTTAAATTTAGAGTTCATGTCAATATAGCTTACAGTATAAGAGTCCAGGTTCCTGTTGGCAATTCCAGCTCCATTGGAAGAAAATGTTCTGGAGGTAGCATTAGCTGGTTCCATTCTGGTATCACAGTCTTTTCATTTTTTTTTTTTTAAACAAACAAAAAATGAGAGAAACGAAGTGCGTCTTACGTTGTCATCAAATCAAGTTGGAAAAACTGACTGGAACTCAATATTTTTTCTTTTATAGTCCTCCTATGGATTCCATGAACAAAAATGTCACTGTTCTGTTTTTTCGTTATGGTCCGGGCCTTTATTTGTTCCATTGGTCAAGCTAAAATCTCTTTCTTCTCTTATCTAACTTTTCATCTGACTTTTTAATTAAACAGCTTTTAGATAATTAATAAACAATCATTTCCATTTACAGATTACAGGAATTAATTAATACCTGTTTTTATTTTAACTTACGTTATTTTTTTATTAAAATATTTTTATATTTCAATCTTGTATTTTTTTATTTAAAAAAATACGTTCAAATACTTTTTTTTCTTGTTTATGAAAAAAATATTTTTAAAGTTTAGCATCCGTGCGAATATATATATGTTTAACAAACATTTTAATTTTAGCGTTTAGTTTTTTCCTTTTATTTGCGAACTTTTAAGTTTTTATTTTAAATAAATGTAACGACATATTTATATATCGTTACAATATATATATAGTGATGATATGACATTAAACAAATAGTACAGCTAATATTTCATTGTAAATTCACATTTTTAGATATCTATCAGATCGAAAATAGTCTTCTTATAAATTTAAATTTCAGCATGAACACTTTCATCATCTAAATAAAAGTCACTATTATTCCTATCTAATAATTACAATTAAATGTTAAATATAGTAGTACCTTTTAATATTTAGTAGAACATATAATGATCTTTAAAAAATATGCTTCCACTCAAATATTATTTTTAAAAAACGTAATTCATAGCAATAAATCCATCATAAAAGATAAAAATGAATATCATATTGGATTATTGGATGTTGATAACAAACTGATATAGCTCTTTACATAAAAATTCAAATTTTGGTTTTTCAGAAAATTGCTTATAACTTCCCTGATTATTTATTAAAAGTTGTACTTTTAAGATAAAAAATGGCCTCTTTAAGGAGATTTATTTAAACATCTTTGTATCAATAATTTCAATCTCTGTGGTCAAGTTGGAAGTGAGATTCCACCTTTATTGCTAAAAGAAAGTTGCCTTGAAAACAGATTGAGATTGTCGATCGCTATTGGAATTGTCTAAGTGTTAACTGATTTTAATGATTATACTATCTTATATGAGTGAAATTGTTGCTATTCAATATATTTGTTAAAACTGGAGTTGATTTTCTATAAAATGTGTACTCTGAATTAGGTATTAAATATTATACATGTATTTTTGTTGGAATATATCTCTTTCAGTTTTATCCTTGTATATAGTTTTGTTGTTAATACCAACAATATTTGTGTCTTGCTTGGGGGGGGGGGGTGGGGGGGCGGGGGGGGGCCCCCTTAAAAAAAATCAACTATATATTGATGTTTTGGCAGTATCACAATTGCCATTATCCAATCACTTATTTATTCAGATAATGAGATGACAATGAGGGTATGTAAATGCTAAAACTGTTAGAAATTTAAATGTCAGCTGAGATCTATTTGTAATTTTTTCATTTAGAAAAATATTATATATATATATAATTTATTTACTGTACAATCATGATAAAATATATCTTTATTTATTTGAATTTTTTATGTTTCTATATTTTTTATGGATAAACTTCAATAAAATTATATATCAAGAAATTAAATAAATATCACAATTTTTGATACTTAATAACCAATAATCTGTTAGATTTACGTATTAAAAATAACAGTTTTAATTTCAAGAAGAGAATTTCTCCTGATAATTCGTCACTAACGCCATTATTGAGGTAAAGAATTGGAGAGTTTAATTTCTACTGATATCATTTTTGCAACCACATCTCATGCTGCTTTTTAATATAGTTTACAATCATTAATTTTATTAATTGTTTTAAGCTTTTATACAAAACATCTGCATAAAATTTTCAAAATATAATATAATTACATTATGCTGAATCATCATTATAAACTTATATTTTGTTTGATATGGTTTTATTTTACTAACAAAAAAAAAAAAACAATCTTTGATGAAAGTATATTAAAATAACAGCATTCCAAGATCTCTAAAATATATCATCTTGTTTATACTTATATCATCTTTATATCAGAAAGTTTTGTAAATTTTGGAAAAAAATCTTAAAGTCTACAATAGTTTAATTTTTACTATGAAAAAAAAAGTCATTAAATCATTTATTATTAAATAACTTTGAGTGAAATATTTTCTCTTTGAAATGGCTTTCCCGTACAGTATTTTTTTACAATTAAGTAAATCAAATAATAATAAAAAAAGTTAAATTTAAATATGTGTTGTTCTTTTTTAACTTTTTATTTCATTAGTGGACATCTCTTCAACTACAAACAGTAACTCAAAGATTATATAATTAATTTTTTTTTACTGCTTTCTCGTTTAAGATAATAAAAAAATATATAAAGGGATATAATCAGAACTCTTAGCAAACATTATATTAATTATATATTCTAAGTCTCACAGTATGCTTTTAATATAGTGTAATAAAAGTTGAGTGTTCTGAATCTGTTATATAATATTTAATGAGATGAATTTGTTATATTGCATATTGAGAATGATGTAAATCTTTTGCATGATAATTAAAAATGAATTCAAGGTTTTAGGCAGTTTAAAGTAAGAATTAAATATATTAATAATATAAAACCTATATTTAAAATTCAAGATAGATTTATAAATATCATAAATAATTTCAAAGAGTAAACCATGTGAGAAGAGGTTATGATTACTTAATTTCAATGTTTGTATTTGTAATATATATGGTATATGAATACAGACTTTCACACAACCCACAACTCTCCACTCTATCTCATAATACTGATACACTTGCACACATATATGTCAAAAAGATAAATAATCACCAATATATGTATTTCATGCTAAACCAGCATTCATCAGTTGGTCCAGATTATTATCTCTACACATATATGCAATAAGTGCTCAGATATATATTAAGATAACCAATCTTCATACTTTAATGGACAGGCTTCAATCCACTCCACACTACAACTCTTCAACCATCCATCCATTTATAACAGATAAGAAATTTAAAAAAGTATATTTGCTGTAAATTTTTTTTTTTTTTAGTTTTAATTTTTTAAGTTTTAGTAATTTCATTACTTTAAAATGATTTTTAAATGCCAGTTTTACTTTTCAATAGCATGGATTAATGGTTAGAAATCATGTCTAAGACTATATTGTAGAAATAAAAAAATAATGTATCTATTAAAAACAAAAACTTTTAATTTACAAAGCATTAAAATAACATTTTTTTACAAATAATTTAATGCCAATTATAAATTTATAAATTTCAAAAATATAATTTATTGTTCATATATTTTAATTGTTCAAAGAATTTTATTAAACTATTAAAAAAAAAGGTTACAGTCTACTAATTGGATCACCTGTGGCAATACAGAAAACCTGGATAATGACTAGTTAAAACAAAATAAATCATGTTACAGATATTGAAAGTATCTATGGGTGGTTTACACAGATGATTATTTATGCATAGATCACACGGTTACTTTGTTATGCATTTTATAGAAAATAGCAAAAAAATTGATTTCTTTGTTGTCATTGCTTTTGGAGGAAGATATGTCATATTACACACTCAAACTTAGATGCAATAGAGCCCAGGTATTGGTGTAAGTATTTACATAAGTTATTTGTTCATATATTTTTGAATGATTATGAAGTGCTATTAGTAAGTTTTTAAAAAAATGTTGACTTAACAAATTTTTTTGGAATATTCATGCCTGCATGACTGTGAAATTAAACTCCAATTTTTGTTTTTATTCATAAATATAGAACTGCTGTATTGAAAGTATAATAATTGGGATTTATTAAAATATAACATTAAAAAAAATTTGAGTTGAATTATAATTATAAACACACATATTCATCATTGTTTTTTTTTTAAATATGATTCTGGGAATGTGTATTTAATTTTTATTATAATATTTTAAAATAAAAAAATAATTCTCTTAAATATATCAATAATTATTATAAATATTTTAATAAAATATAAAATAGTACATAAAACTGTTTAATATTATAAGCAATTAATTTATATTATAATATAAAGAAATTAACAAAAAAATATAAACTTTGAGCAATAGATTCAGTAAAAAAAAAAAACTTGCTATAAGATAAAAAGTTCAAAATCTATTTTTATAAGAAATAAATTAGAGTAAAAACAAAAATTTCTATTTTATAAATGGTTTTGTAGCTTTAAATAAATAACTCATTATGAATATCAACACAAGACAAATGATCATATAAATTGATTAAATTTATTGATACCCACAAAACTGTACATTTAAATAAAGGATTATATAATTAAACAATTTTGTAAAACATTTAAATTGCTGAAATCACAATAGTAATGCCAAAATGAAATAGGAAGGTAGATAACTTCTTCTGTTAGTTAGATTTAAAATGCTGAGATTCATTATAACGTGATGGAATCTTTGATCCTCACAACTCTGTGCACATATATTTTTTATACTTTCAGTCATGTATTTTATTTATCCATTCAGCTGATAATAAATTGCTTTATTTTCCATTTGCATTCACTCAATGAGATGTTATTTTTTAATATTTCTACTCCTTTATTAAAACCTGCAATAACTACAAGTAGTATATCATAATGCTACCAATATTTAAATGCTCTAATTTCATATTAATTTTTGTAAATTGAACAGGTGACTTTCTCAGTACTTTTCAAATTATGTATCTACTTTGCAAAAATCAAGCTAGTTTGAATTTAGCTGATGTACTTTAAATTTTATGCCTAATTTTCTGATTGAGCAGGATCTCACAATTATTATAATCTAAACTATTATGTAGGGTATATGAGCACAGACTTTCACATGACCCATCACTCTTCACTCTATCTCATAACACTGATACACTTGAACACATATATGTCAAAAAGATAAATAATCACCAATATTCATATTTCATGCTAAACCAGCAGTTGGTTCAGATTGTCATCTCTACACATATATGCAATAAGTGCTCAGATATATATATATATATCCTGAGGCCAAGATTCTCATCACACCCATGTTGAGCTAAAGTCAATCTGACCCTTCATGTACAGGACATAATCCATTTACATATACAAGGGATGGGCAGTCATACTAGATGAGAATCTCAACCTCAGGGTGGCCTTTGAGCATTCCATCTTCAGATTTTCAATTGGATGGATGGTTGAAAAGTTGGAAAGTGGAGCGGATTGAAGCCTGTCCATTAAAGCATGAAGATTGGCTATCTTAATATATATATATATATATATGAGCACTTAATGCATATATATGTAGAAATGATAATCTGGACCAGCTGATGATTACTGGTTTAGCATGAAATATGTATATTGGTGATTATTTATCCTTTTGACATATTTGTGTTCAAGTGTATCAGTGTTATAAGATAGAGTGGATAGAGATGGGTTGTGTGAAAGTCTGTGCTCATATACCCTATATATTACATATATTGGTTAAGGTATATAATAAGCCTCTATTTTAGTTAATCTAAACTATTAGTAAAAAGATTTTCTTTTTTTTTTCAAATGACAGCTTTTTTGCTATTTTTTAAAACAAATATTATAAAACTTATTGTAACTAATGGCAACAATAATAAAAATAATCAATTGAATGCAATTAAACAAAATAATTTTATTTCACCTAATTTAAATTGTATAGCTATATTTTTTATCATCATCATTATCAACCATTATCAATCCACTGCAGGATGAAGGTCTCTCCAAGTTTAATCCATCTTCTCCAATCTTTAGCTTCTCTTCTCCACATCACCCCTGCACACCTTCTTACTTCATCCATCCATCTCACATGTGGTCTCTTTCTGGGTCTTTTACAATCTCTTGGAATCCAGTTTAAAATTTCAATTATCCATCTATTATCATCTCTTCTAGCAATATGTCCAGCCCAACTCCACTTTAATCTTTTAATTTTTTCAATGAGGTCAGTAACACCTGTTTGTTCTCTTACCCATACATTGCATTTTTAATCTCTTCTTGTTACTCCCAAAATACATCTCTCCATACTTCTTTGAGTGGTCTGAAGTCTCTGTATTGCTCTTCTATTAAGTGTCCAAGTCTCAGATCCATAAGTAAAAACTGGTAAAACACATTTGTTAAAAACCTTCCTTTTCAAACACATAGGCATATTTCCTTTTAGTATCAAGTTATTTCTACCAAAAGCACTCCAATCAAGTTTAATTCTATGATTAATTTCCTCCATTATGTTTCCATCTGTATTAATAATCTGACCAAGGTATTTGTAACTGTTAACTTCTTCTAATTTATCATAATCAATCTTTATTTTCATATTTTAAGCAAATCGATTAAACATTACTTTAGTCTTTTTAACATTTATCTTTAGTCCTACTTTCCTACTTTCATCTGATAACTCCTGCAACATTTCCTGCAGCTCAGAAGCATTATTTGCAAAAACAACTACATCATCTGCGAAATCTAAATGACTTAAATAATCTCCATTTACTTTCACTCCTTTAGTTTTCCATTTTAATCCACAAAATACTTCTTGCAGCACTGCTGTAAAAAGTTTTGGAGATATGTAGTCACCTTGTCTTACACCTTTCTCAATGTTGACTTTCCCAGTATCATTATGTAATCTAATTGTTGCTGTTGCATTTTTATAGATAATCTTTAAAATATGAGAATATCCTGGATCTATATCTTGATGATCCAATGCTTTAATCACTGAAGAAATGTTTATAGAATCAAATGCCTTTTTATAATCTACAAATCCAAACATAATGACAATTCATATTCATTTGTCTTTTCTATAACTTCTCTCAACCCCTGGATATGATCTATTGTACTAAAACCACTTTTAAATCCAGCTTGTTTTCTTGGTTGGTGGAAATCCAATGTTCTCTGTAGACAAGTTTATAAATAATGCTTACAATAAAAAAAAAATCAAACTTGAAATGATATTTATATAAAACAAATACTCTTTTATGGATGATATTAGAATCCAGTAGTAGTCTGAATGTTTGTAAACTGCATTGTCTAATTTTTAATCCTCTAGTAAGATGGATATATTTTTACTTTTTTTTTTGGGCCATACATTTATTCATTTATATCTTTCCAAACCAAGTATCACATTTAGAAATATTATTTCTAAATATAAACTACTTGAAATGTTCTATTTTTTTATTAAATACATGTAACTGAGAGTATTTTGTCTAATTTTTTAATTACCTACAGATACAATATTAGTCATGCATAATATGTTCCTGGTTAAACTTAATTTATAAAAAAAAATTCATTGACATAATTGTACAATAAAGGGATTCCATCTCTCCAAATATTTTTATAGTTATTTTCAGGAAATATTTTATAAATAAAAATGGAAATAAAAATAAACAATTATTTAAGTATGAAAAAATAGGACTAAAAATGAATGTTAAAAAAACTAATGTGATGTTGTATGACTTTTCACAAAAGAATATAGTAATGAATAGTAGAATACTTTGGTCAGATTATTAATACAAATAAAAAAGATAATAGATAAAATTGATCATAAAATGAAATTTTGATGCAATGCTTTTGTTATAAATAATTTAATATTAAAAAGAATATAAATCTATGTGTTTGAAAAGAATTATTAACAAATGGATTTTACTAATGTTTATAAAAAATATATATAATTTGGAATACCTATGATAAGTGCAGTACAAACATGTAAGTTATAGAAGAATAAATATTGAGAATAATAAGAATGAATCAAAAGCCAACACATGGGTGAGAGAACACACAAGAGTCACATCCCTTACAAGGCTAAAATAGACTGGGACAGATTTAAAAAAAAAATACAAAAATAGGTAAACAATTTAAGTTTTAAATTGGATACTAAGAGATCATATAAAAAAAAAATCTAAAGAGGGAAGGAAAAACACAAAATGTAAGATGGATGTATGTGAGATAAAAAAAAAATGCTGGATGGATGTGATGAGATCAATAATGATTGATAACACATATATCTATAGGTGTATATTTTTATATTCATATTACTTTAAATTATTTTAATTATTTTTATCTCTACAATATAAATGTTGGTATCCTTATTATGTTTTGCATATGTTATTTGGTTGATGTTTAAATGTTTTTTTTTTTAAATTTCTTCTCAAAATACTTTCAACATTTTAAGTAATACTAATATCTTTACATAAATATTAGCTATAGCTGGATGTATTGAGTTTAAAATGTCAGGGTCTTGGAATTTTCAAACAACTGACTTTGAATAACTGAATAATGTAAAAGATATCAAATCCATTACCATATATTAGAAGCAGTTCAATTATATAAAAATTAGTTATGCTAATTCATTTGCTCTGCCATTTAATGCTTAATAGTTTTTCTTAATTTTCTTACATTCATTAATTGAAAAAAGATGTAAATATTATTAAATTAAGTAAACCAAAAGGAAATTAAAGATATTTAAAAGTTTTTAATTTTTTTGCTACTTGCAATAAATATATATTAAAATATATTAGTTATAATTCATATAAGGTTTTGGCAAATTAATTATAAAATTATTTATTATGCATGTTATACTGCATTTCTTAATTCTCAAACCACATGCAATATGTTAGGGAGACAGAACTGATATTGCAACTTTCAAATTAATATCATTTGAAGGATGATTTCATTATTTTCTGTATATTCCATCAACATTGTTTATCATGAGTATTAAAGTTTATATCCATAGGTGAAATGTCAATAATGATACTGTTATAAGTACTAACATTACAATAACATTCTTATGAATTTCTAAGCCAGTAATGAAATTGTTATAAGTATCTACATTATAATAACATCAAATGACTTTTTCAGTCCCCTAACAATATTATAAGTACCTATATTATAATAATATTATTGACTTTTGAAGCCAGTAATGTTGATGTTATAAATACAAACATTATATTAACATCACATGAATTTCTCAGCCAATAATGGTATTGTTATATGTATCTGTACTATGACATCATAACATGATTTTCTCACCAGTAATAGCACTGTTCTATGTTCCAACATTGCAATAATATGACTTTCCCAACTTATTGTTTTTATTGTTGTAAATAATTACAAAATCATTGTCAAACAGGTTTATATAAGCACTTTTGATGAACAATGACAATTTGATAATAATGGTAACAGTGTTTTTTTTTAAATTTGAATTTTAGCATTCTATTTTTTTTTTTTCATTGTAGTATTAAAATGAATTTACTTTGGGTACATTATCTGTATGATATGAGCACAGGAATTCAATACTTTAACTTTTTTTTTATCTGTCCAATGAGATTAACATGTTTAGTTTTTAATAGTATTGCCACTTACTTTTTTTTGCTCCACAATTTAAATAATAAGCATTTTCCAATTTGCTACATTTTAGATATTGATGATTCCCAAGGGGGCATAATTAAAAATATAATTATGTACCTGGTACTCAAATAAAACTTATAAAACTTTGAATAAAGATTAATTGCAGTCTAGGTACTTGGATAAGATGGTCATAACTTTTACAGTTTAATCATCAAATTGATTTCTAGTATGATATTTTATATTGTTTAAAGATATTTTCTAAATAACATCTATTTGAAAACAAGTTGCTGCTTTGCTTTTTGTTGTTGTTGTAGTAGTAGTAACAATAGGAGTGGTAATAGTATGGTAAATTGCTTAAGACATTATGTGACATTTCAGCTCTCTAGTTCTATTTAGTTAATCCAGCCTAATATTTTGTTTATAATTGTTACTAAGATGAGGATTAATGCTGAAGACATCATCTCTGATTTATCCTTTAACACTGTGCAACATTGCACAGAGCTTTGTGTTTATTAACCACAAATGAATTTTTTGTGATAATTGCATTTATTGTTAAACCCTTATGCTCTAAACATCATTCACTTATTCTTTTAATACATTATTTATTTAATTTTAATAGTATATTATAAAAATTACTGATAGTAAATTGCTAATGTGTTTGCAGTAACAAAAATATCCTGCTTAATTTAATGCAGAGTAGAGTATTAGATTCTAGATATAAGATCTTCAGATCAATTACAGTGCTGACATTTCTGGTGTTCAAACTTCTTATAAACTCTTAAACATTAAAGCTATTCAATTACTATTAATAATAACCAACATTATATAAAACTACCATTAATCCCTTTGCATTCTATTCTTTTTGATCATTTTAATCTACATTTATAACAATACATAATTTTATTTCGACTTTATTGTTTAACTGTAATAACTTTGCATATGTATATTATTAGTATTGCTAATGACATGTGTTATTCTTCTTTAACTGTTATCTGTTTATACTAGTGCACTTTTGGGATGAGCACCATAAGCAGAGATGTATTATTTTGTTCAGTTTACAGCTTTTATAGTGTTTATTTATTATTTTTAATATGTAAATTAGCTAATTTTATATATTTTACCAGTTTAATAATTGATTACTATTAGCTCTTCTGTTTATAATGTTGTTATTTGTGATGTAGTACACATCCTTTATTTTTCTCTTTCTATCATGGGTCAAAGCTGGGTTGATATTCTTAGAACATAAAAAAGAACATAGTTGCAACTTTGATCCACAAAACATCAAATTAGTGTGATATGAATGTGACAACAGAACGAGAAAAATAAAGGAGGGTTGGTACATCACCAATAACAACAATGTTGTAAACAAAAGAGCTAATAACATCCAATTATCAAATCCTGGAAAATGTAAATTATCCCTTTTACATATTTAGAATAATAAATAGACACACTGAATGAAATAAAACAACTATGATTATTGTTGCCAACACTAAAAATGCACTAAGCCAAACAGATAACAAAGAAAAATACATACTAGCATACATATGCAAAGTTATGATATATAACAATATTTATATATATATGCATAAAATAATTAAAATAGTGGATAAATTAAAATATATAAATTAATGAAAAAATAATATGATTCTTCTAAAATAAAAAATATATAAACAAGCTTAACAATATTTCCATTTGTATTTACATTAAGCTATTATTTGATATTTTTGACAATAAAATCGGTTTAAACGTTGTAAAGACACTTAACAATTCAAAATGAATTTCTATCTATACCTTTAACGTCAGTATTACCTAATCCATCTTGGCAGGAATGCAGAGCTTGAAAGATCTTTTTAATGTAACTTTAATCCTTCATTTATCTATGATATTTAAAAGAGACAATACATTAACTAAAAGTTTGTAATTAAAAAACGCATACTGTATATAAATATATTTGTACGTTCAACTATATTTTCAGCAAAAAAAATTAATCAAATTCATTTTGTCTAAAAAATAATTCTTTTTTTATAAGTTATGAACTAAAAATACAATTAATTAAAGACAGTTATGGAATATATCTACAACCGAACATATTTCAATATTTTAGACAATGAATTTAAATTTTATCATTTAATGGTCGCTTACAATATTCATACATAGTAAAAAGTTTTAAAACTTTTATTCCTGAAAATTATAATTAATTCTAACTTATTCTAAACCAACTAACAAAAGTCAAGCGTTGGTGGCCGAGTGGTTAGCACAGCTGCCTTACAAGCAGTTGTCCCTCATTCGCTTCCCGACCGACGCATATGAAAAAAAAAAAAACTAGCAAAAGTCGTTTGACTCACAAAAAATAAAATTAAAAAACTGATTAATATATCTATGTGTTATGTCTATGAGTGAGATTCAAATTTGGAGAATAGTTGAATTGTTCACTTTTATACTGTCTAACATTTTTTTTAATATATAGAATTGTAACTATTTCATCTATTCATCTAATAATTGATTTAGTGAATAAGTATCTAGCTATTATTAACTAGAGAGTTAATGTCCACTAATAGAGAAATGATTTAACAAGATTGATTATATCAATCCAGATATAACTATCTGAAAACATTAGATTCTAAAGAAAAAGGTTAAATGTCATATAACTTTTTTAGTATATAGGGTATATGAGCACAGACTTTCACATGACCCACCACTCTCCACACTATCTCATAACATTGATACACTTGAACACATATATGTTGAAAAGATAAATAATCACCAATATATGTATTTCATGCTAAACCAGAAATCATCAGTTGGTCCAGATTACCATCTCTACACATGTATGTTATAAGTGCTCAAATATAATAGATTGACCTTAGGTCAACATGGGTGTGACAAGAATCTCAGCCTCAGGGTGGCCTTTTAGCATTCCATCATCAGATTTTCAATTGGATGGTCAGTTGAAGGGTTGGAGTGTGGAGTGGATTGAAGCCTATCCATTAAAGTATGAGGATTGGCTATCTTAATATATATCTGAGCACTTATAGCATATATGTGTAGAGATGGTAATCTGGACCAACTGATGATTGCTGGTTTAGCATGAAATACATATATTGGTGATTATTTATCTTTTCAAAATATGTGTTCAAGTGTATCAGTGTTATGAGATAGTATGGAGAGTGGTGGGTCATGTGAAAGTCTGTGCTCATATACCCTATATATTACATATATAAACACAGATATATAATAAGTCAGTGTGTTTCAGTTATAACTTTTTTAGATAAAATGGGGCATTGCCTGTGTGAAAAAAAATAAATTAATGTAAGAATTTTAAATGTTGATGTAAATCAGGGGTAGTCAACCTTTTTATGCATACCACCCACTTTTGTTTCACAGTAATAGTGATTTATAAAATAGGAAAGTAACTTTACTTTATAAAATTTATAAAGCAGAGTTACAGCAAGCTAAAGCATATAAATCTCTATGAATTTTTTTTAAAAAGTCAATTAAATTTTAAAAAAAAAGTGCTTCAGTGTTGAACAAAACCTCTACCACCCACCATGAAGGCTGGAATGCCCACTAATGGGTGGTAGGGACCAGGTTGACTACCTTTGATGTAAATTTATATTTAATGTTATTGTAGATATTGTTTTAGTCTTATGAATAAAAGAAAGATGTATAAATAACACTCCTTTAAATGGGAAATCAATACTGATAAAACTAAAAAGTGCTTCCAAGGGATATATGTAATATTTGTACTGCTATTGAAATAAAATATAACTATGAATCAACTGCAAAAAGTTCTTAAACAGAAATATAAAATTTGCTTGGGTTTAAGCCTGGATTTGACAGAAGAATTGGGATTATGATTCAAAAATATTGAGCTCCAGAATGTGCTACTTTATTATTGCACCAAACCATCTTAATATGGATTATGTAATAAAACATTGAAATCCCAAAAATTTGGATTACATAAGAAATATATCTGTTAAAATGAATAGATTTTAGTTAGATTATGTTTTGATTTAAAATATATTTAGAAACAGCATTAAAAATGTGTGTGCATACCTAGAAGCAGATATTGATTGGATCATAGTTTAGTAGTGGAAGAATTGAGATTTTTTAAGAGAATAAAATCAGAGTCAAAAAATAAGTGGACAATTAATAAATTAAAATGAGGTTTTAAAAAGTATTTCAAGTTGTTGGAATAAAAATTGTAAACAATAATTGCAAATTCAAATAAAAATGAAAATTGTTTATAGAAAGTTTAGAGAATGCTATAACAAATGTAGTTAGTAAATTGAAAGCAAAGCAAAAGAGAAAAAGTATTTAATTAGTAATGAGATGATAAATAATAATGATATAGGATAGAATATGAAAAAATAAAAATTATCTGGATAGTAATAAATGGGAATATAAAATAAAAATATATAAGAGATAATACATAGAAGGAGAATGTAAAAAACAGTAAAATTATTTTTTTTAAAAAAGGATTGATTTAATTTATGTTAGAATAAAGTACTTATATGGGAAAATCAACTTCAATTTGAATGAATAAGTACTTGCCAACTATTAATGAAGAAAGTACATGCAGTAAAAGTTTTGGAAGGATATGTAATCTATATTAGTCAAAAAACCAAAATAATTTAGATACACATAAATTAAATGTGCAGTAACAATAGAATTGTAAAATAATTATCTTCAATAATAAATGATAAAGTTATCTCTTTTAAATTATTGAAAGAAAGAAATAGATTTCGGAGAATTAGTTTGCTTTAGTTGAAAAGTCAGCAGATTTCTTTTTAATGGAGTTGGTGTAGTAAAAATGGGAAAATTTTATAGCAATTAGCTTAATCATCAACTCTTATAACCTATAAAAAATTACAGTTACTACATTTCAATATCACATACAAAATAGCCATTTAATGTTTTTATATAAATTTATGATAATATTTAAAAGTGAAATATCTACTGTAACATAACTTCAAAATGAGAAATTAACTGCTGAGTGAGAAATCATTTTGACAATTGATTATAAATATTTCAAATACATTTTGCTGCATGTCCATCTTTTTAATATTCTTTTCTAGTGAAGAGTCATCAAATCATAGGCAGTAGATGACAAATGCAAATCATTGTTCATTTATTGCATAATGGTACAAGTTTAAGCTTGTTATAAAATAGTGTGACTCAAGCAATAAATAGGATGAAAACTAAACTGTATAAAATATCATCTAAAAGTAATTCTATGCATCAAAAAATACTAAAAAAATAGACAAGTGCACAAAACTCATGGCCCACATGCTTTAATTAGCAACTGACAAATTTGTGTGAGTATAAAACACTAGCTGATAGCAGTTGAGGTTAATCTTCAAAGTAACTGTAAGTTGTTGCTGGTCTTAAAGTAAATGGATTTAATTTACCATTAATTTATGTATCTTTATTATATTCTTACTTAAATAGCATTTTGGATTCAGAGCACAATAACAGAAGTTGCAATTAGAGTATTAAAAAATATTTTTAAAGCATGCAAAAGAGAAAAAATGACCTGAAAAAGCTATTTCATTGGATTATTCTGCTGAAAGGAAAAATATTTATTAAGAAAAGTACGTAGAAATAGCCTAACTGAATCAAATCAATCAGACATTCAGTTATAGAACTGATATAGTATTTTGGATATGAAGACTATGTGCAAGTTGATCTTCATTCTTCTTAACCTAACAATAACCTTCAACTGCATCCAGGCCAGCTTCTCAGCATTTTTAAATAATGTTTCTTTCCAGGTCAATTTTTATCTTACCATTAAATCTTAGAATATGTGCAATCTAATGCAGTACTCTCATCTCAGTTGTATAATGTTTTGGTTTTCAAAGCTTTAATATTTTATTTTATTTTCATCTAGATAATTTTTCCCATCATTCTCTAATTTCATGTACTAAATTCCTCTAAATTTCTGGATAAAAGAATCCATGCCTCAGCACTATACAAAACTACTTATAAAATATAGGATTTCATTATCCTTTTCTATAACTCCATATCTATAGATTTTTAAATCAATAAGGGCTGCTTTTTATTAAAAAACATATTTTTTTCAAACTTTTCTATTGATCTTATATTTATAATGTGTATTCTATAATCACCAATTAACCAGGATATTAAAAATGATTCAGTAGTTCCATCATTTGAATTCTTAACTCTTTATGTCTATGCTCAATAAATTATTGTCAAATACCCTAAATTTTGTATTATTTTTTTAAATTGAACAGCAGAAATCCATCTTATTGCCTTTGGTAAATATGTCTCTAATTTGAAAAGGTCAAATTAGTTTAAATTTTTCTTTTATAGTCTAATTTTTTTGCCATGATTTTTGGAGTTTACAAGATGTCTCATTGCTTATAGTCAAAATATGAGTAATTTTGTTCCTCTGTTTTGTGATCTATTGTTTTGTCCTCTTTTTTATATAAATATTATATAATATTTATATTTATATATTGGACTACTTCCACCATCTAATATAAATACTGAATGTCTTTAGAAAAATTTAATATTATTTAAATATTTCAGTTTGTTAGAGCATTACCTTAATATTCAATATACAAGAATCTAAGAGTCCAAGTTTGATTACCATACTTACTAGTACTGTCACTGGTCAGGCCAGCAACACCTACAGAATAGAGGAGAATAATATCTCTCAAAACATTGTGCATGTACCAACTTGTGTATTTGGAATATTTAAATAAAATGGTCAGGCCAGCAGACATTCAATACTGATATTAAATTATAGAAATAGTCCAATATATAAATACAACTGAAATCTCATTATCACAAACCTTCAGGAAAACATAATATATTTTGTAAGTAATTTTTAGAATAATAAAAAATAAAATTTACTTTATTATAATAACTGAGTGTATTTTTTTTTTCTAAAGGAATGCATTCAACTGATCTCTGTTACCAGGCCTTTGAAAATTTTGCATGGTATTGCTTTTTTGAGTGATATTGTTGCACAAAGTTGTCATACATATGTTCTAGCAGGAAAAAAAAACTGTTGATCAATGACAATTTTTTCCAAATGTTAAATATTTTACTCATTTTATATAAAAAATTTAAACAATCAAATAAAATTCACTACTTGGACTTTTTAAAAGCATTAGCAAAATGAACTATCCCTGAATTTTAGAAACATTATATATGAATGATAATAATGATAATAATAAAAATGACAAAAAATTCAAGATTAAAGAAAAATTCAATTATTTTTATATTGTTTTGCTTTTAAATGCATAGTAATTATGCCATAAAATAATACTTTTCTAATGTGTGTTATCATTTTATCACATATAGCATTTTCATTACAAAACTATCTTGTACCTGCTGCAGTTTAATTTCATAAATATAAAATTATAAATAGGCAGAAAGGTTTTTAATCACCTATTTTATTTAATCTATATTTATATCAGTTGGAAAGCTAATGGTTTGAGATGAAGATAATAGCCACATTAAGAATAAGAAGATCTAAATGCAGTGCTCTTAGATCCAAGTCTTCTCACTGATGAAAGCCACAAGCTGGAAATTAGTCTGGGGATATTGTATGAGTAGATATTAGATAGCAATTTTATGTGCAAACCTTCTTACATCCATTGATTACTTTGGCTTGCACTGGTAGTGCTACTGTATGGAGAGTTTAGCCTCTGTGTAAAAATAAGATTTATCATGTTTGTTGCTGATTTGGAAACCGATTGTAATTAAAGAGAATGATCTTAAGAAATTCTCATGCAGACTTAAGAGAGTTTGTAAAAAATTTGGAGTAAAAATAAATGCAAAATAAAACTAAAACAATAAAAATAACCAGTTTAAGAATAATTAATTATTGGATAGTAAAGTTGAGAGCAGGCTAGTGTTTAAACTTTTATAACTGGTTTAATTGATGATAAAATTAGGAATAAAAAAATAGTAAAAACGTACTTGAGTAGCTATTTGACAAGGATATATTATTGTAAAGATTATTGAATGAGTATCTAAAAATAAAAATTGTTAAATATTTCTCTAAAGTATAACTTTGTATGGAGCAGAAAATTGGACAATTAGGAAAAAAATGAGAAGGCAAAATTGGAGGCTTTAGAGATAAACATTTATACAGAAAGATAAACAAAATGTGGTGGAAAGATAAGATTAGTGATGAAAAAATATTAGAAAAAAAGTGTGTGGGGGGGGGGAGTATTTTTGAGAATATTATGAAAGAAAAAAAATGGTCTAAACATATAATTAGAGTCAGCTAAGATGTATTAAATGAAACTGTTTATAAGATGGAAAAAAGAAATAGGAAAAGAAAAGCTTATTGTATAAATGAGAATATATAATTATTACCATTATTGAGAGCAGGTGTTATATTCTACAATTGGTAAATCCATGATTTATAATTTCTTTGCCAAATCAATGCCATTATTTGATTATTTGCTCTGCATTGGAAAAATCATTCCTGCATTGCACAAGGTTTTCTGCATATCCTGCACTAAACATGTAAGAAGTAATTTTTGCTAACATCTCAGATTGTTAAAAATTATGTATTATTTATATCTTTAAAATAATATATGGCCACAATCAAAGCATTTGATAAGTTTTAACAAAGATTGCAAAAAGAAATTTAGGATTCACTTTGATTCTATTTGAGATTTTAAAAATATTGAACAGGGAAAATTTCTAATGTTTACTCCAGATATTTTTATCACTGCAAATGCTACTATTATAAGAATATTCATCTGGTAATTCAACATGGATGTGTGGCTTATTAAGATGTATGAACTAAAGTGACAATTTTACAGCCTTTTAACTTCTGAATAAAATTAAGAACAAAAAACATCATGTTTTTTCTCTCAGTTATCTGATAATTTTTAACTAGTTATCAGTTAAATACTCTTAAAGGCAAAATAAATGTGTGTGAATATCTTTTTTTTCTTATAGATATGTACAATGGTGACAGACAAAACAAAATTATGAGGCTTATTCCCAGGAAGCTGTAAAGTTATCAACTGAGCTGTTAAAACCACTAAAAATCCCATGACAGTGAATCCAGGTGGAAATTTATGCTAAGTCTTTATTTAGATACCTAATCAATTGAAGGAAATTTGCCAAAATTAGAAGAATTGTCTAAGATTAGATAGGGCATTATTAAACCTTATAAAGTTAAAAGAAAAGGCAACAAAACTATTGATTTAAAAAGTTGACATGTATTTTACTACAAAAGCACAAATAATAGAAGCTGAATGAAATTGAATTCATTGTAAATAAAACATTGTGAAGATTGATGAAATACTAAACAGAGTGGTAAAATTAATTATTAATGGAGGATACCAAATACAAAGCATTCATGTCTATGCCCCAACAAATTCTCATTGTGGTGAAGAAATTGGGAATTTTTATATGGATTTACAAAATACTTTTGATTAGATCAAAGAACATTTTAAAATTGCTATGGATGATTTAAAGCCTTAACTGGTAAATGATTGGAAGATGAATGTGCTATGAGTAAATTTGATTTTGGTAATAGAAATAACAGAGAAACAGTTTGGAAAATTCAGAGAAAAACTGTATAATATAATTTTTTTTAGAAAAATTCTAAATAGAAATGGATATGGATATAAATGTATAGCAGAGTTGAATTATATTTTGACTAACAGAAAATACATATTACAAAATTGTAATTTTAAACATAGTAATTGATCATAAATTAATGAGATAAGATACATTTTCATACAAAATTAGAATGGCAAAACTATTAAGAAAGATAAAGCCAACAATTGATTTTCCTAATCTTTTGAAGCACTTCAATGAATTCAAATTTGTAAATTATTTTAAAATATTCATATACTTTGAAGATGGATGAAATTTGGTAGAAATCAATAAGACCAAAAATAATACTCTATTAAAAGGTGCAAGAAAGATAGCTGGTATAAAAATTGCAAAAATTTACCAGTAAATTTTTATGCAGCAGCAACTTTCTCTATACAGTATTGCTACCTAGTGCAAACCATAGTAATTAATGAACTTCTAGAAGGTTAGAGCATTAAAATCCTTATCTAGTAGCAACTCACCCAATATCTCCAGCCTAATTTTTAGCTTATGGCTTTTATCAGTGAAAAGCTTTGGATCTGAGAGTATTGCATATAGATCTTTGGATCTAATGCATTCCTCCAAGATGGAAAATGAATATTTATAATAATAGTATAAGAAAATATATTTGTGAATTGACAAGAAAACTATAAAAATCTCAAAATTATAAACACCATTTTGGTATTGGAAGAAAAGTTTTTTCATCAATAACAAAAAAAAAAAGATGAAACTATTATATAAAAAAAGAAATGATATCATAAAACATGTGGAAGAGCTTTGTGAAGAATTATATAATAAAGAAAATTAAAAAAAAAAACAAAGTTTATAACATTTTCTGAATTGCCAAATATTTTAAATGAAGAGATAAGACTTGCAATTAAATCTATAAACAAAGGGAAAGCTCTAGAAAAAGATAGAATTATATCTTTGAAAAAGCAGATGAAGGAATAGAAAAATTGTTATAAAATTACATACCAAAGATCTAAATAATAAAGATATATTAAATGATTGTAAGAATACAGTAGTAATATTGATACTGGATAAAGGTGATAGAGAAGTAATACAAATTACAGATCTCTTTGCCTTCCATCAAGCTAATGCAGCACAACTACAGCAATTTTTTGGAACCAAAAGAACAAGCTTGATTTAAAAGTAGTTTTAGCACAGTAAATCCAATTCAAGCATTAAAGAAGTTATAGAAAGAACCAATGAATATGAGTTACCACTATGTTTTGGATTTCTATATTATGAAAATGATTTCATTCTCTAAGCAAATCTATAGTGATCAAACCATTAAATTATCAAGATATACACCTAGAATACTATTGCTTTTGAATAATATTTATAAAAATGAAACATTAGATTACATGGTGATATTAAAAAAATAATAATGAAAAGGTTATAATGATTTCATAATTTCAAAACTTTTTACAGCAGTTTTAATAAAGTGTTATTCCATATTGCCCAAACTTTCTATGGTGGTTTTTAAAAAAAACATTTTCTGGATTAAAATGAGATGTTAAGTGAGTAAAAGCAAATGAATATTATTTAAGTCATTTAGATTTTGCAGATGGGTTTTTTTTGTTTTTTTTTTTTTTTGCAAATGATACTTCAGAGCTTCTTAAAATTTTGCAAGAGTTATTCAGATAAAAGTAAGAAAATAAAAGTACAGATAAGTTCTAAAAGAATTCGGTAATGCTCAATAATTTTTTTTTTAGAAAAAGAAAATAAAAATTGATAATCATAAAATTAAAAGATATTAACAACTACAAATGCTTTGGACAGGTTATTACTACCTATGGAATCGTAATGGATGGAATTAATTATATAATTTAACTTGAATAAACAGTTTTTGGTAAAAATAACTTGGTATTAAAAAGAAATATGCTTAAGTATTAAAAAAAAAACAGGTTTTTAATACATGTGTTTTATTCTTCCTTAATATGGATCTGAGATTTTCTCACTTAACAGAAGTCCAATAGAAAGATTTTGGACAATTCAATGAACTATGGAGAGATGTATGTCAGAGATAAGAAGAAATTAAGAATGAAACACATAGATGAGAGAACATACAGCTATTACTGATATTTTTGAAAGAATTAAGAGATTAAAATGCAGCTGGGTTGGACATATTTCCAAAATATATGATAATAGATGGAAAGTTGGAGTTTTAAAACCCAATAGATTATAAAAGATCTAGAAAGAGAATCACAAATGAGTTGGAGAAAAAAATAAAAAGTTTACTGGTGAGAAGAGGAGGAGAGGATCTAGGAATAAGAGAAACTATAATAAACTTGAAGCAACTTTCATTCTATAATTTATCATTAATAATTGAAAATTATGGTTATAGTCTTACAAAATTTAATAACCAAAACAACTGTTTGATATTACAGATCATTCTAAAATCTGGATTTTTTACATGAGATAAGGATAAATCTAAATTCAATGCTTGTTTTTAAACTATTAAACATCACATGATTACCATTCCCTATGCTTACACAAGCTGTTATAACAGAAGCAAAACTCTCCAGATAGTAGTACCACCCAGTGCAGAACAGCATAATCAATGGATGCAAAAAAGTTTATGCATAAATTCCCCATCTAACACCTACTCATCCAGTATCCCCAGACTAGTTTCTAGCTTGTGGCTTTTATCAGTGAGGAGCCTTGGAACTGAGAGCACTGCATCAATTCACATTTATAACCTGTAAATTTATTGCATTTCAGATTATAAGTATTATTAGAATGAAAATTATTTTCTTAGAAAAAAATTGACTACTATTTGAAACATTCAACAAAAGTTATTTATGCAAAAAATTATTCAAAACTAACTCTAAATATGCCATCTGTGCTTTGGATCATTGATGAAGTGACAGGTTCTAGAATTCAAAATCCATGAACGAGGAGAACAGTCTTTGTCAAATCTGGTAATCAAATTTCTTATGAACATTCAAACAATACATTATTTACAGCTTTATTTCAAATATCATTTATCTTTTTTTTATAAAATAAATTAAATTAAAAATATTTTTTATTACATTAATTGTTTTCTTTTTAAATAGGAAATATGGTCTTGAAGGATTTGGTACGATAGTAGACTGGCAGTCTCTAAAGTTCAAGATTCATGGATTATGCCAGTACTGGCACTTCTAATTTGAACTTGGTATAAATTGCTGAACAATGAATCCTTTCGATTATTTATTTTTAAAACTGTTGGCAAGTGGAGAGGAGAAAAAGAAGTCATAATTTAACTTAAGATATGTCCTATTTGTAAGTTAAAACTTTTATTATATAATTTACTTAGTTGTTGTTTTTTTAAAAAAAAAAAAAAGTATTATAATCTACTAATTAGTACATTTGCTTAATAGCTCACTGCCTGAGTTTGAATCCAAGTCTAAAGAATCTTGGAAATTTTTTCCAGTTTATAAGCAATGCAGTTTTTTTTTTCAGGTAGTCAGCACGCGACTAACGTGAGTGCAAAGCCATATTATTATGATTGACTATGTAATTGTTGTCACCCTAACTGTAAAAAAGAAAGAATATGGTCATTGTCTTTGAGGAGGGAAAAAATATTCATTAAAATTATTGAAATTTCATTTAAATTATTGAATGTTAACAAATTTGGCTACTTTATTTAATTTTTATCTAAATCAAATTTTATAATTGTTTAACTGTTTTTAATAGTTAACTACTAAGTTTATAAACTGATGTTTTCATACAGTTATTTTAAAGTAAAGTTTTACAATAAAATGAAATGGTAGACTGTTATAAAGTGTCAGAATTCTAAAATAACAAAACTCAATAAATA
This sequence comes from Epiperipatus broadwayi, assembly GCA_028023455.1. Classification (NCBI taxonomy): domain Eukaryota; kingdom Metazoa; phylum Onychophora; class Udeonychophora; order Euonychophora; family Peripatidae; genus Epiperipatus; species Epiperipatus broadwayi. Next base: position 3,578,765 of record JAQFVV010012434.1, on the reverse strand, counting down.
CTGTCATTAAAAAAAAAAAAAAAGATAATAAAAGTTTTATGCTTATTCGTAAATTTTTATTTTTTTGAAAGAAGTTAAAACAACTTTATATAGAGTTTTATTAATAATAGAACTATATATATATAATAGGATGTACTAATGATAAAAATTAGGCTTTCGATGCAATGGATAGTACATCCACTTATTTATCACAAACCATAAGCCTGGATTCAAACTGAGCAAATTTTAAAGGTTGTTTTCACATAGTTGGAGGATTTTAAAGCAAATTTAAAATTTTCTTTCTGGCTTGCAGCCACTTAATATTTCTCCATAACGTGTATATATATAGCTTACCAAACATAGAATAAAACAAGAAGGAACACTGAAAAATTCTCCTATTGTTAATCTAAAAATTCAGATGTTAAATTCTTGTTAAATTAATGGTGCTTTATTTGAATGTATATTTTAAAATGCATTTAAGGGTAAATATTCACTATACTTATTGAAAACCCAATTGGCACAAAATGATAATGCTATAATCTATAACTTTTATAAAATGAGGACTTTGGCTCCTCATAGGTAGATATCTAATTGTCACCATTAACTCCTTTATATTAGCAAGCTTCCTTGCATAATTTAGTGCTGTGGTAGCCATACTCTGGAGCATATGGTCCTCATATTAATTCCAGTTCTGGTATTTCCAGCACTCAAACTGCTTTTGAATCCCTAAGCAATATGCTATTCAATTTTTATTATTATTATCAAGCTAATGATCAGAAAGTCAAAAACGCCCTAAGGTTTTGAACTCATATCAAATTATTTATATAGTTATACAAAACTGATAAGATAAAAGTAACTATATATTTTTGGGACCTCAGTTTTATTTTTACCATAGGCACATTTTAAGTTTTGACTAATATTGGTAATACATCTATTTTATTATTCCTTTTTTCAATTTTAGTGTGCTGATATATTTTTTTAAACAAATTATAATACATTTTTGTATAAAGGTCTTGACTTTAAACTAGTAAAAGTCCAACTAATATTTTGGCAGTTTTTCAACAACAAAAAAAATTGTTTAGTGCATTAATCGAAATGGTTAATTGCAACCATGATAAAAAAAATAAAATTTGAAATTTAACTATTTATAAACATTGTAAATTTTAAAATTTGAAACTTTCATTGAATTTTAAAGATATAAAAACAGGAAAAAGTCTCTATACATATTACCACTCAGTGCAAGCCAGAGTAATCAATGGATGCCAGAAGGCTTGTGCATAAAATCCTCATCTAGTGCCTATTCATCCAATATCCCCAGACTAGTTTCTGGCTTGTGGCCTTGCACAAACCTTCTGGCATCCATTGTTTACTCTGTCGTGCACTGAGTGGCAATACATATAGAGAGTTTTGTCTGTTTTAATAACAGCTAAAAGCAAGCATAAAAAATAATGGTCATGTGATATTTAAAGGCTTAAATTTTAAAGATAATAAATATATTAGATTAATTTACTTTATAAAATGCTAATACAAAAATTTTTGCAAGCTCTTAGCCATATTAACTATGTTGAGTGAACACTTAATTGATAACACTGTTTGTACAAGAGTTAGAACTTTAAGCACAGACTCCAGATATATATTTACTATTTTCCTGAAGGTTTGTAATGATGGTATTTTAGTATTATTTGTATATTAGACTATTTCTATCATCTAATATAATGTATTAAATGTTTTTAGAAAAATTTAATTTTATTTAAATTTTCAATTACATTCAACTGTTATTAATAGCACACAGGTTAGTATATGCACAATATTTCAAGTGACATTGTTCTCCTCTCTTCTTCAGGTGTTGCTGGTCTAACCAATGACAGTACTATCATGGGAACCAAACCAGGGTAATTAGATTTTGATGTTGCTGGCCTGACCAGTAACAGTATTAGCTGGGGAATTGAACCTGAACCCTTAGCTTATTGAATATGGAATTTTAAGGTAATACTCTAACCAACTGAGCCTCCTAATTTCTCCACTTTTTCCTAAAAGCAAAGTTGATTAGTGATTTTTCTAAAGACATTCAATACTTAATTTTAGATGATAGAAATAGTCCAATATACAAATATTAATATATATTTAATTGTTTTCTGCCAGAGATAGATAAGAGATAGTCAAATGGATTTATTGATTAAAAATTCATAAAAAGTTTGTCACAAAAGGCAGATGTGAAATTGATTCAAAAAACAATATTCTGAACTTTACATTCCATTAGTACACCAAATCACACTAGCTAGACATTTAATTAAAATATAAGTTGAAAACTATTATCATTATATTCAAAAATTATTTATATTTAGAATATTGTCTACAAAAATTGTCAAATATGAATAAAACTAATGTTCACTTTTCAATGATAACCCTCTTCTTTTTTTGTGTGATGAATTCCTTTTTTTAGAAATATTAATTCCAGCAAAATTCAATCAACATACTGAGCATTCACTCATACTACTTTTTCATCATAAGTATATAAAATCTCTCATTGAAAATGCAATTTCAGAAACATATCCTAAATCCTGATAAGCATTCATTAAGATGTCAATTACAGTCTTAAAACAGTCCCATGCCAAGCTTTCTTTTTATGTTAGATATGTATCAAAATTCTGATTTCATTTAAGTAAAGAAACTTAGCTATTTGTAAGCCTACAACTATTAAAAATACTGTGCAGAGATCCCAAGTACTTTGCAATTATGTTTGAATAAGTTTTTAAATTAGTGGTGTTAGATCAATGATAGTCTATTTTTACATATTTAGTAAAACTTATTATTAATATGGTCATTATTAGATAATACCAAATCAATTCATGGCAATCACTTGGATGACACTTCTCGAGAATGACACATCATTTCTGACTTTTTTAATTTTTCAGTGACATATTTATTAATGTAATAATAAGGCTCATCAAATTCATTTCTAGTTAATATCTTTTTTTTGTTTCATATATACCCTTCACAATTATTGTAAGTCAATTATTATAAATTATTTGATAAAGTTATAACGGATATAAGCCTTATGTTATTATTATACATGAAATTATACAGGAAACAAATAGAACAAATATACACACACACATGCAGCGCGCATAAAGTTTAACGCAGGTATATGCAGATTGATTGATATTTAAAATGAGACAATAAAACCATTATAGCTTATTCATTGCTTTAAAAATTAAAATAATTACAATGTATATATATGACTGAATATTTTAAATATTAAGTTAAATTTTAAAACGAGTATAATTTAATTGTTTTTTAATCTGTTAATACTACATCAAATTCTGAAGTATCTTAATTGCTTTTGCAGTATTTTGTTTTATTAGCCAGACTGATTTCTCCTTCACGTCTTAGACCAATCACTCTCTAAAAGTAGGTTTACTCAGGTGTCACCTCAATTATCCCTCAGCTCATATAACTAGATAATGACCCTAGTGGATCCTAGATTAGGTTTCATGCTCCAGGAACAAAGGGAAAGAAGGTAGGAAGTAGAGATCCAGAAAGTCTGAATGTTTGGAGAAGTAAATCAATCATTGAAAACTTAATGTGTTTTGATAAGTTTCTCAGCCTCCCCTAGTTGATGCTAATAATGAAATCAAGAAAAGGAAACAATAAAATATGTTGCTTAATTAATCTATGTTAATCTTCACTTTAGTTAAGCTGTCAGAAAAAAATTAATTGATCTACAAAATTATGTAATTTCTATTTAATATTAAATTGTAGAATCAGATTTCATTTTAAAATTTATTACCATTATTGAATAATTATTATCAAAAATTTTTGCAAAAAAAAAAAAAACCATCATAATTTACTATGTTAAAAATTTAGAAAATGGGCAGAATGTCATACGATCGCTAAGTGTCGATGTCAAAACATTTACTTCATTTCGAAGTTGAATAAAACACACACACACACACGCTCTTAAATTTTAGTTAATAATTATCATTGTAATAAATGTATTTTATCAGTGAAAAAACAACCTACTGGCACATATTAACATATTAATAATATACATTTGAGAAATAAGTTTTTTCCAAAAATGCTTTTAATAATCTTAATAATAACAATAAAAATAAATTAGTAAGAAAACTTATTAAATAACAATGAAATGATAACTGGCAATAATATAAAAGATAACTATTTACTATGAAATAATATGAGCTAATTACTTACTTAGAGTTAAAATTAAAATTTAAAAAACATTTCAAATATGGAATAGATAAACAAAAGTATTCAGTGATAATCAAAATCATAAGGGAAAATTCTGAAGAAGAAATCAGGTATATATATCATATGATTTGATACAAAGTGAAGATTGGTGTTTTAAAATGGAAGCTGTAAAAAAAAATATTAAAGATAAAAATGTACTTAATATTAGCATTGAGTAAAAAATTTGACAATAGATATTAAGTGATTAATTACAAAAAAAAGCAACTGGTCATAAAATAAAGTAATAGAAAATAAAGAGAGAGATTCAAGTAAAGATCAAATAACTAAAATATAAATTAATAAAAATATAAGTAAAAAAGGAGTCAAAAAATAACCAAATATGCCAATGTAATCGACATAACTTGTAAAATTACTTAGACCTAATAAAGTTCCCTTTTTGAAACATAATAATAATAATAATAATAATAATCACATGATCGCCAACTCTTATACTAGCACATAATTGTTGTAAACAAAGGCAAAACTCTCCATACAGTAGTGCCACCCTGTTCCAACCAGAGTAATCAATGGATGCTAGAAGGCTTGCACATAAAATCCCTATCTAGTGACTACTCATACAATATCCTCAGACTAGTTTCTGTCTTGTGGCCATCATCAGTGAGGAGTCTTGGATCTGAGAGCACTGCACCTAGATCTTAGGATCTAATGCAACCCTCCAGCAGCCACCTTTTAACTCTACTTTACAACAAAACTATGAGAATGAAATTGAAAACACAATAATATTTTCAATCTAAGCTCAATAGTTTATATAATCGTATGGGTCTGAACTCAATTCAGCACCCATACATTTTGGTGTCTTTGGCTCTTAAACAACCATATTAGGCAGGATTGGTGTTAAACCACTAAACATCACATGATTACCATCTCTTATACCAGCACATAATTGTTGTAAACAAAGGCAAAACTCTCCATACAGTAGTGCCACCCTGTGCCAACCAGAGTAATCAATGGATGCCAGAAGACGTGTGTAAAATCCCTATCTAGTGCCTACTCATCCAATATCCCCAGACTAGTTTCTGGCTTGTGGCCATCATCAGTGAGGAGCCTTGGATCTGATCTAGTCTGGGGATATTGGATAAGTAGGCACTAGATAGGGATTTTATGCACAAGCCTTCTGGCATCCATTGATTACTCTGGTTGGCACAGGGTGGCATACTGTATGGAAAGTTTTGCCTTTGTTTAATAATAATAATAATAATAATAATAATTAATAATTATTATTATTATTATTATTATTATTATTATTATTATTATTATTATTATTATTATTATTATTATTATTATTATTATTATTATTATTATAATTATTATTATTATTATTATTATTATTATTATTATTATTATTATTATTATTATTATTATGTTTCAAAGATAGATCTTTATTAATTTTTCAAAAAGGTTAAATTAAATTTTACATAATCTGGTTGAGATGGGTTGCAGAAGCAATCATGCCTATGGTTCAATGATTACAATAGTTTTACATGTAATGAGTTCACTTGTGAGTTCCATGGGTGCTTTTGTTGCCCTTGTTATTCTTATAGTGATATGACCATTGTAGTCTATTAATTAATATGTATTTACAATATTAGGTGATTTTGGAAAGTATCTGCATGATTGAACAATATCTGTTGTTATGCTTGTGAAGATGTGATTGATTGTTGTTTATTTAAGCCAATGTACTTTCGTTATAGATTAAAAAGTTGTTTTATAAGTGACCATGTTGCAGCTACAATGTCTGGGAGAATAATTTTGCAATTTGGGCCTTTAATTGTTGTAGTTTGTTTGTAAAAGTAGCTGGATGATGTCTAGTATTATTTCCAAATGTGAAGCTGCAACAAGTACACCAGTATGCACATAATAGGAATGTAACTGCACAAACTGTGGGTGTAGAAGGTTTTTGATATGATTCCATAATGTTTCTTATTGAGATGTTTTGACAACGATAGGTATCCATCATGACTTTATGAGTATTAGATAGAGCTTGGCAGGTGTAAAATATGTACTGTTGTGTTTTCTCTGCTGTATGACAAATATTGCAGAAAGGATCAATGTTGGTCTATAGACATCAAAAGCAAAGGAAATATGGGGTTGGTAGTGCATGGAGATTGACTCTCAATATGAATTGAAGTATTTAGGCTTTAATAACCATTTTCTGAACCTTCTAAGTAATTGATGATTGTTGGGTTGATTCCTAGCATTGGTATGAGTGTTCCTGCAGAAGCATCTGGGTATAATAAATTGTAGATTTTCCGGTATGTGTATTTGTTTGTAGATTTAATATGTATTTGGCTAGATATCCTTATGACAGACTGTAAGAGAAATGGTATATATATTCAAATGATGGTGGTGGTCTATCTGTTAGAGTGACTGTGAGTAAGCATGAAAGTGCAGTGAACTGCCTTATGATTGATGCTGCAAAATTTACAGTTTTTTGTATGTGAAAGAACAATTCATACATTGCTTCCTACATCTACCACAGAGTTTTTGTTTTTGGATACATATATTATGAAAACTGGATGTCATCATACTTGATCCGATTCAAAAGTACTTAGCATTCATCAACATATTCTCATTCAACATTGATCATTTAACATACCCCCCCACTCTCTTGTCTTCTAGCAATAACAGATGAAATATGCAAGTGAATCACTATATCCCAGACAGTACAAGACTCTCAATAGAATATATATAACTTACACAAATATGTAATATACAGGCAATAAACTTAAAGAATATCTAACTGCAAAAAATTCAAGTTTATCTCAGCCAGCCTCATATATGGTCTAGGGGTTACATTCATTGGACCCTTGGATATCCCCCACATTGAGGGTCCTATGGCAATACAAGCTGAAGGAGTCATGTATGCTGGACAAAACATGATGCAGTCTATTTTTCACCATTTTAAGAAAAAACTTCAGGAACAACAAATCTATTTTGGCCTAACTTGCCAGAATTGACATCTTATGTCATCCCAGAAACCAACCTCATTCCTATGTTTGTTTTTTACATTTGAGCCAATTTACTACATTATGTATGTAATCTAGCCAACTATTTGTCCTAGAAGATTTACAATATTAAAGAACTAAATAGAATAGCTATCGTACCTTTTAATAAAAAATCAGTTCCCATATCAACATTTACCAGTCTTGACCTATTTCTATGTGATCATTAGGCATTAAGAGCCTGGAAAAGATTATAAAAGATCAACTTGAACCACATATACTTCCACTAATCTAACCTTTTCAGTTTGCCAAGAAAGGGTCATCTACCAGACAGGCTGCATTACTTTTCAAGATACTCATGAATGCAATACAAAAACAGAAATGATACCCACCAATTGTTGTTCAATTAGACATTGAGGCAGCTTTCAGTTCAGTGCCAATCAAAATACTACTAGATAAGCTAGCTAACACTACCATCCCTCCTACCCTACTTTATGTAATTGCCAATCTTTTACTTAATAGAGAGATTTACATTACATTTAATGGTAGAAAATCACCAGAATTCACACCCACACAATCAATCTCACAAGTCTCATCTTTAAGTTTGCTCCTGTTTACATTTTTTATTGATCCACTCATAAAAAAAATTCAACAGAAACTACCAGGAATTCAAATCCTACACACTAAACAGTATATTCCATGTGTAGCATACATGGATGACATCACTATCTTTTTCAAATCTTGTGAACACTTTCCAATATTGTGAAAGATGCTTGAATAATATATTCTAATTTTAAGCTATGATTCAACCTCAACAAAACAGCTGCCTGGTTTATATATGTAAACAAGTCTTATACAAAAATCTTCAAGGCAGACCTACTACTTTTCTTGGCTTTCCATTTTACATGGGGCAAACACAATGAGACAAATCATACAAAAGAAACTACAAAAAACTACAACAAAAATCACAACTTCCTTTCCAAAGGCCTATCTTTTAATTTATTCCAAAGTTTAATTATTCAACATGCTTATTATTATGAAAATTACCTACTTTTCCCCCCATAATAAAATTTTTAAAATATTTCACTTCAAAAATCTCATCACTTTGCACAAAGCTATTATAGGGGCAGAAAGCTGTTGCAGTATCAGCTAAATATCTTGGCAGAACACCCACTCCCAATGGACTAGATCTTCACACTACTATTATTCTTGTTATTATTTTGCAGTTGTAACATTTAAAATACATTATGAATTTTTTTTTGTTTATATAATGTTAATGGTATAAAATTGTAATTTAATTATTAACTTGTTAATAATTTTATAGAAACATCCTGTTCTTTTAAAAATCAATTTTTGCTATATGTATAATGTTAGTTTGATTTATTATGAATTTATCAATGTAAAAATATTAATTTATATAAAACTGATAGAGATTAATCTGTTAGTAAAAATTTTAATTAGAATCTAGAAAATAATCCATCGTTGTGTCAGTGTATTACCCTTGGCAATATTTTGGAAACACATGAACTCATTCTCTATTTAATTGTGGTTCATAAAATTTTTGTGAGACATGGCTAACATCATTGCAATTCCATTCTGAATGATGAATTGCTGATATTAAAATGGTTAGTATTAACCTAGTAATCTCTTGATTGAATTATCAATAAGAATATTTTTCAAAACTATTATTTATTACAGTACATCTTTAAAATATATATTATTGTATAACTATTATTATTATTATCACTAAAATTATTACAGGTCTAAAATAGATATCACAACAGACTGCTAAAATTTATAGCTTCTGCCAGCATTTCTTAACAAATCATTAATTAAAGTCAACAAATAGTTGAATTGAATAACAAAGATAATTTTTTACATTTCAATTTTACTTTTAAAATATTCAAACAACTTTTCATAATAAAAAAACCATCTCTATAACTATTATTTTTTATATACATAATTACTATAAGTTCTGTAATAATTATTAAATTTAACATTTATTAATATATGTGCGTGTTTGTTAAAATTTTTATTAATAAAAGTAAATTTAAAATTTTTTATTTGTTTGAAATATAACATGAACCCTGTAAATTACTGATTTACTTTTATTTTGTTAACCATATTAAACATTTTAGCATCATAGCTATTTAAATTTGTGATATATAAATGGTGTATAAATTCATATGTATATATTGGATAATTAATGGATAAATTGTATAATGTATAATCATCAGGGTATCATTCAGTTTTAAGTGTGGAAATTTGCTGATGTTGTAAGCATTGTCACATTTAATGTATTGATAAGTTAGTAATATTTAGTGTATGATTTATTATTGATCCAAAGTATTATAAGCTTCTATGACTTTGGATAATGATTTATTTGCTAATATATATATATATGAAAAAACAAATACAAGTTAATCACGTAACCTGCTATCACTTGTTATTTATGTCCAAAAGATGGCGCTATACCAAAACCGCCGAACAAGTGTAAGATTTGTTTTACATAAACGAAAAAAGAGTCAGAAATTAACTACCTCTTTCATTTGCTCACTCCCAGATCAGCTGATTTCAAGCTGATTTGCTATCCTCAATGGGAGATAGAGTATAGAAACTAGATCTAAAACACTGACTCTCAAGTGTTTATGCAAAACGTTTCTATCAGATTGCAAGCGTGAATTTTTCAGACCGGAAAAGTCTTCAAACCCAGCCTAGCAAGCTAGATATTTATATGGGTCTGATCTCAGTTCAGAATCACCATATAATCAAAGTCTCTGCAATATATATCATTGCAAGAAAACTCTAAAGGTATATTTATGAAAAAACAAATACAAGTTAATCACGTAACCTGCTATCACTTGTTATTTATGTCCAAAAGATGGCGCTATACCAAAACCGCCGAACAAGTGTAAGATTTGTTTTACATAAACGAAAAAAGAGTCAGAAATTAACTACCTCTTTCTATATATATATATATAATTCTTAAAACAAGACAACATGCAGACAATCCCAATATCAATAACAATCAACAATCTCAAACTGTCATCAAAGCAATCTCCTTTAAGAATAAAGGTGAAATTTCACATTTATTTATGGTCCAATATATTTATATAAACACTAAAGATTGCAACTTATACCAAGAGATTAAAGTTATTAATACAAAGAAGTTTAAATAAACCTCTTTAAATAGGTAAATATAACCTATTATGAATGCAGACTAATAAATAGTCAGTTATAACATTACAAACTGCAATTATAATTTTCAATTTTCATCCAAAATATTACTTAAGTAATAAGTGCAATAATACTTAAGGCTAAATGGGTTTATCACAAGTAAACACTTAGACAATCCCAATATCAATAATAATAAACAATCTCAAATTGTTGTCATGGCAACATCTTTTGACAATAAAAGTGGAATCCCACTTTTACTTATGGCCCAATATATTTATATAGATACTAAAGATTGCAACTTGACCACAGAAATTAAAATTATTGATACACAGACGTTTAAATAAATCTCTTTAAACAGATAAATATAACCTGTTCTGAATGCAGACTAATAAATAGTCAATTTAACATTACAAATTGCAATTATAATTTTTTAATTTGCATGCAAATTGCATTCAGAACAGATTATATTTACTTGTTTAAGGAGATTTATTTAAACTTCTTTGTATTAATAATTTCAATCTCTATAGTCAGGTTGCAATCTTTAATGTCTATATAAATATAATGGGTCACAAATAAAGGTGGAATTCTACTTTTATTGTTAGTGGGGATTACCTTGACAACACTTTAACATTATTGATATTAGAATTGTCTAAGTGTTGACTGATTTTAATGATTACTTATAAACCCATTTAGCTTAGAGCATTATTACACTTATATATATATATATATATATATATATATATATATATATATATAATGAAATGACATTAAATGTTACTGAAGCTATTATATTCTTATATGTCAGTTTCTTTTGGATTTATAATTTATAACAATAACTGCTTCATTCTTTATGAATTAATTATAATGAACTAATAATATATCAATGCTATTTGGGTTTGATTTGACTTTATAAAAAACTTATCAATCATATGTATATTTATTGATTTCTAATAGATAAATCTTGAATATCATCAGTCATAATACCTATCTTATCGTTTTTGAGTAAAAATAAATTAATTTTAAATTTACTCAACATACATTGATGTTGTCTCATTATTTATTTTGTACTTAGTAAGAAATAATAAAAAAATGACCATAATATATTCATATAAAGAATATGTCTGTCTACCCTATGTTTATAATAAGTAAAGAGAATATCTGATCATTACAACTGTCCAGGCTATTATTAAGAAGGAGTCAACTTGTTAGTAAAATTAACTTTTTTTCCTGTGGGAATACCTACAGCAGCACAAGATTTTATGGTAGCATAAAATAAAAAGTAAGTCTAGATATTTCATGTAGTGGCTACCTTCTGACAAATGTGACATCAACATAACTAAAACCATGTATCCATTTATTTAAATGAATAATGATTAAGTATTTTACATTCCCCCCTCTATATATATATGTGTGTGTGTAAATTTATGTGTATACATTTACATTCATAAAAGTTATAAAGAATCTGAAAAACTATTATTTCGACTACTAAAATGAAATTCTAAATGTAAGTGAAAAAAAGTATGAAATAAATGTAATATTATCATGGAACAAAATTTGTAATATATTTTTTAAAATAGAAGATACATCTTTTTGTATTAATTTTATAAGAACATTCATGAATACAAATGTAATTCATTTTAGACCATAAGTACTTTTATAAACTTTTTAGCGTTTATATAAATAATAAAGTCAGAGAGAATGTATGTTGATAATCATTTTTAAAACAGTTTTAAAAAGTATTTTTAAAAGATGGGATTTTTTTTATATATATACCTAATAGTTTCAGCTACTTCCAATATTTATAAGTTGACTAAGTTTTTTAAAGATAAGATAGGTTCACAGATTAAATGAACAAATAGAATCTAGTTTGTTTAAACTAGAAGTCTGACCAAAAACATAGATTTGGTATTGATATTTTACAAAAATAATATGATTTATTTTTTATCTATAAAATAGACTGTCAGTAAAATAAAAAATGAAAAATTCAAATTTAAAACTTATGATCATTTTTATTACTGGAAACATTTTATGAAGGCTGAATATATTTAAAAAAATAGAGAATAGTAAGTAATATGTGTATGCCATTTAGCAACAAAGATTCTTATTACAGACCATATATTAGTCATATGTTCCAATCCTGGTAAACCATGAAAAAAAAAATCAACCGTAACTAAAAATAAAAAAAATTAAAAAATTTTTTTAGGCTAATGTCTCATAGCCAATTCAGCAAATAGATATCTATTTATTTTTACCTAGACAGTAAGATAACAAACAAAATTTTTTAAACTGGTTATTGATATCACTGATTATAATATCCTTTTTCATTATTTCTCTGTAGAGAATTGACTGTGAAGCATTTTAATGCAGTCATCTTTTTAAACCTGTTCTGCCTTATTTATTTTCTTTATTATTTAGAAAATAATATAAAAAATGAACCTTTGGTCATGCACTTTTCAAGAATTTGCATGCACTCACTTGCAAGCATCAGTTTAAAAAGCTTAAGTGCCATTTTTGCTTAGAGCTTATCTTTATATAAGCTAACCTTTCTTTGCTATGCTAAAATCAGACCTTTAACCTGTTGTGTGCCTGATATATAACTTGACAGATAGATTGTACAAACTTATTCATTCTATAGCAGGAGAAAATTCGAATCTCATTTAGAAATAAATATTAAATTTTAAATTTAGTTTAATAAATAGTCTAATATCACTTGACTATGTATGTAATATAAAGAAGGGAATAAACCTTTGGACATGCACTTTTCAAGAACTTATATGCACTCACCTGTAAGCATCAGTTTAAAAATATAAGTGAACTCCTTATATGTAGAGCTTATCATTATATAAGCCAATTTTTTCTCACCATGTGGAAATCAGAGCATTAGTCTATTGTGTGCATGATATTTAACTTGACAAATGATTTGTATAAACTTATTAATTCTATAGCAGCAGAGAGATAGTATTTCATTTTAACTACTTGTAATTAGAAATAAATATACTGTATTAAATAGTCTATTTATTTAGAAAATAATAAAATTATCAGTAAAATCTAAAAAAATACTGAATACTGAAGTCCATATTTAACAGCATAGATAGAACAATGACAAAATTCCTAATATACACACTTAAGGAAACAGTATAAAATACAAAAAATATCAGTTTATTATAAATCAGAGTTTTAATTTCTAAAGGGTTTATAGTAATAAGCATAAAGAATTCTCAAATTTTATAAATTTAAACTTTAACATTATAGTGTCATAGAATAAATTTTTACAGTTTAAATATATCTAAAAAATTTTTTTTCAGAAAATTCCATGGTTGTTAACAATTATTAAAATCTTGCTCAAATATTTTGTGAAAACTTTCCCCAGCTCTGTTTTCTATAATAGTAACATACATACATATATATATATATATATATATATGAAATACAAAAAAAAAATATTTCAATTATAAAATGTTAATTTATTTAAACTACAATAAACATAAATATTTTAATCATTTTTTATTCTCTTTACAGATTTATTTTACATTATAATCATATTTAAAATGATCATTAAAAATAAAGATTTTAAACATCAAATGGATGAATTATCAAATGTTATACTACCATTATATTAATTTAACAAGTATTTCCCAAGACATATAAATCATGTTAAATGTATGTTAATGTTTTTCTCCACATAATAGGGCTACCTAGCATAAGCTTCAGTAATCAATAGATGTTAGAAAGTTATGCATAATAATTCTTATCAAGCATCTTCCAATCTAATATCATTAGCCTAGTTTCTAGCTTATTGCTTTCATCAGTTGGAATAAGTTAATTTCAAAACATTATATTAAATATTTTGTCCTGCACTTTGTTTGTTACATATGTGTAATAAATATTATAACTGTAATTAGATGGAAGTAACTATAGCTTTCAATGAGTTATGTAATGTAAATAAACTATTAAAAAACAAATGGTAACCTGTCCTATCACATTTCTTGGTATTCATGCTTAGGTTTATTTACATAATTTTAAATGAGAGTGAATTTGATTTCTTTATTATATATATGTACAGAATAAATGATATAGAATCACTATTTTAACATTCAAAGGATCAAGGTCAAGCCTTAGTGTTAACAATCTTCAAATATGAAATGAAAACTCAATTTAATATGTAATAAATAATTATAACTCAGAATATCTGTAACTGAAATGGTTTGGAAGAACTTAAAACTAAAGCTCAGTCTTGATTCTCTGATATTGTAAAAATTTTAGAGACTTGGTCTAAATCTAATCCATTAAACTGAATTGGGCATCATTCTGAATAAAAAGGAAAGTGATGGAGAATACATGTCTCTTAGAAAACCCTGATGGTGATAGAGGTATCTTCAATGCCTGGAGTTTAAAACAAATGACACTACCTAAATGAATAAATAATATTTTTATAAACTGGATTAAAAAATGTAAAAAATAATATTTATTATCATAATAGAGTTTACTTAGAAGAATTTTGGGGTGGAATGGATTGAAGCCTGTCCATTAAAGTATGAAGATTGGCTATCTTAATATAAGCTGAGCATTGATTGTATATATGTGTGGAGATGATAATCTGGACCAACTGATGAGAGCTGGTTTAGCTCAAAATATGTATATTGGTGATTATTTATCTTTTTGATATGTGTGTGATCAAGGATATCAGCAGTATGAGATAGCATTGATAGTTGAGGATCATGTAAAAGTCTGAGTTCAAACCCCCTATATATTACATATTCTAGTGCAGGTATGAAAAAACATGTACTGTAAAAAAAATTCATATATTAAACAATTTTATAAAATGATTTTTAGTGATTAGTATGTTAAAATTTGTTGTTGAAATAGTATTGATATAGAGTTTCAATAATTTAGATAATTTAACTTTAATTATCTAAAATTATAAGAGTGTGTTTACAATTACTGCTTTATAAAAAAGAATTTAAGTATAAAATGATACTTCAAAAGTACATATATATATATTTTAATTGTGAGAAGTGAATTGCTTGAGAGATAACTAAATACTTAAAAATAACTTTATCAGAAAACACAAAAATAATCACTGAATAAGTTGATATATATTTTTGACAAAAACTAAAAATTAATCAATAAATATTTATTGTTTTGATTAATATAATATAAAAATGTTTATCAGTGTAATATGATTATTTAATATTTACATTTAACTTTCACCCAAAAAATTAGACAAACAAATCAATGCTCATATTGCGAAATTATTTTTTTATATATGTTGCCTTTAGTTTGAATAGTGTTAATGATAAAATATATCTATTTTTAGTATAATTATTATTAAAAAAAATTAAAAATACATCTAGTGTCAAGGAAAAACATTTAAGCAAAGAATTTATCTTTAAAAAAAAAGCAGCTTAATTTTCTATGTGAGCTAGAAATAGCATAATTTTTTTTTTTCTATAACATAAATGTAAATCCTTCTAAAACATCATACAATTATAAAAAAGAAATACATTTTATATTTGTTATTAAAAATGTCTTTCAAAATAATTAAAATAATTTTAAAACAAACGATTAGACTTGAAAATAAAAATGTCTATCTTTCTGTTTCAGTAACTAAATATAAGTAATCTTTGGCATAATTGTCAAGATCTTTGCACTTTAACACTTCTTATTTTTTAATTGCTCCTGCTATCTAGATACAAAAACTAAAATAATAAATAAATAATTTAATGTATGTGAAGCTTCCAGTGAATTATATAAGTAAATAAACTCTTTAAAAGACAGATGACACCATCTGTCTTTTAAAAAGTTTATTTACATATTTAACTCACTAGAAGTTTCAATTACTTCCTGTTCAGTTACAAAAACTAAAATACAAAATGACTATCATTTTATCAGAACTATTCAATCTAAAATTATAGTGAAACATCAATACATAAAACACTCAAATGTTAACTCAAATTGTTTCTGATTTCATCATATTTATCATCAAAGCACCACCAAAAGTGGTTCAGCAGTTTTGGTAGAGGATTAAAATTAAGCATATATTTCAATTAGCTTTATACAATTAAAAATTCTTAATCAGAAAGTAATCAGCCTTTGACATGCACTGTTTAATTATGTTGCTAGTCATTGATGTTATAGTAAGTATGCAGGACACTCTCAAACCCAGATACAAATAGAGATATCAATGAGTTAATAACATGATTATACAGTGTGTGTTAAAGGCTGGTCTCCTTCTGATTAAGAATCACTAATGAAAGAAAACATGTGCTTGTAAATTATATTATTAAATAATTAAAAATTGTAAATAATGAAACTGTAGTAGTCTGGAAAATCATATGGCTGATGATAATAGAAATTGCAGGTTCAGCTTCAATATGGGAGCTTTCATTTTTAAATTTGTCATTCTACTCCAAAATTATCTACTGGAAGTTTGAATAACCAATGCACATTATATGGTGGCACTTTATTCTAGTTTCTGTTCTTATGGTTGTAATAACACCATCATTTAGAGTTATTGATTTACCTAAACTTATTGTAGATGTTTTTGGAATAGTGATCAGCTCTAGTAAGTAAATGTGAGGATAATGTGACCTTTGCAAACTAATGATTTTTATAAGACTGATTTATGTATGATGATCATCATCTTTTTTGAAAAATAATTTATCACATGACTTGCATATTTGTTTTATATATTACATTCTAAGATTTTCCTTCAATATTCATTATGATATATATATACAAAAAATAAATGCTTCAATCCGAAAATAATGTGTCTTTATACAGTATTTATTTTACTTTCTGGACTAGGCCTAACATACATAAATAAGAATGTTTTTCTTGCATTTTATTACACAACCTGTTTTAAATTTGTCATACAGACAAAAAAAAGCAAGGAGTGGACTGAAAATTTATTGCTGTTTGTCATGAAAAAAGCTGTTGTAAAACTTTAAACTTTTTTTTTTGAAGCTTAATATATAAACAAATTTTGTTTTATCTAGATTGACCAAGTTAAAAATACTATTATAATAATTATATGAAATAAAAATGATGTTTGTTGATTTTTACAGTAACTTGGCAATTGAATGTTATTTTCATTTCTTGATAACATTGCTCGTTATAAACTCATTACAATTTTAAAAATAACAAAATAAAAAAACTTCAAAAATAAACTTCAAAAATAAAATACTTAACTTTGTGAAGTGTATTCATTATATATATGTTTTCATTAAATTGTTTGAAAAAAGGTAGTCTTGATATTAAGGCAACAAAGCATAAGGATCGAATAGTATCATGAGATTATTGCAGGTGTTTAGCAAATTCACAGTTAAACAGACAAAATAAAAATATCATATGAATTCCTTAGTAAAAATTAAGTTTCAATTAATGTAGATGGATTTTCTATTTTATTTATAGAGTAGACACACAAGTAGCTCATGGAGATGGGCTATTTACATAACTGTGTTAAGATTTGTAGAGGTCCCTACTGTTGTTTTTCAAACGCATGATCTTAAGGTTATAGCCTTAATATATGTTACTTTACATAATTATCGTAAGTTCAATGTCTTACTTTTTATAATTGACTCTAATGGTGAAAGTTAATTACATTAAAATATTTAATTATGATTCATCTACTTTATTTTTTAAAAAAGAAAGTTCAAAAAAAATAATTCAATAAAGTTCATTTAATCTCATTTAACAGAGTTACATCTCTTGAATAAACAAATAATATCATATCAATTGATACAACAAGGATTTGGTCTTATACTAATTGACTAAATTAAAAAATGTGTACCAAATAATAAAAATTATTAATATACTCATAATATAGTTAACATTATAACCATGTACACTGTAATGATATGAATGGGATAGCTGATTGATCATAGTCATATACTCAAATTAAACATACACTTGTCATATAATGTAATTAAATAGATTGAAAATAGGAATCCTGTGACCAACCAAATGGCTATAAGATAATTGATAGATTTAATGCCCTTGAGTAGAGATTCTATTACATCAAGTCAGACTTAATATTTCATAAAATGCAAAATGTTGAAATATTAAATAAAGAGTTTTATATGTCTGTTCTGACTTTCATTTCTCACTCATACCAATACAATCTAAAATAGGATTGGATACTGAAGTTAACTTTTCATTAGATACTAATCTTCAAAAATAAACACTGATTAATGCTAATTGAATAAAATAGATATAAATTCATACTAAACTATTTGCTAGTTAAAGTTTACCTATCCCTGTCTCCCATGGCTGTAACTTATAATTATTATTGTTAAGAATTAAAATAAGTGCAACCCATGACTTTTAGTTAATAAAACAATTATGGCAGTTTATTTACATTTCATAAATAATGAAAAAATAAAAACAATATATGTCATGGAAAATCAAACATGGTGAACATATGGGCGCTTAAACTATGTAAGGTGCAGGATAATATATGTTTGCACAATTAGAGGAAAATATGAATTAGAATTAAATTTTTTCAAATTTAATTGGTAAAGAAAATTTAGCATATTATGTCTTGCTATTAAGAATATCAAACCCAAATAAGTTATCCTAGTAAAATTTACTCAATGATTATTCATAATCTCTATCAACTATAGTAATTTCCTCTAAATAATTGCTTGCTATAAAGAATTATTCTTTATACTGACAGACATACATAAAGTATTACTTAAATATATATACATATAACAGAAAACCTTTAAAATAAAACTAAACACTCTACAACATTAATAAGACACTCAATATCCAAAGATCCAAACACTTGGGCTGGCAGCAACAAATCTGTGTATAATTACTTCAATACACCACAATATGGAACAATAATATTACAACAAAATGATCATTTAGACTTATGCCTTGGGATTATACATTATAGTTTCATCATAAATACATCCAGACACATTAGCTCAATTTAAAAGGTTTCACATCACATATTCCCTAATTCAAATCCTGCTGACATATGAACATCTGTAATGCTAAACATCATCACTAGTTAGTTTCTGCCGGATTCATTTAATATCTCTATTACAGTTTTTTTTTTAATTTTTATCGTTACTGTATTTATCTGGTTACTGTATGAGTAGTAATTTTTATAATAGTTATAATCCAAAACACAGTGAAGAATTAATGAATATTTTCCTTAATACATGTAAAAGAGATTGTTTTTGACAGGTAGGCAGTAGATATAATGAATAAATATACAAATAAACATTTTACAGTGCCATTCAACAATTCCTTCAGTAGTACATTGATATTATATTTGATATGCTTAATAGGATTATTAATTTTATTTTATAAATATTGCCAATGTCTCCAAAGTATATGCATATATATATATTTGCTTTAAATTTAAATAGTTATTTTACAGACCTTTAGTGAAATTAAGGATGAATCATTTGAATATACGATAGGAATCATATTTTAGTTGAACTTCCATTAATATTTTGGCGTCTTTAAAGGCAGATGTCAACTTTGTTTTTAATAATCTGTGCTATGTAATTCCTTAATTAACAACTTCATGAATATTGTGGTGTCTTTTATAGTAAAATATTGGTTAATCATATAGATTTCTTTTTGGGAATGATAAAAGAAGCATGTATTTGAATACAAACTAACAAAAAAAAAATTTCTTCTTTATTTATTTATTTTTTTTTTGATGTAAAGTTTTTTTTATAATTTTGTTGAGTAATCACTGTTATAAAAAAAATGGTTCTCTTTTTTGTTAATAACTTCAATGTATATATAAATTAATACTTGTAAAAAATACAACATACTAATTATTTTTTTAAGATGTATGAATAAACAGTGTTATTTAATAAAATACTCTTTTCAAAATTCATGATGTTTTGATTTCTTTTATCAGTACTTAAAAAATACCAAATCTTAATATACTTCCTGTTTTATTTATTTATTAATATTATTTTTTGAAAATAAATGAATCAGACCTTATTTTCAAAGACATAATAAAATTAAACAAGTCAAAATCATTATTTCAATTTCAACATGACTTTTATCATTTATCTATTAGAATTCATGATTGACAAACTATATCCATATCACAAATTGTATCAAAAATAAATGTGCACATTTTCTCTTTCTTAAAAATATGAGTAACTTCCCAATTTTGATGAATTTAATATCTCACTAGTTTCCTAAGGATACAGAGGAGAGCAAACTGCAAATTTCTGTCTCTTCTAAGAAATGTGCATTTTAAGTTAGGAAATAAACAAAATATCATGTAGAGTTTTATTTAAAAAATGCACCATATATTAAATTAAGTAAAATATCATAATTTCCAAACAAATAATGAGTCAAAATTCAAATATTTTTTTTTAAAATACCCATATACTTATATACATGATCAGATGTGATTGAAATATCCCTAGATGGCACATCTCCTCCCACTACAGATTTTTTAATGACATTATTAAAACTACAACAACTATATGTACTATAAACCTCATTTACATGTGTTTTATGTTTAATAGTTAAATCTGAAACAACAAAATTCCAACTGTAAAATTTCCTAGAATATGTAAACAAAAAAGTTCTGATTAAAGTAATATGTTGTAAGCATTATGAATATTGCAGCACATCATTATTTCAGCATTACATAATTCTTTGCTGGGAAGATCTTTAATGTAACTCATATTCTGTCCTTTATTAGCTTTGTTAATAACAGTGTAAGCTACTTTGGCTGTGTTTAGTTTCTTAGTATTATCATTATTATTCCATACCAGTGATTGTAATATCAAACCAAGCTTTATAATGCTAGATGCACCATTATAATTTACAATATACACTAAATATAAATTTATGTTTTTATCAACATTTTTAAATTTACATTTTGGACTTTCTATTATACCCTCAATATTTCTATCTAAGTTTTTCTTTGTTCTTTCATGATCAGATTCAAGTGATTCAAGTTTGCAATTAAATTTTCTAATCATTTCTTCTGGTACATTCTTCATTATATACTGTATCTCTTTTCAATTGTTATTCAATAATTTCCTCATCCAATTAAGTTTGATTGAACTTTACTTGGGTAATCTTCAAATTCCACTTCTATATTTTCTTATAACATTTCAATTTTATTTTATCATCATCCAGGTCTTTTCTATTTTTAATATCATATTTTTTGACTTTTATACTCCACTAGACAATCTATATTCATCATTTACCCTCTTGAAATAACTTTGACTCAACTGACTGACTGTTTGGCAATTCTTTTAAATAAATTGAATTGTCAGTTTCTATCATATCCTTCTCATACTTCTTAATTTTTAGGAACAATATCTTCTAAAGATTTCTTAATGCTTATAAGTTTTGTACTTAGACTTGTTGTGAGTTAATTGATATGAGTGGTTGTTAGATTGTGGGTTTGTATTTGACTTGTATGCCCACTTACTACAGTAATATTTATTGTCCCCAGGATGATCATGTAGTCTCCTCCTTCTTCATATATTTCTGGCCTAATTAGTAATCATTAAAAGTATGAATAATGAATTTAAGGGACACTAACCAACTAGGCAATATATATATATATATATATATATATATATTCTTGGATAAGTATATATATATATATATATATATATATATAAACTTATCCAAGAAGATTATTTTTTAAGAGCAAAATTGATAAGTGCTTTTCAAAAATTATGAAGTATTAGACTAGGCATACTTATGGTGTTGTTTAGCATTCTCAATTCAGCAATCTCTTTACATTTCTCCCTTTTTTGAAACTGTTCTCTCTTCTCAATATTCTCTTGTTTTCTTTGTGAAACTTATGTACATAATTACATGTAAGATCTGCTATTTTTGACATAGCTATCATTTCCTCTCTAATCATTTTTTTTATATTTTAATTATTTTTGGTAGGGAGCTAGTGTTATGGACATATATTTTTTCATATTCATATGGTATTTTGTATATAAAGTTTTTGTTTTCCAGCATTTTGAATATAAGTCTTGTAGAAGATAAGATTTTTTGCAATATTCTATGACTTTGGAAAATGATGTGATATTACATTGATCACAGTTTTTTTTTGTTACTCACTCCAAATTTGCATAGACATATTATAATACTTAATATTATTTTTCTTTGGTTTTTTTGTCATGGTCTAACGTGTTTATTTCTTTGTATAGTTTTGCCTCAATAATATCTAAGCAAATTTTTGTTCTATTTCTAATTCTATTGTGAATTTAATTCAATAGATATATAGTTGATATGTATTCAGAATATTTTTAATAGTGCTTCATCAAATAGCCATATAATGACTGATATCAACACAGAAAAAAGTTTCAATAAAAGATGAAATGGTTTCAAGCTCATCCATGTAAATCTATTGCAAATCAGGAATGACAAATACAGAATTCATATATGTTGTAATGTAAGTATATTTTTGTTATCCAGTCCATTATACTATGAATAAGAAAAACTATTCTTCTTTTTAGGCTAATATGTTTATGCATCAACTTTCTACATCAAAGCTTAGTAAGATGTTAATTCTTTCTATCTTCATGTTCTTGATTAACTCCACTAAGTATTTAAAATATCTGATAAAGACAATGTCTCAAATTTTAAAGAAAAAGCATGTTGAAAAAGAAATATTAGCAAATTTTGGTATGATAAATTTGTGCAACTAAATTTGAAATGATAAACTTTCCAAATAATGTTTGTATAAATGCATTATCTTCTATTGTGACATATGTTTCATAATTGATATCATCAATAAGAATTAAATATTTTCAAAAAATTCAATTTAAAATTGAAATTTCGCTGTAATTTAGCAACTCTTTAAATAAAACTATCTTTATATTGCTTTAAACTTAATAGAAAAGTCAGAACTTTTAATCAAACTTATTTAAAAATAACATTTACATATGTAACTAAAAAATATGTAAATAAGTAAATATTTATAAGATTGTAATTTTTTTTTATAAATGGTAATGATATAAGTTAAAGTAACTATATATATATTTCTCTTGTCAGAATTTGAAAATGATCAAAATAATGTCTCTTATATCATATATAAATAAAATTAGGCTCAAGAGCCTCCAAACCCTTAGGATAAATGCAACAAACAACCAAAAGGTTTAAAACATCAACCCCCCCACCCATTAAACAACTCATCAATTGTTTAACCAAGAAAGCAAATAATGCCATTTTTATGTGATTAGAAGCTATAGTTTATTAAACATATTAGATTCATATTAATAAAGTAGCTAGATAAAGCTACTTATTATTATCTTAGTTATTCACTTGTATATATGGTATATAATAAAAAATGGCAGCTTGATTAACAAATTTAGATTCACAATTAAAAAATAAACATAAGCAACACATAAGCATGTTGATGATGTCACACTTATTGCATCAAATAAATAAAAACCTAACAACACTTATTAGAAACTGATGAAAAACTGTATTACATCTATGTATGATCATCAAAGACTATAATTTCCTTAAGGGTTCCCCTCTTTTCTTCCATAGTGTAAGCTTGTGGTTAAAACACTTGTAGAGGTCCCTACTATCACATTTTATATGCATATTATTGAGGTTATAGTCTCAATAAATATTACTATGTAATCAATGTGCATTTAATAAATTTATAATTACAACTTTAAACTTGATAGTGGATACAATGATTTTGTTTTCCTGGATTTATAATCAAAAACATTGGAAAGTTTTGGGTGCAGAATCAAATCATTAAAGACAAAGAGCAGAATTATTCAAGCTATATTTTTATAATATCCTATGAATGTGAAAGTTGGATGCTGAACAAAAATGACAAAAAAATAATTTTGAATTATGGTATTAATATGATTCTTGAACGTATTACAGACATCATAGAAAATGAGAAAGAGAGAACTCAATAAAATTAGATTTGAATCATTACTTGAATCACAAATTATCATATTGAAATTGTCTTATTTTAGTCATATTATGGTTGGGGGAAAAAGAATTAGCAAGTATATGGATGCAGTTCATTATTATATATAATTGAAAAATCAAAAATTCATTCTTATAATTTCTTGAAGATATCATCTACTTGTTAGCATCTAATAATATTAATAAAATATGACCCAGTTTCTCACTTAAAAAATGCATCATAAGTGAAAATATTAACTATTGTATAATAGCTTAATTATAAATTGTAAGATAAGATAATATTAACATTCAAATAAGTTTAAAAAAAAAGTTCCTTCATAAGCTGCGCTTTGATATCACTATTCACAAACCAAAATCATTTATAATCTTATAAAAAAATCAGATTTTAACTTCATTATATAAAGGTATATTATCATAGATTATAATTCAAATGTTAGCTCTTACATGTATTAATTTTCAATAAGTTTTTTTAGAGAAAGTTCATGCTATAACTCAATGTAATAGTTATAGATAAATCTAAAACTATTTTTAGATAATTATGTGTTAAGATAAAGCTTTTTTTAATGACCCTCCACAAAGAAATAGTAGTGTACCCATTTCTCAAACAATGATTGAATAGCTATTTGGAATGGTTATAGATTAATCACTTGATAAAAACAATAAACCTGTTTATAAGCTGCATAAAATTTTCCAATTTTCACCCAGCTTCAATTTTAACCTATGACTTAATAGATAGATATGTTCATCATTACTATTGACTAGAACCTTTTTTCTAAATTTTCTCTATCTTCTCATCATTCTTACAATGAAATTGTATTAATTTTTATTTTATAGATGAGAATCTTTTTGTTGTAATATTGTATAAGATCCAGCTTCTTAAACTTTTTACAATCATTTATCTCAAACATATAGTACATTTAATCGTATCATTCTGATCTACATCTGATCATATTCTTTGAAATCAAGCACATTATAATTACTTTCTTTGTATATTTATTTTAGATTTAATATCTCTGTTTGATATTTATTTCTTCTTTTATTTTTATTATCATTGACTATTTGTATTACTTATAAATATTTATATAGTTTAATGCTAATTTTTTTTGATCATATGAATATGTGAACATATGTACCTAATTGTTAGTATAAGTATCACATATGGGTTACATAAATAAAATTATACAATATTGCATAAATTATTTATAAGTTATATAAATAAGTTGCAACATTAAAATACAAAAAATATTATACTGAAAAAATTTCAAAAATATATAATCATATCTTTAAAAACAAAACAATATAAATATATTGTGGGATTGTATAGAAAAAAAAAATACTTACATTTTCATATAATCACAAAGTAAAAAAAATACTGCACTTTTTAAAAAAAATTTCAAAGAAATCACAATTTAAATATCTTTTAGTAAAAGTCATGGAAATAGTTAATATCAAATGAAACTCATTAGATCTGTGTGTATTTACAATATTTCAAATAGCTTCATGTGGCTGTACAAATATCTATAAAGATAGTATTAAATACCAAGTTACACCTTAGAAACCATTGAGTAAATATAAATAATGTTATAATTAAATAATATTCACTGAAGATCAGGGAGAGAATGTATAATTAATAAAATAATTTGAGAAATAATGAACATTTGACACATTACAATAAATGAAATCAGACCAAGACACTTGAAATGATAGGGATATTGTATAAAGAATGTCTCAGAAAATATTGTCAAAACAAATATTAATCTGGAAATTGCCAGGGGAAAAAGGACACTCATAAAGAAGTTGGATAGAAAAACTAACATAGAGGAACAGGAGAAATTTGTTGAAAGTTTTAGAAAAGGGCAGAGAGATATATGATCATTGGGAATTAAAATATATTACAATGTTACAGACTGATAAGAAGATATCAAGTTCTCTTTCTCTATCTGATTAATTATAATGATGAAATGTATGGTGTAATGATGATTATGATGTTATTATAATTAAATACACTGAAACAAAAAATGGGTGATAATTTCTTCAATAGATGACATTTGTATGGAAAATGCTCACTCTGAGCTTATAATAAAAAATTACGATGGTGATGTATCAAAAGTAATTTTAAATAACAAAGTTCAAATATTTGGGTTTTAGATATTAACATTCAAACAATGGATATAATTTAATCATATTTGCTTACGGTAATGAAACTCTATCTCACCTAATATAGAATTAATAATTTATAATATAGTATATACTAATCTGCATCTTATAAGACACTAATATAATGTGTCTTAATGATATGAGGCTTCTCTTAGTTAATTCTATCTATGAAATTATAGAGTGTGTTAAAGAGATAAAATAGTCGGGAACTGTACTATTGTTGTTTTTCTGTCTACCTTGCAATATTGCTTGCCATTTATTTAAAGCAGAATATCTATCATATATGTGTTTGCATATCAGCTTTAGATATAAAACTATGTATGTACACACTTAATTTTTAATAACAAATAAATATAGGAATAGCAATAAATTTTTATGCTAAAAAAATATTAAAATTGTACTATTTTTAACCAGTAGTGAAAAATATTCTAGATTACAAAACGTCACGTGATCTTTATCATAATTTCACAACAATACCTGCTCACTTTTAACTTTTTTAACGCTCAATCTAATTAATTAAATGATAATGAAATATACAAACAAGAACAAACAAAACTTATTATAAAACGGATCAATTAAAAAATAATAAACGAGAAGGAAATCTTTAAATTAAAAAAAAAGAGAGAGATTCTTTTGCTATTATGAAATTTTTATGACAATCCTGAATCAATAATCAGATAAAATGTTGACTTTGAGTTCCTTCTTCTTGGAGAATTTCCAAATCAAATTTAATATACCTGATTTAAATTTTTTTTACTTTCTTATCGCTGATTAACCAATTAAATGATATCTATAACTTCATTGGTCAGCCAACAATTTTTAACACTTTTTTATAATTACACTTCATTTATAAAGATTCTTTTTTTTTTTTTGCTCAGCCATAAATCTTGTTTAAAAAAAGAAAGCAGAAATTTGATATTTTCAGTTTAGACTGTGGTTAAACCTCCACTTCATTTCAGGGTCACAAGAAAAGTTCATTTAAACGTTTTATAAAAATCAATTCACTCTTTCTTTTTTGTGTACTTGATGAAGCAAATAAACATCTTTTTTTATATCTTGTCTTCAAATCATGATGAAATTTATAAAATGTTATTTTAAACTTTATTCTATTAACATTATCAAAATTTTGCATTCAAAGCTTTAAATTAAAAAAAAAAAGAGGAAGAAATAAGACAAGTTTATTTTGAGAGGAAATATTATCTCACATTTTTAAAATCGATATAAGAAACTGAGATTTCTAAAAAACAACTATGGATGGTCAAATATGTGCTTTTACCTTTTTTTTTTAAAAAAAAAAAAGTTATATTTTGGCCCAAAATTTAATAATGTAAAAAGATTTCATTACTATATAAAGTTATTTCAGAATCAAAACTATTAAAAGCTTATAAACTCAAAATATATTTTTATTAAATATCATTAAATCGATATCAATTCTTGATGACTATATCAATAGCATTTTTCCAAAATTATCTATAATCTGTTTAGTTTTTCAGATTAGTTAAAGGCATTTACAGTATTTATGATATAGTATTTATAAGCATTATAAATAAATCAGATTACTGATAATATGACCAAAATTTATATATATATGAATGTTTTCTACCTAAAAATAGAATGAATAACTAAATAATAAAGCCCATGATTATTGATAATATTTAATTACACCAAGATAGTTTTTTTTTTTTTTTGCACATCATTCTTGGAATACAATTTATACTAGAATCTCAATTCTACAACTGCATCATACACTTGTGTACATCATGAAGATGTATGGTAGAGGTTTAAAGCTAACCTGATCAAGTATTTCCTATATCTATTTTATTGTATGCTCGTGATATTTTTAAAAACACTAATACTTTCTATTCCTCATTACCAGCACCCAATTTTTAACTATCCAGATAATGAATATATCAGTTACAGAATTGTGATTTTTATTTTTTAAAGATATAACCTTACAGATACCAGACTTTTTGGTTTTTTATTGTAAGTTCTTCTCATGGTTACTTATGACAAATATTTTGCCTCTATTATCCGTTGCCATTAATAAAGAATCTAAGAAGATAAAAAACTATTATCTATTATTTAATTGGTTGTTGGCCCTACAATCATATATAATACCTTATCTTTTTCTTGAGAATCTTACAATAAACTATTTTGGAGCACTGGTAGGCTAAGCACAATATCCACCCAAATGATCTATATGTTATTGCAGCAATCATAACTCTGTGTGTAACTTTATAATAGCAACAAAAATATATAATACAATTTATAATATTTTAAATACAAGTATATTTTATATACCTGGAGTCTAGATGTAATAGGGGATTTAAACAATGACTATCAAGCTCCTTTCAACCATTCACTCTATCTCATATAACCAATACATATGACCACACAAATAATTTCCAATGTATTTTATACTGAACCAGCACTCATCAGTTAGTCCAGATCATGACCTCCACACATATATTAATCAGTGATCAGTTTATATTAAGATAGAAAATCTTCACACTTTAATAAACAGGCTTCAATTTACTCCACCTTCCAACTGTTCAACCATCCATAACATTGAAAAATCTGATGATGGAATGTCCGAATTCCTTGTTAATGCCAATATTATTGTCATGACGATGCTGACCTTAAGTCACTCTAACCCCTCATGTATAGGAACATGTCCATTTAAATAGACAGAAGATGGATAGCCCAAATACAGGTTGAATTTATAATATTTTAAACACAAGTATATTTTTATATACCTGGCATCTAGAAAATGGATTGTTAAAGGGAGGCTGAAATTCTGTATTCAAATCCCCTATAAGTTAAAGGGAGCCTGAAAGCTGTGTTCAAATCCCCTATATTACATATAGATTCCAAGTATGTAAAAATATATATTTGTATTTAAAATATTGCAAATTCACCCATTCCTCTTCTATGTATTTAAATGGACAAGTTCCTATACATTACGGGTCAGAGTAACAATATCAACATAAGCATGACTGTAATATTGGAATTAACAAGAGATTCAGGCATTCCATCATCAGATTTATAATGGTATGGGTGTCTGAAGAGTTGGAGGGTAGAGTATATTGAAGCCTGTCCATTAAAATGTGAAGATTTGTTATCTTAATATAGCCAAACACTGATTTTGTAAATGTGTAGAAGATCATGATCTATATCAATTGATGAGTGATAGTTCAGCACAAAATATGTATATTAGAGATCATTTATCTTTTTTGCTTGTATGCGGTCATGTGTATCAGTTATATGAGAGAATGGATAGCTGATGAAAGCTTGAAAGTATTCAAATCCACTATATTACATAATTGAAGAGTAGTAATTAATTTATTGAGCACCCAGAAAGCATATGTAAATACTTTAAACAGGTTTTAACCTGTATTCAATGAACTTTAAAATTCACAATAATCAAGCATATTTTGCTGCTAGATGGACCTTCCAGACCATGACACAAGTTTAGCGAATTTTATAAAGGTAAGATCGGCCATCTTATCTTTAACCTAAATGTCTGCTATCTTGTGTCGTGGTTTGAAGGTCCCTCTATCAGCAAAATATACTTGATTATTATGAAGTTTAAAGCACATTGAACACAGGTTAAAGCCTGTTTAAAGTATTTAAATATTACATAATACAATTTATAGTAATGTAATTATCTTTGATTCATTAATGTGCCTTTAAATATCTAATATTAATTCATTAATATGATTTCAATAATAAACAAATAATCCATCTTCTACATTAAAATTTGTTTACAAGTTCCAAATTAAAAATCTCAAAGCAAAGATAGATTTTAATGACTGGATAATGATTGGATCATAAATAATTGACAGTCTATGGTCTTCAAATGTAAAAGTTAGCTGCACAGAAAAAATAAAACTCAATGAATAAGCATTCTTGAACTAACGAGGCACTGTTATTATGTAAAAAATGCTTCTAAGTGAAAATGCCAATCCTTAATAAAGTATCACAATTTATGAGCAGGTATGCATTCAGATGTGATTTCATGTTAGCAATGGCACTGCATGCACTAGTGTATAAAATTTTTATGATTTAGTTTAGGGTTGTACTTTGAAGCTTAAAGTCCATGGATATCATTTTAGTGCTTGAAACTTTTATGAAATTCTAAGCAATAAATTATTCAATCATTTTTTTAACATTGTCTAATAGTGGATTGTATTTCTGTAATTTTAAATCAATGATATAAATCAATAAGTAATTTCAATTAAAATCAAAACAATAGAAATAATTTTTATTATGAAAGTTTGTGAAGATAGCATTTACTTGTTGCATTTTTTTCATCATCTAGCTGAAATATTAAATGGTTTTAATGCAAGCTTTATTTTACTTTTGCATAATACATTCATCTGTTAATTATAATACACAGGTTATTAGTACAACTGAGTTTATTTAGAAAAGTACAAATAAAGATTAAAAATTTTAAAAAAATGCATTTAACAATTCAAGTAGTTGATAGAAATAGTCCAGCATATAGCTACAAAATTAGAAGGCTATAGAAATGAAATGAAAAAAAAAAAAGAGAATCATTGCATTAATCTAACTGAGCATCATTAAAATATTTAAACATCACCAAATATCAAAGATAGTAGTTGGAAAATTTAAAGACTTTATGACAAAAATAAAAAAACTTACAATTAAGGAAGTGAATGATTTAAATATATACATACATATATATGTGTATAGAAATTTTTACAATTAAGGAAGTGAATGATTTAAATATATACATACATATATATGTGTATAGAAATTAATGGATAAAATCAACACTAATCATATTACGAAATTTTCATATCTGTTTAACTTATAATAATAATTATAAAATCATTCACTAACAGTATAAATAAATATAATCAGCATTGTAATATAATTTTAATCATGGAACTTAATATAAAGCAAACAAAAGTAAATGTATGCAAATCTAGCTATCAAATGTAGAAAACAATGATTGAGAACAAAATTTTATAAAAGATGGAAGTAGATAAATGGTGGAAATAGCCCTAGAAATAATTGTATAAATAGTATTAAAAGCTAGTATCTATAGATTTCTCAAAAATGCAGATTATGGCTCTTGAATAGAGTGGTAATAACTATTCCTGGAAGCTCCTGATCTTATCTTCACAGATGATTACTTTGATCTAGAAAAAACTGTTAGTCATCTTATGCTTATTACATAATTTTATAATAATTTATTCCACTTTATATTTTCTACATAATTTTTTTATGAGTGCCATAGTAATAGTAATGACCATTAGAAATAAAGAAAGATCATTATATCTCCAAGCAAACAAAAAACAGCTCTAGAAATGAATTTTGCAATGACAATACAAATGAACTAAGAACCACACATATGTTCTCATATAGACTATGCTGATCCATTTTTCCTGTTTACTGGATATTTTGAGATGTTGTCTTTCAATTTCTTTATCAAAAAACTTTTCTTTCTGAATTAACATGTTCAATTGTAGTTCTTCAATATATTCTATTCACTGCAAAATATTTTTTTATAAAAACAATTGACATTGCATCTCTTCATAATATCTTTAAGATAATGCTTATAATATAAATACAGTCTACCTTTTCCATGAAAACCATGATCAAGTTCACCATAATATCCTTTTAGAAAGTTTCATATTATTCATTTGTTTTGCATGTCCAATCTAATAAAGGTTCAATTTTACAACAATAGACTTTATAGCATCACATATAGTTACAACATATTGATTGTCTTATGTTCTTGTTAGTACAAAGGAGTACCCAAAATTAACCAGGATTTCATAATAAAAAAATATTTATTTTTAAGTTTTATAAATGTAATCTCTTTCAAATTACTATCCATTTGATGTATTTTTTATTTTTCAAAGTAGTCCAGAAACACTTGCAAAATGATCCCTTTTAATGCTTGCAGAAACTTCTCTAAGTCCACAAAAAACAAAGAATTGAGACATTTTGTTATTCGAGAGATTTAAAAAAAAAATACATGAAGTAAGATTGAGAGAATATGGTTGATAGAGAAGTTGGGTTATGCTAATTTAATTAAAAAATGTTTCACACTTAAAGCTTTGAGAGTTGATACTTTGTTGGAGTGAAGAATTCACTCTTTTCTTTACCACAAAACAGGACATTTGTATTTTACCACATCATATAAATGTTTTAGAATTTGCAGATAAAATGCCTGACTGTTACAAACTACATTAGAGAGAAAAATGTTGTCTGTGTAAAAAAAATGAACATTGTTTTGACTTTGGAAATCACTTGCCATGATTTTAAAGATGAACATTTCAATTAAACTACTCATAAACTTGTGTTTTATGATAACAACTTGTTTGTAATCTGTTTCAAACGTTGAAACTGTTTTCCCTGCTGATTTCTGTAAATGAAAACAGAATTTTACATTGTTTGTATTTTTCAGTCATTATAAAATCTGACAAATATGCAAAATGCACTTTACAAAAAAAAAGTGCTATGTGGCACCATGATGTCACATGTTGATGGCATTTTGGCAGATTAATGCAGAAAGGTTCCTGCAAGAAGTGTGTAGCAGCAGAAGCATATATTACAATAGACACACAAACCAGAGAATATTTCTGGTTATTTTTGGGTCTGCTCTTGTATTTTTAAATTTTTGTGGAGCCTACTTAAAAGAGCTTTTTAATGCCTTTATTGCATTGCCAGATTGGCTAAGTCTCACTTTTATATACTAAATTAGATAAAATAATAATTCTACTTGAGCTAATTTAGTAGCATAAATTATTTTTATGTGATCAAATATTCTATCTTTTAAGTTTTTAAAAGTAGCAAAAGTATATTGGAATGTGTGGTGTATAATTTTTTTACTTATAAAATTATGAGTCTTTTTAAATTGGTGGATTATGAACAATTCCAAAGACCATTATCATAAAAATTGAAAACAATATTGAAACATATACACATCCTTATTTAATCACAGTTTTCATTTGAAATGTCTTGAATTGCTACTAGTAGCAATAACACTTTGCCTCATTCAATCATGTAGAAGCTGTATAATATGAATAAATTTTTATGGACAAATAATTAATTTCAAATAATTCTATAATATTGTTGATTAATTGAGTCAAATGCCTAGATTTAAAAAATAAAAGCAATTGATGTTCTGTTCATGACAGTTTTCTGGCATTTTTCTGACAAGAAAACTATGTCTATAGTGATTTTTAAAATTCTTTTAAACATTAAATATCTTATAAGCAGTGAACTATGATTGGAATTCAAGTTACATGACAAAATTCTTGAAAATACCTTTATTGAAATGGATAATAATGATATATCATAATAATTATTGCAATCTTGTTTATTCTCTTTATTGCCTAAATTTGGAACAATAGAAGCATTTTTAAAATCAGGTGAAACTATTTCACGGATCCAGATATTTCCAAAAAATTTCAATATTTTGAAACTTCTTTTGGTATTTCATCAGGACTCATTTACTTTCGATTTTTAAATTTACAAAATGCTATTTTGACTTCACTAAGTCTAATATATTTATCTAAATAAGTAGATAGAATGAATCAATTCTTGCATTATTATTTATAAAGTGATCAAATATTATTTTAACCTGTTCAAAATATTATTATCATCATATAATACAGAGCAACTTATGGATTTAATAGGGTTGTTAAAACATTTCTCAGGTTTATATGTTGTTTTCAGACTATAAAAATCAATGAAGGTCTGTATCTTCTTTGAGTTTTAATCCACCCAACATTTTTAAGCCTACTTATCAGTCATTGAACTTTTGCAAAAAATGTCATATATTTATTATAAAGTTCTACATTTAATATGGTATGTAGTCAAGCAGAAAATGTCATGTTAGCCGAGAAGTCAGTGCACCCACCTTGCAAGCAAGCAGTTGGTTACAGATGGTTGTTGCGGGTTCGCCTCCCGACCAATGCTAGGACATATGGAAAAAAAATCTCTAATAATAAGATTATTATCAAAAAATCATTCATGATTTATCTTTTTTGTAATCCCAGGAATTGATTTGCTCATAGCCATAATACATTTAAAAACAGTTCATGATTCAGGTAATATGACATTTCTGAAGGTCCAAATTAGCAAGTGATTTTTAATAGATGTTAAAATTTAGAATGTATAGTGGATTCTTTTAAAAAAAGAACATCAATTTTCTTATGAATATGAGTGAAATAATATCTATTTTTATTGCAACTATCATTTTAATTTTAGAATGTATTAATCTGTGATCAATCCAACTATCTGCACTTGTAAGTTGTTGCATAATATGAACTTCTTTTGTATTCTGGCATAACTATAATGTATTTTATTAATATATTCTGGTTCATAACTACAATGCAATCTATTAAATGCCATTGTTTTGAGCTATGACACATTCATGTTTCTTTATAGCAGTTTTTTTGCCTAAACAAAATGTTTTTGATAATCAGTGCATATGTTGTCAACACATAACAGTAGAATATTTAAATTTACTGCACCAATATTATTTCCAATAATTTTTGGTCAAAATGTTATAGTTATATCAGCACATACATTAAAGCCTTCATAAAGAATATTTTCTTTTTTTTTTAAGATATTACTGTAATAATAGTATTCTTCTTCTTCCTTTTCCTATGTATTGATTCTACTTTAACATATCATACCATTTACAACTTTCTTAAACACTTTATCAATACTCTTTATTTATATCAAAACTAACAGTTTCGACTGTCCTGCAGTCATCATCAGAGCTACAATAAATAATAGTATTCAGCAAGACATAAAAGTTTTCTTTCTCATAATTTTCTAAATCTATAGCTGAAGAATAGGGACTAATAAAATGATTGCTAGAGCTACTGTGAAAGGCAAGTTTTACAATCATTAATCTTTTATTAGTGCATCAAGGAATTCCAAAAATAGAATAATCCCTAAATTAGACTGTACAGTAAACCCAATACTATATATTCTCAATTCACTATCTCATCTGTCTTTCAAAAGAATCTTGCAGTCACATGCTTATTTTATTAAACATTAAACATTCTTCCTCTGGAAAAGGAGTTTCATAAACAATAGTTATATTGATCTTAAATCTTTACAACTTCTTAACGATCAATGCAGTTCTTCATTCTGGCCTTGAAGAGTTTGTACAAAGAAAAATCTATACATTTGTATCTATATTTAGAAAAAAAAATAGATTTATAATACTTACTTTTAGTATTATTAATGTCACCTGATTTTCCACTACTACTAATTATTATTTCTATCATTGTGTTAAATAATCCTCTAGGCATGGCAATCTAGTCAGACTGTGTGATAAAGACCATTTTTATATCACATTTTCTAGGCTCCTTTCACATTGATTGGAGGCAATATATCCATTAAATTAAGATGTCTAAATACAATTTTGACAACTGAGAATTCTGTCTCAAATCAAGTTCCAAATTTAATAATTAATAATTATATTGTCTCAAACAGTGATGACTTCCAAGGACTGCCATCTCAGCCATTCCTTTCTTAAATCCCAATGGTTTGAGTTAAAAAAATAAATAAAAGAGAATTGGAAAGTAAGAAATGCTTATTATGTAATTAGATAGAAATGAAGTTGCACAAACACACAATCCCATTAGTAAATTTAATATAGATAGAGAACATAAAATGAGATTTTGATATGAAAAAGGATTGACTTGATGTAAAAATATTATAACCTACAGATATTGAACTCATGATTAAATTTACCTTTAAAAATTAATAATAATTTGAAATCCTCTTCATAATTGACCAATAGCATATATTAATTAAAAAAATAATATATTGAAAAAAATGTCTGATATCTTTTTTATATTGGACCTAAAATAATTTTTTACAAATAATCACTTTGGTATAACTAGCTGGCATTACTTCAAATTATTATTTTTTTAAATATTTAAGATGGCTCTATAAAGTTCTAGAAACATGATCACTTTGGTTTATTGAATAAGATCTTCATTGAAATAAAGTGAATGAATACAATTGTTTTTATTAATAAATACATATAGATGACGATAGAATATAATGGTGATCTGAAATATTTCAAAACTGAAATTGATTGCAGATGATGTATTGTGTTTCCCAGATTGTTTTGTATAATCATTGCCAAATTCATTTTAAATGACTCTTTAATAATTTATTTATTTTTGTGTTGTTTTTGGAATTAATATGCCATACTCATTTTTAAATAACTTTTTCTTTTATAATCATTTAAAAGCTCCTCAAGCTTCACATTATTATAAAAATGATATAACAACAGATTGTCTATAAAATTTGAATTATTTTGAGTACTTAAAACAAATGGTTATCAGTTAGCTTATAGTAATATATTCTAGATTTGCATAATAGAGCACTAAATATTTTTATTTTTTGAATTTTCTTCAGATATTAGAAGAGATTAATAAAACATGTAATACTTTATTAGTTGGTAAATTCCTGGTTTGTTAAATGATATTGTCTAGTCTATCTTTGCAGAATTACCTTGAATTCAAAATCATATTTTATTTATTTGGTTGGAATGATTTATGTATCCATAGAAAAAAATATTTTTGTTTAACTATTTAGACATTACATTCAGCAAACTCTTTAACTAATCTGCAACTCATTGAAATTTGACAGCTATTTTTCTGATTCAGCATAAGTATATTTGCTTCTAATAGACATATAGTTTTTTTTTATTACTACTGCTTGATTTTATATATGATGTATATTGTACACAAGAATATCACAAGATTTAATAAAGCTTAACAAAACTGACTATACAAAGTACTTTATTGTCTTTTTGTAATATTTGATAAAACTTTTCCAGTTAATTAATATATTAATGTCATAAACAATTGATGCATTTTTCATAATCTAAACAGGCAATAATCAATGCAATCCCAAACTTAACTTACTCTGAAAATGGGGTATCATTATCCCAAAGATTAGACCCTTTTGTTACTTAATCAGTAGATCACAATTTGGACATACAACCTTAGTGATACTCAGCATAAACTTTCATTAATGCAGAGATGTGGGTACCTTTCCTGTGATGAAGCCCAAGGTCACTAATCATCATGTAGCCAAGTGGAGCATCTATCAAGAGAGTGTGGATGATTGTTCAGTCTACATGCATGGTGGCAGTAGATAATGATAACAGATTATTTCTTAACCCGATTATTTACATATTTCAATTTATTGATTACATAGTATAGATTGTGTGCACTTTTTACTACATATAACCAAAATTTGTAATTAATTACTCCCATTTACATCTTTAAAATTATTGAGATAAAACAGGCAATAAAAATAAAGTACATTAAGTCGACTTTTGGTCATCTGGTAAATTTAGGCAAAGTATTTCTGCTCTGTTTTTTACATTTAATTAACATATTCCTTTTTTTATTTAAATTAGTTGTTTATTTCTAGTCTCATTAACAGAAGTAAAATATTTTATTTTTTTTAAACAAAAGGTTATACCTGGAAATTAAATGTAATCTTCAATTATATATATATTAATTTGTTTATCTGAAATAAGAAACTTAATTGGGATTAAATTTTATTTAAATCAAAATGTTTTATTTAAACTAAAAAAATTATTTTATGTATGATTTGTTGAAAAACCATATATTAATCTCATTCACAAATATATATTTGTAAATAATTTGATACAATGTCTGTTTAAAATAAACTTAACATTTATTTAAATTTTAAATCATATTTAAACAAACACTTTTTATTTTTTTATAGTTTCTTTCTTACTGTAATGCTTAACTTAG
This sequence comes from Epiperipatus broadwayi, assembly GCA_028023455.1. NCBI lineage: Eukaryota > Metazoa > Onychophora > Udeonychophora > Euonychophora > Peripatidae > Epiperipatus > Epiperipatus broadwayi. The sequence continues at coordinate 3,540,517 of JAQFVV010012434.1, read as the reverse complement.
TTTAAATGTCTGCTCATCCATAGCTTTCTCATTATCATGAAATGATCAATTTACATATATATGTAATATTCAAATTTAGATATATATATATTAAATACATATATATATATAAATTTGAATATTACATATATTTTGGAAAGAATACAGACATCAAACTTAATTTATTACATATATATATATTGTAGAAGCCAATGTAAATGTTTTAGCATTCCCTATACTAAATTTACCCAACTATTTTGCATTTCATCATAATTAAAATATTACAATAGATGAAAATGACACCATTTCCAATCGCTTTTTGAATTAAATGAATAAATATAAATAATCATTTTCGCAGACTTAAAAATTATTTCATAGCTATGTTATTACATCTTGAGTCTATTTTTAAACCCTTAAGATAGATGATTAAATTTAATAAAGATGGTATGAGTAAATATTATATCATTTCCTGGAAATATTACATATTGAAATATATCTCTGTTTATTATATATTTAAAGTGAATTGGACATTTACAACAGTATTAAAATGAATATATGACGATACTGTCTTATAAAGATTGCTTAAGACTAAATAAACTCAAGCCATAAAAAATCTCTGTCAAATAATGTTGAGATTTATAAATGTCATTGTCTATACTTGCCACTTTCAGAAAACCTAAGAAGTTGAAGCATTCCAATTTTTATTTGCTATAAAAGGCTGAAATAAGTTGAAATGTGGGTTAATTATTTAAATTTAATCAGGGAGGTTTACATTTGCTATTAGGGTTATTATATATAAAAAATATATTACAGTTTATTTATTTTTTATCTACACATATTCATAAATTTTTGGCTGTATGAATACATGATCAATTATCTACGTCTATTTTTGATGAAATACAAAACATTTTCTTGTGAATTGCTGCAAAACTCAAATTTTAAAATCTTTTTAGGTTGCTGTTTTACAATCACAAATATATTTGTGTTTAAAAATTACCTGTGTCTTCATTTATTTGACTAAATTGATTATTCTTAATAATGCTTAGTTTTTTTTTATAAAAAATAATAATGTTATTATTAATAAAAATAAATGCTGAAGTGCATTTAGTATTTTCCTAACAGATAAGTCTTTTATAAATACTTAATTTATCTTAATTACGTTTTTTTTTAAAACTAAAATTATTAATTGGCTTTTAAAACAAACAGCATAATTTATAAAACTTAAACTGTCAGAATTTCTTTAACTCTTTTAATAATTTAAGACTAAACATAATTTATCAAAATTAAAAAAGTCATAAATTTTATATTTATAACAGGTAAATTAAAATCAAAATAAAGAAAATGTAATCAATGATTAAAAGGCTTCATTAAAATAAAGAACAAACACACATGTATTAAGTATATAAAGAACTTATACTAGTCATCATATCCAAGAAATCACCAACCATGGCTTCTGTAATTAACAGTTTAAAAAATTGTTAAGGTAAAAAGAACAACAACAGATATTTGTAAATTTGAATTTATAACTTTTATACATGTATCTAACTAAAAAACAGGCAAAACTCTACGTATTGCCACTCAGTGCAAGCCAGAGTAATCAATGGATGCTAGAAGACTTTGCATAAATCCCCATCTAGTGCCTACTCATCTAACATCCTCAGACTAGTTTCTGGCTTGTGGCCTTCGTCAGTGGCAAGCCTTGGATCTGAGAGCACTGCACCAAGATCTTAGAATCTAATGCAACCCTCCAGCAGCCAACTTTTATCTCTACTTAACTACAAAACAATGAGACTTAAATTAAAAACACTATACTATTTTCAATCCAAGCTCATCAGCTTATATAGTCATATAGGTTTGAACTCAGTTCAGTACCTATATATTTTGGTGTCCTTGGTTCTTTAATAATCATATCTACCACTATCCTATTAGGTAGAATTGGTTTTAAGCCAATAAACATCACATAATCACTATTTCTTATGCTTGCTCTTAACTGTTATTAAAACAAGCAAAACTATCCATACATATTGCCACTCAGTGCAAGCCAGAATAATCAATGGATGTGAAAAGGCTTGTACATAAAATCCCAATCTACTGCCTACTCATCCAATATCCCCAAACTAGTTTCTGGCTTGTGGCCTTCGTCAGTGAGGAGCCTTGGCAATACATATAGAGAGTTTTGCCTGATTTTAATAACAGTTAAAAGCAAGCATAAGAAATAGTGATCATGTAATGTTTATTGGCTTAAAACCAATCATGCCTAATAGGATAGTGGTGGCTATGGTTATTAAAAAACCAAAGACACCTAAATGTATACATACTGAATTGAGTTCAGATCTATATGATTATATAAGCTGATGAGCTTGGATTGAAAATATTATAGTGTTTTCAATTTGTCTCATAGTTTTGTAGTTATGTAGAGATAAAAGGTTGCTGCTGGAGGATTGTATTAGATCCAAAGTTCTAGGTGCACTGCTCTCAGATCCAAGTCTCCTTAATGATGAAGGCCACAAGACAGAAACTTATCTGGGGATACTGGATGAATGGGCACCAGATGGGGATTTTATGCACAAGCCTTCTGACATCCATTGATTACTCTAGCTTGCACTGAGTGGCAATATGTATAGAGAGTTTTGCCTGTTTTAATAACAGGGGCAAGCATAAGAAATAGTGATCATGTGATGTTTTTGTATCTATCTACCTATAGCATTATCTTGAATCATCTCTGAAACTGCCATTTACTTGTCATATGTCTTCACACAGTCATGTAATTGAAATGTCTTTCTTTTTGATTTATTGCTTTTTTCATAACGGCATTATTTTTTTTTTAATTACTTTTGAAAATTGTAATATAGGTATAGAAACATGTGTTAAATGCATACAGTACATAGACTTTAATATTAGCCATGGCTTCAGGAATCTGTCAGAAAACTTGGCACAAAATGTAAGCAAATAAAAAGACTACTAGGACATTACTTTATATTTATTACATGTGTGCTATTTATTAAGCATGATGGGTTTTTTTTACTCTTAATGGAGATATTTCAATATTGTATACAACATTTGATGTACATCAACAAATTCATAGATATTTTCTTTTTAACTGAAAGCAAATAACTATCTTTTTTTTTTTTTAAATCTATGAATAGATTTTTTATTTATTTATGTCTTCGCAAATCATAATGTGACATGTGACTTCTAATGTTTATAAAGACAATAGCAAATAAAGAAATATTTGCGTTGTAATTACACTTTCTTTTTTTTTAATGCAAAGTTTAATATATTTTAAATATTACAAAATATTTTTTTTTTGCTAAAGAATTTTTTTTTCATATGGCAAAAGGTTTAATTACTAAATTTGAAATAATTTTAATAATAAATTTGAATGCTAAAAATAAGAAATATTAACCAACATAAAGAAAAAAAAAGATAATATATAAAGTAAATCTATTATTATAAAGCGCAGAAAACTTTGAAATTATTCAAGTCAATCTCCGATAATGCGCTATAACTTAAATATAAATTACCACATAAAGTAGTAAATATGATAATTTGTTTGTTAATAACTAACATAATATCATTTTATTACTTAGAGAAAATGATTAATATGTTTAAACATTTTGTGTTTTAGATAATTCTTCACAACTATCACCACAGATACTGAAAGACTGGAACTCACACCACTATTTATATTGTCTAAACATGATCTTTTAGAGATAAATTATTTGATATGACCTATGGTGTTTAATGTAGTAATAAACTGATAAACTAAAGAGTTAAATGTTCTTAATTGCATTTTACCCTTTATATCCCAAGCTATTAACCATCTGGGTGTGTTTTATTTAGTAGATGAAAATCAGTAATATTAATGTATTATAAATACAAAAATACATTTGTGACAATAATTGTCATTGTTAAAATATAATATTCTGTCTTCTTTATAAAGTATTATCAACTTATATCCTTCTATAAGCATTGATAAAATTATAAAGAAATTCACCTTTCTTTTTTACTGTTACCATACTTATTTTATTAAACCTCATCAACCTTATAGTTTTGATTGACCAGCAATCTTTTTCATAGCTATAAGATAAATATAAATACATGAATACATAAATAGTTTATCATATAAACAAACAACTTAATTATATCTCCTTATGAACCATCTCATTTTTATATCTTATTACATATATATTTATCAAATATACTACCCATACATATATTATATACTATTTATATAAATATAATTATATAAACACTATGCTCAATATATATATATGCATAAACTAATGCACTCAAAATTTATACTACATTTACGTCATAAATTTCATAAAAAGTCAGAAACTGTAAATCCATAATATTTTATAAATTATTTTATATTAATTAATATTATTATAAATATAAAAAATATAGCTAATCTATAAAACTTATAATCTTTTATTATTTATTTATTAATTTTCTATTATAAATCTAAATATTAATGTATAAATTCTAAATTTAAATTTAATAATAATAATTTTTAAACTTATTAAATGTTATAAATTATTTTATTATAAAATGTATTTACAAATATTTTTTTTAAATTCTTATCTAATATAAATATCCACTTTCTTATTATTTAGTTTTCCAATAGCCATTAATTTGAATTTTGAATTGCTATTTTTAATGTTGTATAGTAGTTTCCTCTTTTTATTTTTTATATAAATTATTTTGCATCTCTTATAAATTTATTACTTAAAATTATCCCAATCTTATTTAAAATCACAACCATTTTTAAGCCAAAATCTTTATTTAATGTGGAGTTGTTACTATTTATAAGAATATCTTCTTTGATTTTTCTTTATCTCTTGTCTATCCTTCTAAAATCATGTCCTGTTTCCATTTAATATAAATATACCAATGAATTATCATATTTATGTTGTATGGATCTTCTGTAAATTTATTTTTTTTGGTTTTCTGCTATAATTAGTTTTAATATTATTAAGTTGGTATTTTTTGCATTTTATTTCATAACCACCATACAACATTATCTGGATTTTCATTATATATTTTTTTAAAATATTTTATCTTTTTTTCTATTTATTATTTTAAAATTTATTATAATGTTAACTTTTTTATTGGCTTTATTTATTTTTTAACTATATTATTATGACAAATTTTTATTCATAAGTAATTGATTTTATTATTGCAAAAATTATTAAACTTTTTTTTTCATTAATATTACTGCAAATAAATTTATTTTCTATCAAGGTTTATATTATTAATAATAAACTTAATTAGATAATCATTATTTAAAAGGTTCTTTTTTGATAACTTTATTTGTCTAGTACAATTTTTCTTATTTCAACAATAATTTATTGCCCTGTAAACTCTAAAACTTATAGCGTTAATTTTATATTTTTTGTTTAGATTAGAGTGCCAATTAGTAATATTAATATCCATATTATTGTTTAATGTATTAGTATTTAGATAAATTGAGAGAGAAATGGAGAAAGAAAAATTTGGTTTAATATGTAAAAAAATAATAAAGAGAATTGATAAAGATGAGGAATATATAAATAGTTCTGTAAGCATTAGTGTAGAATTAAAGATGGAATATTAAAAACAACAAAAAATTAAGTAGGAACTATTCAGTTAAAAAAAGCTAAACAATCTTGGATAACAGAAAGCATTTTGGAAAAAATAAAAGTATGGAGAAAATGGAAGAATGTTAATACTAATGAAGGAGAAAATTTAATAATGAACAGATTTAGCAAAAGAAAAAAGGTTGGAACAAGAATGTAGAAAGATAGAAATTCTTCAACAGGTAACAAATATATATAATCTAGTATTTGATAAAATTAGAAATGTCATTTCAGGAAAAAAAAAGAAATATTAAAAAGTGAAATAGCTGATAAGAATGGAAAAAGAATAATTAATAAGATGATATATTCAAAAGATAGAAAAAATATCTTCAGTATTTATTTAGAAAAAAATCATATTTACAAATAAAGTAATAAAGTCAGTTGAACAAATGAAAAATGGTAAAACTGCCTGATTTGATACAATACCTATAGAATTTTTGAAAAAAATTGGAGAAATTACTATGAAGGAAATAGTTGGGTTTGGCAATTAGGTATATAATAATGGAATTTGCCCTAAACATTTCTTGAGGATTATAGTGATTCCAATTTTTAAAAAGAAAATAGTTATTAAATATAAATATTATAGAATAATAAGTTTGTTATCTCATGCTTTAAAAATTTTATTGAGAATTTTAATTTAAAAAAATTATGGAAAGATAGAATATTATATTGGAGAATCCATAGTTTGGTTTTCAGTGAGGGAAAAGTACAAGAGATATTTATTATTCATGTTGTTAAAACTATTGCAGATACATTGGAAAAAGATAAAGGAATTGGTATATATATTATGGATTTGGACAAAGTATTTAATAGAATAATTTAAAATAAGTTTATGACTATTTTAAAACATAAAGGAGAATTTTGGAAAAAGAAAAAATTGATTTAAAAAATGTATATTAAGAAAAACAATAAAATCAGATTAGAGAATAATGAGATTGATGAAGTGAATATAAAGAGTGAATTTAGGCAAGAATGCTGTATGTCATATGTGCTTTTTAATATTTATTAAGAAGATATGTTAAATAAATATTTGGAATATGAAGAAGTTAGTATGCAATACAATGTATAAGAATTGCAGATGATTTGGCTCTTATTGTAGGGTAGGATAAAAAGAGTCTTGAGAATATGTTGAATAAATTGAGGAAGGATGTAAGAAATATGGAATGAAGATTAATGCTGAGAAGACCAAGTGTTTATGGATAGAAAGAAATACAAAAAGACAAGTTGAAATTCACAATAATATAGTTCAACAGGTAAATAGATTTAGATATCTGGGCAATTATTTAAATTAGGATGGAAGAAGCAAAAATAAAGTTAAAAGTAAAATAGCATTGGCAAAAAAGACTTTTACTAAGAGAAATAAAATATTTTATGAAAAGAGAGTTTTAAAAAAAGATTAATTAAATGTTATACATAAAATATACTTATTATATGATTGTAAAACATGGACAATGAATAAAAAAATAGAAACAGATTGAAAGCTTTTGAAATGCGGTCATTGAGAAGAATGAAAAAAAATTAGTTGGATTAATAAAATGATAAATGAAGTTTTAAAAAGACTAAATTAAAAAAAATTGATTGAGGAAATTAATGATAGAAAGAAAAACTGGACGGGACATATATTAAGAAAAAAGGATAGTTTAAGGAAGATGTTTTGGAGAGAATAGTAAATGGAAACAAAAAAAGGAAAAGCAGGAAAGATTAATCTTGCTGGATGATATAAAAGATGGAAAGAGATATGTGGGCTTGAAGAGCTGGACAATAAAATAGAGTGAAGAAATAGATGAATTTGTAATGTGACTGCTCTCTGAATTTTTCCATAGGATAGAATACTATTCATTGCTTGATGATAAAAAATAAAAGTTTAGTCTCAATTACATTTATATTTATATAACAGTATATAATCAAAAGCCTTATTGTGAAAGTCTACCGAACTAGCTCTGCACACCAGTTTTTAATATTTATTTTCTCTATTCTTTGACTTTTTTTATGAAAAATATTTGGGATAAATCTAAAATTTGTGTTTATAAATTTTTATTCAGTATACTGCTTCATTTCAGCAAGATAAATAAATTTTTAACCAACAGGAACAAATTTTTATCAAGTAAGGCAATAGTCAATATTTTATATCATATTTGGAACTATTAACTACAGAACATGGTATGTTATCACTTCATAGTTGAAAGACTTCATAATCAAAATAGTTAGTGTTACACTGTTAATGTACAGTTTATAATTATTCCACTCTATTTAATTGCTATGTGGTTACCAAGAAAATAGCACATTTAAAGGAGTAATATTGCAAGCAAGTTGTGATGTGCTCTACTCCAAAATATCAGTGTTTAAAAATTAAGATAAGCATAATATTTTCAGTGCATTGTGTTCTTGTATGTTAAAGTATTTTACTTAGTTGCAAATATAGTAGTGGAATTTATTGGATTATTCAACACTTGCAAATGGTTACATACTAAAACATATGAAAAAATAGTAATGTACTAATTTGAAGAGACATACCACAGGCAAAAATGTATTACAAAGGATATGCTATGAAAAGTCATTTAATTATAAAAGATATGAGAGTTAAATTTATTATTAACATTCTAATTAATAAAATTGAAATCAAGATTAATTACATTTATAAGATTATTTTAATTTTAGTCTATCTGCAACCACATATTTATCAATATAATTATATAAATTTTTTAGTAATTGTAATTTAGAAACAATTCACAAGGAAGATACGGTAAAATTAGAAGAATTCACTATTAAATCAGCTTTTTGACTGAGTTATTTGTAAGTGGGTGAATAAAATATGATTATATATATAATTCCATTTTTTAAATAGGTAAACCCTCCTTGCAAATCTAGGTATGCTTTAAAATGTTAAGCAGATATAGATTTTTTTTAAAAAATTTATTTGAGGACAAATGTAAGCTTGAAATATCTTTAATCAAATTGTTAAATTGTGTTCCATTTGGTTCAGTATCTAAAAAAATATTACAAATAATTATTACAAAAGAAACTGTCCTAATAGCACAAGACTTATTGCCAATCATGGCTTTTATGGGCATAGTGTTAAATGTCTTTAAGCACCTAAGAAATGTTTTAGGAAAAAAAATAAAGAAAAATATAAGTACTGTATTTAACTTCTTTACGCCAATCAAAGCCAATTTTTTTAGTGCAATAGGATTTTCAAACTACTGTGTTCTGTAACTTAGTAGTAATAACAGTAGACACAATAATCTAACAATAAGATATGACATTATTTTGTAGATATGAAACATTTCAACTTATTTAAACAAGCTTTATAGAACTTACATAAAAGCAAAATATCAATATTATTATTATAGTCTCAGAAATTGATATACATTTTATACCATCAATTTTTATATCAAGGAACACCCACAAAGTTAATCAACAATAAAGTATCATAACTTCTATTATGGACTGATCTTATATGTATACTAACCTCTACAAAAAAACAATAATATTCAATAAAATTACAAATGTTCAAAATTAGTCTTTCATTAAAATGCTGAAATATTATCTTGCTTCAAATATGACTCACGTTTTTATCTTTCACTGTCAGCAATAGTTTCAAAAAAGTCCTTGGTAAAAGATTTATTATGAAACTATACTCAGTATACAATTTAAATAAAAATGCTGATAAGTTAATGTTCCTGTTAAAAAATTATATGATTTTTGAGAATGATGAGTTATAAATTTTAAAAAGCTATACTCAAGGTATTTAAAAAAATAATTCATGCAATGTTTGCACCTAATTTACATCTTATGAGAAAATTGATTTATAAAGAATAGATCTATTCTGGCAGTAAAAATTACACTATTTTGAGAGTATTGGGTGATAAATGCTTCCAGCAGGTTTTTTTTTTTTAAGTTTATCTTAATAATGATAATGTTTAATCCATAAGACTAATTAAATTATTATCTGAAATTAACATCATTATTGCTTACAAATAAGTACAGGTAAACCAATATCACAAAAGCCCAGCTTATTTCAAAAACTAACTGATGATGTGATGTGGTGTGATGTACTGTGGCTTCTGCTTAAACGAAGTCAAGAATATCTCAGCAATTATGCCCAGATAAACCTGTTAGCCACTTAATTTTCCATTCCCCACTCTAAGTTTCCCCATATTCTCCTCCATCCCATTTCCACAACATAATCTTTGTCAACTCTATGGCTTTTATATCTAAATTCCCTTTATCTTTCCCCAAACTCAGCATAAAAACCAATAATTCACTTTCTGTATAATCACTTTTTTCATATTTATTCTTTCATAACTTCATTATATGTACTCTTTCTGTTTTCAAGCATTTACATTCAATTAACAAATGCCTAATATTTTCTATTCTTTCTTTACATAATTTACAAAATAAATCACCCATATTTTTCCATTTACATGTATATTCTCTTGTAGCTAAAGATTATGTTTGAGCCTTAAATAATAAACCACTTTCCTTACTATTATCATATATTAACTCACACCTAATATTCTGTTTATTTCTATATATATTTAAACTCTTTTTACTCTCCATACTATTTCTCCATCTCTCTAACTCCCTATTCTTTATTAATAAATATATTCTTTTATCCCATTCCTTGACACTATAACACTCAACAATCCTCTTAACACAATCATCCCATCTTTTGTACAAATATGCTGATATAAATTCTTTATCCAAATCTTTTGCATACCACATTAATTTTATTACATTAACTATTTATTACTACTTTACCACTGCCACCTATTGCAAGCTTGAGTAAACCTCTGAACAATCAAGCTTACAATAAAGTGGAAGAGGTGGAGTGGAATAAGTAGCTGGTGAGAAACTCATAAAAATATAACCCTTTTCTCATAAGTGTTAAAGGCTATCTTACATTAGAGTTGCATTTTGATTTTATCATCAGTTCATCAAAATGTGATTTGTCCAGATAATCTGAAACATGTACCTGCTCTTAAGAATAGCTAAATATCCATTGAACACAATTGGATAGTATCTACTTAGCAGCTTTTTAAACACTTTTCTACTGTCTGAAATTTAAAAAACAAAAGGTTTTAAACCTAAACCAACTCATGTTCAAAGTTAAATAGAATTGTTACAAGATTAATTCCTACATATTTTAGAGATCTCAATTGTATGCCAACTGTAAGACTTGAAAGTTAATACCATCAACAATATCACCTGACTTTCTCATGTACTTACTTGTATTTTTTCAATAGCAGATTTTTCACACTACTCTTAAGGCATTTACCTTAAAGTTGATTAATCATGAACATCAAATAATATAGTATTATAACAATACCACTCACTTTTACCTTTATCATTGAAAATGTAAGGTTCAAAACTGGATCTATTGCATTTATACATCTATCAACCAACATTTAATCCTTTATACTATTCAAGCTAGTTGCATATAATTAAAAAATAAAACATTGGAATTTTAAGTTTAAGCCAATCCAATGGCGTAATTGTATAGATTTGATATTAGATTAAAGGACAACAAATGATGTAGTGATATAATTTCCTTATGCACAGTTCAATTTTTGATTCTTACCTTCATCATTGAAAAACAGGATGTTATAGCACTGTGCCACAATGTCATTGATTACATAATCTTACAGTAGGAGACTCTAAAATAGTGTGAACTATTTTTGGAAGCATATCAAAATTTATGTGATATATTATTGTTGATATTAACTTTTTAGATAATGGTTGGAATTCTGGAGGCCTACAGTTGATGTAAAACTGAGGATTCTAAAATATGTAGGAACAGATTTGTTATCAAATTTTGTAATTATTCAAACAAGTCAGATTGTTTTAATTTTTTTTTTTTAAAGTTTCAGCCAATTAGTTTGAATTGTACAAAAAACTAAAAGATAACTGCTAAATGCATGAGTGTATTGGTTTTACCACTTATGAAGAAAAAAACTAATATTCAGTCTAGAAATAGAGATATTGTAGCAATATACTATGCAATGTGATTAGTCAAGCTTACTTTAGATGCCTCTTTAGTAGTGTAAAGAGAAGTGGGTTTTTGTTAATCTAACTAGAATTTATCCAAATAGTCAAATTTCATATACATTAAAATCATTCAGTGTAGCCCAATCTGGATCCTCACAAAGACAAGCTTTGAGAACTTAGAAATAAGGAATTATAATCAATTGATAATACTAAATAATTGTTAGTGTTAGTTGACTGAACTGGATGTCCTTAACAAATGTTATTTTAGCATCTTAAATATTTTGATTTTATATCACAAACTGCATTATCAATTATCTGAGAATGAAGCTGTAAATATATTTGCATCAGATTTTGTATATAAATAATTATTTATTATTAATACAATATATAATAGTATTTATAAAGGTAAACATATCTATAAAACATTGAATGACTAAACATTGATCAATTGATTGGCAATTTGCTTAATTTAAAATTTGGTCTTGTATTTTTTTAAATTTACCTTTTATCTAAGAAATGATCAATCTTGATCGGATATCAGTATACTATATAAATGAAAAATGTCAGCTGGTTATATAACAGGGAAAAATTAAATCCAATGAAATTTCGAGTCTTCTCTGGTCCAAATTTGAATCCAGCATGATTATTTTACAAATTGGGTATATTCATAAATAGGCAAAAAAATCAATAACATACAAATATAGCTTAAATATTTTTAAAATTTCCTATTGTAAAACTCAAAAACTTCAATAAAATATTCAAAGAATTTTATAGCAGCAAATTATATATTGCCAACCCTATTTGATTTTGGTGTGAAGCTGAATTATGATCTTAGTTTAATAATCTGACTAATACTAGAGCCAACAACTTGATATGTATTATAAAATAAAAAATAGAACTTTTTAGAGGAAGCTTCGATCAGAAAACACTATTCACCAGACTTCTAATTAGCAGATAATAAAAAAATTAATGTTTTTTTTAATTCTTGTTATATATATATATGTATATATATTATTATTATTATTATTATTATTAAAACAAAATAATATACGGTTTAATCCCCAAAATACTTTATTTATATATATATATATAGTAAATTAGTAACTACATTTAACCATTCCTGCCTTTGGGCAGTGGAATTAAAGTACATCTTATTTATAATTAGAAAAATATTCGTTTAGTATTAAACATGCATTAGAAGACAGTTTATTAAAGTAGATCGTATGAAGTCTTTTTTCAATTTAGTAATTACTACTTACGCTTATTGATAGTGTTGTATGTATATATTATCAGAAATTTATAATCCTCTTTTTAAAATCAGTTTTACTTGCGACTTTTTTTATTATTTAGACACAATATATATATATATTTAAACTGGTTTAGAGACATTTTGTTTAGCATAGTCACATTCATTCATATACAAATCAACTCACATAGATATATTACGATTTATTTATTTAGCGAATTCACTTTTTTTAAATAAAAATATAAAAGTACCTTTTTCCTATAAATTTCAATTTGTTTTTGCAACATTTTTTTCTATTAGAAATAAAAATTTCTTCTTTTAAGACAAACGAATTTCATTTTTTCTTTTGCAACTTTCTACTTTTTTATTGAAGAAGATAAGAGACTGAATCCACATCATCAAGTTACTATTATAAAGTTCCTCACGTCCAAGAGTGGTTATGTCCACTTGTTATAGGAATAGCTTCATGGTTAGTTACTTTATATTTGCAAATGCATCCTTGGTACTAATATTCATTTAGAAAGTGGTCAAGTCGGTCAAGAACCCTAAAGTGTTTACCCAGACTCAACCGCAGAAAGTGATTCTTATTGCCTGCTCCCTAGACTTGCTTCTCAGGTCTGACAGCTCAATAGTGGTCATTTGCTAATCGTTGATTGAAATCTGAAGAGATTGTGTGGTTTCTTGTGATGAAACCCTGAATAAAACAAATTGTCCTTAGTTGAATCTACATGAAGCAATATTTGAGTAAAGATGTTTAATGCTTAAATAAATAGCAACCGCAAGATTTGATTTACAAATCAGTTGAAAAAAAAAAAAACATTAAAAAGAATGTAACAATAGTTGTGATTTTAAATATCTTAGAAAATATTTTAAAAACCTTTTATATATATGTCTGTGTACATATATATTAATAGGGGAAAAATTGGTTTAAAACTATGTAAACAAATTAAAGATATTGTCCGAATAGCATTTAAATAATCTGCTGCAGAACAAATCCTTTCTAATAGATTCTTATATATATATAAATAGTAAGAAGGAAAATATTCACTGAGCTGAAGTGAAGCTGTTTTATCATTTTTTTAACGTTTAGATGTGGTACAAACAAACAAAAAATGCAGACTTCATTAGAATCCAGATTATGCGCATGGCGAATAGAAATGCTGCCATTACACCATATGACCCATAAATTAAAATAGTAATATTAATTAAGTCAGTTGAATAAAATTATAATAATATGTAATAAACCTATTTTATGTCTATAGTAGAATGGTTTAAGGTTACAATAATATTATCTGAATTCAAATAAATATGACTGATACTAAGAGCTATAGTCCCAGTGATAGAATAAAAGTTTTTAGAAAAATTTCTGATTAAAAAATAGTTTAAGACAATATATTTATTTGGCCATTTTAATGGAACTGAGATGATACATAAGAAATAGGAAAATCTCAGAAGATTAAGAATGATGTTAAAAAAGTTAACATCATATCAAGAGAAAACAATTTAATGAAAGAACAGTTGAATTAAACAATTAATCTTTTAGAATGAAGATCAGATGAACTAATCACCAATCAATGTTAGCAGCAGATAAAAATAGTCAATTGTAATATACAATAATATGACTTGCTTAAATGCATATTAACAAAGATTAAAGTCATTATATTACATTTCTTATATTTTAGGGTAGATTTATTTATTCATTTTGTAAAATAAAATTCTCAGTTAATAATTCTAGTAGAAAATTAGGTCATACTGATTTAATTAGAATCTATAAAAATGTGATGTTAATGATCCATAAAGAATGAACTAAATATTCATAGATGAATAACTAGTGGATAAAATAAAATAATAAAGTGTTGTTTACATTTTAATATTCATAACTATTGCCATATTTATGCTAATTTGCTGTAATTTTATAATAATTAAAGCTTAGTATGGCAAAATGGAAGGAGATTAAATTAATTAATACTATATTCTAAGTTCTGTATGAATTTAAGGGTACTCAGTTAAAGAGTAGAATTATCAAGATTATGCTCACAACTAGACCTTAACCTTTCTCATGTATAAAAGATAAACATTAACAGACACAACAAATGGAACTCTTTAAATCGTCAGTCAAACTAAATTCAAAGTATCTTGTCTAACGTTACACATCTGTTTCAGCATATATATCTCATTCAGAGCATTGATAGCTAAACAGATTATGTTCACATCTATATGAATATATATATATATAATAACTCTACAAAATTAAAAATACCTATATAAAACTAAACAATAATTTATTTGCTATAACCACCTTATAGCTTTTCCCACTATTTTCAGTACTTAAGATGGCAGAAGAGGCCATAAGATGGTTATAGCAAAGAAATTATTATTTAGTTTTATATAGGCATTTTTAATTTTGTAGAGTTATTTTAATATATATATATATATATATTAATAATAACAAGTCAGATGTCACATGACTTATATATAGCTTGCACTTACAAATATGTAAAATTAAGAGCGTGCTAATAGCTCTAAACAAGCTTTTTTTTTTATTTATGATAAATGCTACTACAAGAGAAGGCATTCAAATCATTTTTATCTTGGATTGTCCCCATCCCCAGACCGGTTTCGACCTATGGGTCTCTTCAGTGAGGAGTTGGGACATTAGATTTAAAAAAAAACCAACTCAAGCAAAGCATTTATCTAAAAGTTAATTGTTAGAAGAAGATCTGAAACTTTTAGACATCTACATGTCTTTAAAGTCAGCTCTCGAACTGAAAAAATATATGGGCCTGAACTTTCAGATACTCCATATATTAGTAGGCTAGCCCTTTAATTTAGCTAAAGCCACAGCAGCAAAATAATAATAGTAATAATAACAAGTCAGATGTCACATGACTATATAGCTTACTTAAAATATGTAAAATTAAGAGCGTGCTAATAGCTCTAAACCAGCTTTTTTTTTTATTTATGATAAATGCTACTACAAGAGAAGGCATTCAAATCATTTTTATCTTGGATTGATTTGAATGCCTTCTCTTGTAGTAGCATTTATCATAAATAATAAAAAAAAAGCTTGTTTAGAGTTATTAGCACGCTCTTATTTTTACATATTTATAAGTGCAAGCTATATATAAGTCATGTGACATCTGACTTGTTATTATTACTATTATTATTTTGCTGCTGTGGCTTTAGCTAAATTAAAGGGCTAAGCCTACTAATATATGGAGTATCTGAATTAAGTTCAGGCCCATATGATTTTTTCAGTTCGAGAGCTGACTTTAAAGACATGTAGATGTCTAAAAGTTTCAGATCTTCTTCTAACAATTAACTTTTAGATAAATGCTTTGCTTGAGTTGGTTTTTTAAATCTAATGTCCCAACTCCTCACTGAAGAGACTAGGTGAAACGTCTGGGGATGGGGACAATCCAAGATAAAAATGATTTGAATGCCTTCTCTTGTAGTAGCATTTATCATAAATAAAAAAAGCTTGTTTAGAGCTATTAGACGCTCTTAATTTTACATATTTGTAAGTGCAAGCTATATATAAGTCATGTGACATCTGACTTGTTATTATTACTATTATTATTTTGCTGCTGTGGCTTTAGCTAAATTAAAGGGCTAAGCCTACTAATATATGGAGTATCTGAATTAAGTTCAGGCCCATATGATTTTTTCAGTTCGAGAGCTGACTTTAAAGACATGTAGATGTCTAAAAGTTTCAGATCTTCTTCTAACAATTAACTTTTAGATAAATGCTTTGCTTGAGTTGGTTTTTTTTTAAATCTAATGTCCCAACTCCTCACTGAAGAGACCCATAGGTCGAAACCGGTCTGGGGATGGGGACAATCCAAGATAAAAATGATTTGAATGCCTTCTCTTGTAGTAGCATTTATCATAAATAAAAAAAAAAAGCTTGTTTAGAGCTATTAGCACGCTCTTAATTTTATATATATATATATATATATATTGCAAGAAAATCAAGTCATACATCACAGGATTTAATTTAATAAGCTTATACTACAATTATTATGTAATGAGCATGCTAATAGCTCTTAAAAAGCTTTGCCAAATATCCCTATCCTCAGACCAGCTTCTAACTCTGGCTGTCATCAGTGAAGTGCTAAAATATTTAGGCATTAGATTTAAAAATACCAGCCCCACATTTATCTAATAATTAACTATTAAGTAGAAAATCTTTAATTTTCAGATATTCATATGTCTTGATTTCCTTGCAATTATTGTTTTGCACTTGAGGCTTTGGAGATTTTATATTAAATGCTAAGGCTTGCCCTGGTATTTTTAAATCTAATGTTTTAATATCATAGCACCACCTCACTAATGACATCCAGAGCTAGAAACTGGTCTGAGGATAGGGATATTTGGAAAAGGTTGTTAAGAACTATTAGCATGCTCATTATATATATATATATATTGTAAGGGTAGCTTATAATACACTTGAGACCAGCCTTTGTTTACTCACACCACCAAATCCAACTCATTTAAAATGTAATATTAGCTAATAGGTGGTTGAGCATGCATTATCATTTGATAGATTAAACATATATATATATATATATATATATATATATATATATATATATATATATATGCAACAAATGTTTATTTTATTAAATACTATATTAATTAAATGTCTTACTAAGCTAATTTTCTTTATCTAATAAAAATATAAAAACTCTAATTAAAAAAATCATACAAATATATATGTATATCATTAAAAATTAAATATCAATGTATTTTACATCATGACACAAGACTTAGACTCAGTAAACATAGTGATGATCTAATGTCAAGCCAGTCATTAGCTAACCAAATCTGAAAGGTGAAAGCAGAATTCTATTACACAATTTTATTTTTACTTACAATAAATATAATATGTGCAACAATAGACACATATAGAAATGGAAAGGGAAATAGAAATCCAAGTATACTAAGGAAACCAAGTCCAGTATAAAAGCAAACCCAGTTCATTTCCAGTGTCATTTATTATTTTCAAAAGGATATAATAGCTGTATAACACCTACATCTAAAAATCTAATGTTTGAATCTAAGAGAATATGGATGACTTATTCAAACATTCCAAATTACTTGTCTAATCTTCCTAGTGCAAAATTATAAAAAAACTATAGCCAATATTTAAATAGAAAAAAAATGTTTGATAAATTTATGCAGTTGGATAAAAATAACTGAACTGATTTTAAATTGACATTTAAAATAAAAACTGCCCTATTATTCAAATGTGACAAAATAAAGAAATAGAACATTGCCAGCATATGTATATAAATGATGAAATAATTCTGTCTTATATAAGCCATTAAATACCAAATAGCAAATTAAGGAAATTTAAATCTTTTATGAACTGGAGAGTAATGTATTCTGGCTAATTTAGCATTGCCATAGGACCAGAGTGCTATTGTCCATGAGCATAGAAAGCATGATAATTTAATATTCACCTGTATAATGCCTAATGAAACATCAAACATCCTGTTTTAAATGTCTAGATGGTTCCCGAATAAAAACAACAGATGGAAATAACATTTCAAATGCATCATCAAGGAGTTCCCATGAATGATATATGACTTGCCAAAGAAAGATAATCTGAAGAAAGATAAACTCTATCCATAAAAGACATTATTTGCCAAATTCATGGACATTAATCAAAATAATTTGAAGAAAGTTTTAATTTATTTTGTATTATTTATATATACATTTGTAGAATTCTATTTTTATTTTACTTCTGTACTTGAAAACCTAAATACCTAAATACCTAAATATTTACAACCTGGAAAACTCCATTGTAATTGAAACCAACAAAGTACAGGGGGTAAGGTTGTTAATTTAGACAATTTTTTATGTTAAATAAAGTTTAGTTCAGCTCTCCCTTCATAATGACTTGATATTCATCATCACTGTAAAATGGAATATGATAAGATTTTATTTGTTATTATTTCATATTAAGAACATTTACTACTACAGGACAGAGTTCACTGTTGTTTATTTTTTTTGTTAACTAGTGATCATTTATATTTGTTTATTCAGTGTAAATGACTAATCTTCCATGTGAACATTCTTTTCAATCAACTATAGGAAACTTGTATTTAGTTAGGGGGACCCTCAAAAAAGATAGAACTTCTACAGCTGGAATTGGACAACAAAGCTATTATACATACGTTGATATAATATTGTAAAATAGCTTAGCGATCATTGTAAAAATGAATTAATGTTTTTTTTTGTTAATTTTATTTGCTTTGTAAATAGTTAGTGCCTTGTCATATATATCTACCATGGGTAAGGGTTGGAATAATAAACACATTTAATCATTAATATGGTAGAGATATATACTTGACACATACAAAAATATATACATTTTTTTTATCATGTTAAGAAAATTATTTTTATTTTGTTAGCCAATAAGAGTTTTTAACTTGATTTTCATTAAAATGTTCTCTAGTTTATCAAAATTATTTATTGATTCATTCATCAATTCACAACTGCATATAATTGCATATACACATACTTTCTTATTACACAATAGCATAGTATGGTTGGATAGATCATTAATTGGAACCTATACAGAGATACAATAGTTGCTATCTAGAGTAAACTAACCCCTGAAAAGATCCAAGAGCAACATTCTTCCTGAATTTGAATACTGAGGCAAAATAGAATCCAAAAGAGGGGTGAGATATGGGTGAACTAGCCTAAATTGTTAATGTGTAAACCCAGAGCTAAACCCATTGGAGGTGAATATGAACTTTGGCTAGGTACTTCATTGCATCATTCACAGCATTTTACCAGAAGACCCTAGAACTGACCATAGTCAGATGCACTCCTTCTCTTTCAGCAGACCATTTCAATATATATATATATATACATAGAAAATGGACTGAAAATAATGAACTGTGCCATTTATAACAAAATAAAATATTGATAATAATCTTTGCTATAATTGCACAGATTTGAACAGTATTTGTAATGTATTGGACCTAAATAAAACCAATATTTCAAATTGTTCTAAGAATATAAGTACTATTTGTAATAAATTGGAAATAAAAATAATATAACCAAACATGACTATTTTATAAATAGCAAAATGTCCCTATTAAACAAATCATTGTACTAAAATAAATATAATGACAAAAGAAGAAAAAGATAAACTTTAATGATCTTCATGAATTAATACACTGTTTATAACAATATGAACTTATCCCAAACATTCAAGATTATTTATATTTAAACAAAATGTTCATGAATGGATAAAATAGTAATCTTAATATGCCCTATAAATTGAGAAGCTATTTATATCAAAATGAGAATTATAAAAATAAGTAATAAAGACTTTACTATAATTTACAAATGTAAAACACAATACTTGATCTCTAATTATATCTAAATAAAATAAAATAATGCTAAATCATTAATACTATTTCATTATTACCTATAAATTTATGCATATTAATCTATCCTTAAAAACTATATAAAACTTTCTTTTCAAAAACCTATAAGTTCATAACCTTAAATTGTAAATGAAATAAAATACTTCAGTACTAAACTATAACAAAATACAATATTCAAAATCAATTAATCTAACATGTCTCACCACCTTCACCAACTTTTAATAATATAAAATAATATAAACTCTTTAAATAACATTAAAATATCCAATCATAATAATACACAATAAATGATGGATTTCCATGTGATACTTATTGAAATATGATTAGCAAATCACAATAAAATATTTTTCAATCTAATAAAACTAAGTTATTAAACTTTATATTATAGTTACCATAATATGTGAAATTTTATTAATGTTCTACTATGATCAAATGTCAGTATTAAAACCTAGTATTTAAACTAAATTTATGATTTACACTAATTAACTTTAAATATAATTAAAATAAATCACTTTATTTAATGAACTTCAAATAATAAGATTAACATCTTTATAACTAAATACTAACTTGACATACTATTCACTCAATAAATAATAACTTAAAAGAATATGCAAGCATCCAATTGTAATTGCCTTTATTTATTTTAAATAATTATTATATGTGTACTTTGTAATTTATCAAATCAGTTCAGATATAAATTTCTGTCCTAGCATAACTATTAAATATAACTAATAAAATAATTATAATGAACTTCTAATTACCTATTAGATATCCAAGAATTGTAAATCAATTAATTTATTACCACATAAAAATATATATCTGGTCCAAATGATTAAATATTAGTTTTAATGCAAAGAGAATCTATGGTTTAATTTCTGAACTGTTATATTATTTATAATAAATAATGTGATGTAAATCAATACATGAATCCCATCTTGTTAAAATATTATGAGCTATAGATTTGCATTATAAAATGAAATGACAACTAAGCAAATTTATTAGTTTTAAATGAATTTAAAATTTATTAACAATTAATATAAATAAAATATATGACAAATAAACCATAATGTTTAATATATATATATAATCCAATTTAGATATTATGAAATATATTCTCTGCTGATTTAATTCTAAAAAATAGGTGATTATATATCAAACTCCACTTATGTGACACAAAATGTTGTTGAATATATACACCCTTAAAATACAAGAAAGTTAATGATATTTCTAATCTTTATTTTAAAAAAAATCTAATTGAAATGAAATATAATAAACATAAGCCTACTTATTCACTCACATTATTTTAATAAAATACCAATGAATAACTGTTACAATGTAGTTCTCATAGATTCTTAATATTTATAGGTCATATATTCAAAAATAATTTGTGACCAACAAATAAGAAGATAATATTTAAATTTTGAGATATAAATTTAAATTTAGATCACATAACTCTCTTATATTCCATGCATATAAAATAAATGATTATTTAATTTAAAGCATAATAAGCAGTTATATTAATAAATATTATACAATAGGTAAAAAATATATGACAATACCTATTAGCATACAATTTGATTAATTATCATCCAATATGATACTTCAAAATAATATCCCACTTCCAATGTCTATTCCTTGAATTATAATTACTCTAAATAAAGTAAAATATATGATGAAGCATTATCTCATACAAAACACATTTTATTAATTTTTATATTTTCAAAATATTAAAGCTATCCTTTTATTTAGAAGGTATTTGATACTATAAGATATTATGAATGAACAGAAACTGGTTTCTACCCATGATGGTGCAATGCAAATTAAATGAATTTAAATCTTGTGTTGAAATAACTCATCAATATCACAAAACTATATCTGCAGATGAAAACAATCATTATATATAATTTTCTGTGTTAACTTTTATATTACATTATTAAAATGTAAGCAATACCCATTTATAATAAAGAAATATTTAAACAATATTGAAAGCAGTGAATTAATTTTATTTCTTTAGTAAATTCTCATTTTCCCTATCAAATTCTCAATAAATCTCTTTAGTTTTATGGGAAACTATTCTTCTTCTTACCCCATCATTTTATATAATTAATAAACAATTACTTTTAAAAATAAATTTAAAAAATTATATAAAAGAACTTAGATTTTCTTCTATTGAAGTCTGGATGTAAGAGAGTGAGTTCAAACTGTTCAGTTCTATTTAAAATCTTTATAATTGATGTCATAAAAACTAAGATCATGCTCTTTTATAACTCTAATGTGAAATTTATTTAGTGTTCTGATTATTACATATAATAAATATTTACATTTTAAAAATACACATAATATTCTTTAAGTCAAAACAAATTAGAATAATTTATAATACATTCTTACCATGTTATACTGGAAATATATATTTTATACATATCTCCCCAATATAATATGACATATATCACATAAACCAAACAATAGACATATTTAAGACATTAAATATTTTTTTATGTATACAGTAAGCAAAATACATATAATAAAAAAAGAACAATGATTTTATTGAAACTATAAACTTTATTATTTATTTGTGCATTTTTAAAATGAATAAAATCAATTCATAATTTTTATATTGCAGTTAATAATAAACATTTCTTGATTTAATATTCTTGCTAAAATAGTAACATATTTCAATACCCCTAAGTCAATACATTCACCATTCAAATCAATTAAGAATAAAAAAAATTACAATTGACATTCCAACACATACTAAAATTTGCTTCAAATTTCAGAAGATATATATAAAGTGTTACTTATTGCATGCATTTATATATACACTGACCATCATAGATACACATTTACATGTGGAATGGTTTTGATAAGATAAAAAAAACAGTTTTAAAAAGACTACTACAGGGGAAAACTTTTTCAGTTCTTCCTATATAGGAGTAATGGATAACAAGAATAAACCAGACTTGCTGCTATCAAGTAATATGATATTTGTTTTACATTTTTCTAATCTATACCTTGGCTAGAAATAAAATATTTTAAAAGTTAATAAAGAAATTTGGATACAAACACATACTGATGAATATGTGGTTTTATATAAATATCAAGTACAAGTTCTTATATGGATTTAAATCTAGAAAGCTACTTTTTATATGTGAGAATGTGAAAGAAGAGCATTTTTCTTGACATTCTGAAAATATTATTTTAAACTTGTTCAGAGAATTGTATATGTTAAATATTTCCATGGATTGTTATTATAATAAGAAATAGAGATGTGAAGCTAATATCCATATAAACAGAGATAAACTTTAACCTTTTATATTGCCAAGAAATTATCGATTACTACTAATTGAAAATTCCTGATAACATTGTTTCACATTTTCACACCTACAAAAACAAGCTT
The DNA here is from genome assembly GCA_028023455.1 of Epiperipatus broadwayi. NCBI lineage: Eukaryota > Metazoa > Onychophora > Udeonychophora > Euonychophora > Peripatidae > Epiperipatus > Epiperipatus broadwayi. The sequence goes on along the minus strand of JAQFVV010012434.1, from coordinate 3,516,880 downwards.
TCTGGGTTTAAATCCTTATAAGACCTTGGGTTTAAAATAAAAGGCAATTCATTTTAATGAATAATATTTATGTAATATTATTCATTATTGGATAATCTCTAGTCTAATAAAAGACTAATAAAAATTATTAACCCTCTTTTACTTTAGCAAAAAAAAACCAACATAAGAGCTATTATAAGTTAATTAGAAAACTTATTTAGCCTCAGAGATTTTCAATTTGTAGTAATATAATTTCTTGGCATCACTAAAGGTTAAAGTTTATCTCTGTTTATGTGAATATTATCTCTTTAGTTTTATTCTTTGTTATAATAACAAGCCATGGATGTATTTAATTCATATATAAATTTAAGTAAGTTGACTTTAGTTTAAATCTTAGAGCAGTTTGAATTTTAGCTTTTAGCTTGTATGACAAACTGGAGAGATGAATGTTTGACTGTATTGGTTTCAACTCTAAATCTCAAAGTCTTGTTGACAAAGGCAAAAGCCAGAAATTTAACTGACACTGGGAATCTAAATGCAATAAAATATCTTGCCATCACTGATTACTCAAACTTGCATTAGATGGATACAATAAGAACTTTCTCATTTTATCACATTGTATGGGCTGAAGAAATAGGTAATTTGCTGTTATGATTTTTTTTATATAAAACATAATAAAGTATACCAATAATTATAGCAAAATTTAAGTACAGGTTGAGAAATCTTAATATTTTTTTCCAACTCAAAAATCAAGATTAAACTATGAACAGCTAATTCTTTTAGCTACTCAACAGTGATTAGTAGCAGGACCTGTAGTAATCATATAGTAATATTAGCGAAATAATGAAACATCAGTTTAGTATATGTTGGCAAGATGAGTTTTGATATATTGACTTAAAAAAAAGATTAAAATATATTATTAACATAGAATTAAGCCATCACTATTAGTCTGGGGGGAAGATTATAAAGCTTCTCTTTAAATTATCATATATGTTTCAAAAACTAACTCAATTACTGTTGAAGTGATAAAAGAAATCAGGGTAAAACAAACCATATCTTTTTAAGTTTATGGTTATCCCTGAAGCAATTTATTTAATAAAATTCATGGAAAGTACATTTGGCTGTATTGAATAATCATATTATTAATGATCATTATTACTGTATTGTTTGCCTTTTTTATTTTTATAAACTGGAATATTAGAAGTAGATTTCATAAGCCTATATATTTCTAGAAAAGCCAATGGTTTTGCATACAAACCATCATCAATCTATTTTAAAACTTCCAAAATATCACATGATCACCACTTCCTATGCTTACACAAGCTGTTAATAACAGTAGCAAACTAATTATTAATACATGCACTGAGTGACACTACTATATGGAGAGTTTGCTACTATTATTTGAAAGAAAGAATAAGAATCATAGAAAGTTAAACAATTATAGAATGATAGTGGTAAAGTCAATGTTATATAAAGTTTGTGTATATATCATGGCTAGAAGGATGACAAAATGGATGGAAGAAAATAATTATAGTGGGAGAAATGCGGGAAGGTTTTAGATCAGATAGATGCACAGGAGATGGTTTATTTGTAGTTACACAACTTATATATATGAGTAGGAATACAGGTAGACATTTATATATATATATGGTCTTTATAAAGATATATATATATATATATATATATATATATATATATGGTCTTTATAAAGATAGAGAAGGAATATGATAGAGTAAAGAGAAAAATTATGGAATGAATGGAGCTTTAGTGGATCTTATTAGGAGATTGTATGATATATATATATATATATATATATATATTATAACCTAAACTCCCAACACAGCTCATATACATTACATGAGCGAAATGCCCAGGCGCCAGTTCTATTAATGAATAGAACAATATAATAAGATATATAATACAAAATTATTACTGAGACTATATTTAAGTTTATGTTCAGCTCAGCTCAGTGGGAGGCTATAGGCAGTTCATAAGATATATGATGATAAATGAATAAAAGAAGAAATATTACAAAACATTTAATATAATGTAAATTCCTTTGTTAATTAATTGTATGATAAAGAATCATAATGTTTATTGGTACAGTCTATTAAAATATACTTTAAACTTAATTTCTGCCTTCATCCAAATGTAACATATATCAGCTTGCTATAATTATAATGCTAAACAATTCTATGACTTGGCATATCACAATCTAAACATCTACTTTAATGCCAATCAAGCAATAAACAATAAGATCTCAGGGAATTTAATAAACACAGTTGAATTAAATAAACTACATTGGCACATAAGTTATAATTCTAAAGTATGATAAAAATGTAATGAAACAAATTGACTAAAATATTTTTACTGTGTTTCAATAATAAGATAATGACAGAAATAGGGTATTTTAATCTCATACCATCATCTAACAAATATACTAACTTGGCAACCTTTCTAATACTTTTATCCAATGGCAAATGTTTCTTATAATGTTTGGATTAAGAGACAATATTGTCAAACACCAGCAAATTTGATATTATAGTTATAAAACAATATATCTATTTTATAATAGATGTGTGAAATGTGGAGATATGGAAATGGAAAGCACGAATGTATACAATAATAACTCACGACACAGTTTTAAGATTTTAAATAAATAAAACAAATCATTTATTACACTAAAATAAATTTGGTTTAACATGATATTTACAATTGGACTACTTGTCTTACAGATTTTTAAATTATCAAACAAACTTTGAGCCTCAGTTTGGGATTATCCCTATTATCAAAGCAAATTAACAACAAAACTTAAATATTCTGACTTCGAACACATGCTTTGCCTACATGTTTCATCTACATGACACTAAATAAACAACATGTTATATTATTAGCACAAAAAAAAATACTTTTGAAAGGATATTACTATTTATTAATAAAATAAATCAAATTAATTATATTTAGCTCTCAACAAAGCAACTTTCTCTAATTGACTAAATAATCACTTTCAATTATGTATACCTTTCATGCATAACAACCAAAATCCTGTTCATTCTGATGATTTGATGATTTATAACCTTTATTTAAATAATATTCATTAAGGCTGTAGCCTCAATCACATGCATATAAAATGCGATAGTAGGGACCTCTACAGGTCTTAAAACCACAAGCTTACTCTTGGAAGAAAAGAGTAAGCTTGTGGTTTTAAGACCTGTAGAGGTCCCTACTATCGCATTTTATATGCATGTGATTGAGGCTACAGCCTTAATGACTATTATTTACGTAATGAATGTGCGTTTAAATAAATTTATAATTACAACCTTTATTTAAATAAATACACTGTATTTTAAAATATTTATTTCTCGTTTTAATCTCAATAACTTTATACTTCTATTTAAATGAATGTAATGTATTTCAAAACATTTATTTCTCATTTTAATTTCAATAACTCTATACTTTATATACGCGATATTATTTATATTACACGTGTGTGTGTGCATGTGTCAAGCAACAATAGTAGAAAATCTTTTCCACAAACTATCCATTCATTAAGAAAATATCATACAATTATTTTATTTCGGACAATGTCGTAATTCATCAATAAAATAAGATACTAATATTACATCAAGAATTAATTTAACAATTTATCTGGCCACATATTAATTAACACAGAGCTATATTTTCATGATTATACAGATTATACGTTATAAGGGAAATCTACATGAGGAGCAGATAAACTCTTACTGAACACTTCTACAATAATTCATCTGATTCTAAATACACTGTTGGTGCGGAACCTTTCCTCATCACCAAGAATCTAAGAAAAACGTCACATAACTTCCTAAACATCATTTAATCATACTTCAACAATAACTCATCTACTTCTAAATACACTATTGGTGGGGACTTCTTCCTCATCACCAGGGCTCTAAGAAAACATCACTTCAAAAAATATCATTTAATCATACGCATATAATATAAACTAGGCTCTACTCATGGAAAAACATATACTAAATAAGCAAAATCTTTTATCCCTACAAACATTATAATGCAATCAAATTTCTTTCCATTCTCAAAGCTTTTCTAAATATCGAACATTATAAATACATGCTGGCAGATAAATATATATAGATAACATACCAATCCATTCAACTCAGTAGAATATGACAGCATCTGAAATTTATACATAAAATATTCACAAACTGAACTTTATCAAACAAATGTCATAATTGTGCAAAACAGATACACACCCATGAACAAAAGTATATATAAAAGTAACTCTAAATTACACACTATGCAGGCAACATAGTAATTAAATATTGCATTAAGGTATAATTTTTAATTAAGAATAAACTTTAGGCTACTTTTAAAATTTAATAGTTATAATTATTACGAACGAACTTTCTTTCATATCTAGCAAACTATTTCTATTATACGTTGATTTAAAAAAAAATTCTCACTTTGAGATAATGAAGTATACAAAATAAATATAAACCTCTACATATTTGTACAAAATCAATTTTTACCAGCGTATTCCTCACTTGGATATGCTTCAGAGATGATCTAGAAGGTCAAAATAACCCAAATTATAAATAAAACATAATAATAAGTAAGCCTATCTATCTATAATATACATTAATAATGACAAGCAATAAAAAAATAAAGAAACAAAAGTTATTTTTTTGTAACTTAAAATAAAAGTTCACTTGCAAAGGTCTGCTCCTGGTTTATGAAACAATATGGGACACATTCCAAACTGAATTTAAATTAAAATAAACTTCTGCAGGATAACTTAAAAATATAATCATAACTTAAATATGACCTAGCACCTCCAGTGTTCATAGCCAAGCTATTTCAGTTTACTATATCACACATAAGTAATTAATTTCTCCTTTATTATACTGAAAATATAAGACATTCTCCATTGTAGTTCTACATTAAGTACGCAATTATTCTTAGTAGTTTTCTTGAATAGCATTTGACACTTTATAGTCTATTATACGCATGGTTTATTCTTAAATATTGTCAATTAAGATACCATGATTCATTAGTAATTCCACAATTAATAATACTTTGTTTTATATTCCATCTTTATTGAAGAGAACAAAAATTACCCACATTTCTATCCTTCCATTCGATTTAAGCAAATACTCAATTTGAAGTAACTCACATTTTATTTTCTTCATTTAAAATACATATTATTTCCAGAAATACCAGATAAATAAATACTGTCACCTCTTTATGATGAATTTAAACATGACACAATTTATCAAAATATGCATATCCTTAATTTTATGTTTAATCCTCACAAAAACATAACATGGAAAATAGTGAAAAATTAAAATATATTCTGTAAAATAGTTCTGCATATGTTCTCCAGATATATTAAAAGACACACGTTGGTTAATGATACAACAATAATATTCATGCAATTTATTCTTATTTAAAATTACAATTAAATGAAGTAATATAGACTGGACATTATCAACATACATTTTTAAAAGACCAATAGTTATGAAGTGGTTAATTCAAAATGTTTAAATCAAGGAGAGCAAAGTAAACTAATGTACCTTTTTTTAAAATTTAGAATTGCATCCTAATTAACTTTTCCCATAATAAATTTCTTAAGATCCTTTTGAAGTTTTACTCCAAAGCCTTTTTAAAATCAATTTGACTTCAGCAACTGGCTTTAATTTTCACAATAATGAGCCACTGTTTACTGGCTACAATTACAATACATAATAAGCAAATTTTTACTGGAGATCTTTGTTAAATAACTCTCTTTAGCAAAAGGTCATTTCCCTTCACAAGGTTACTCCCATGCTTCTTTTCTATCTAAACTAATTACATATTCAAAAAAAAATATTTTCTAAAAAAAATCATTCTGATTAAATCAAGACAAAAAAAATAATAAAATAAATAGCTTTTACAAACTTGAAAGAAAAATGAATATTAATTAACTATTAAACAAAAATGATTAATAATTTATTTAATTTGTAAAATAATCCATTGATTCAACTATCTATTAATCATTGGAAAGAAATATATATTTGTTAAATTATTTAAGATAATTACTGTAATTTAAATGTTTTTATTGTACATGTACTATTGTTTGCTGTTATTAAAAGATGAAAATGAAATGAAACATAATACAGACATATATGCATGCACATGTACTGCAACCTAAATATTAAACTATCTTAACTAAATATAATTGAAATGGCTATTAATGTTGACAAAAAGGACATGTATTAATAAATAAAGGATTTTGAAACCATTCAACCAATATTACACTAACATAAAATAACTGCATCTTTCTGACAAAGTGTATCAATTCCATTAATAAACAACTCCTCTTCCCCACATTAAATACCCCATTAACCACAATAATAATAATGAATACTTATAAAGTGGTCAATCAAATGCATAAGCAATCCATATCTAAGCTTTAAACAATTTCCAGCAAAAAAATTTTAAAATTCTAAGGCTATTTCATTTTTTTTTAATATAATATAACTATTCAATTGAGATACAAAGTATCTCAGTTCCTTGTGCCCACTCAGATGGTCATAATATATATATATATATATATATATATATATATATATATATATATATATATATATATATATATATATAAATATATATATATATATATATATATATATATATAAAATTTAGAAGACATAGATTCAGCTATAGTTAAAAGTGGGGTGAGACTAAAGCAAAGATGCCCTATCTCACCTATTTTGTTTTTGTTACATTTGAGAGAAATGGAGAACACAATATAATGACTAGGAATAGGGATAGAGATACCATTAATATATGGAAAGAGAATGTATATATTACCGGCTCTTTTATTTGCTGATATCTTTTTGTGCACAGAAAATAGGGAATATATGGAAGTTATGCTGAAGAAATGTGCAAGAGTAGGTAAAGAGATGGCAATTAAATTTAGTGAAGAAAAATCAAAAGTAATGATGACAAATACTGGGAAAGAGAAGAGAGATTTTTTTTGATTGATATAAAGTTAAATATGGTGAATAAGTATAACTATTTGGGAATCATTTTAAGTAATCAGAGAAATTGTTTGTATCAATGGGAGAAAAAAATGATAAATGAAGCAAAGAAAAGAAAGAGACTGATAAAGAAATTAACAGTGTTTTTATATAATAAATATGATGTAGCTAGAATTTTATGGAAGATAGTAGTTAAGATGGGTTAGTTTATAGTAATGAAGTATTACATGTTAGTAAAGGAGTGCTAGATTACTTAGAAAAAGTACAAAGATAAGTAGGAAGATATGCATTAGATGCAGATGTGTGGATGGCAAAGGAGGCACTTCAAGAAGAAATGGGATGGTCAAGATTTTATATGAGATGCAAAAAGCAAAATAAAAATGTTCAGTAGATTGTAATTTATGCGTAGTAAGAGAATAGCCAAAATAGTATTTAGTTTAGTTATGAGTAAAGGACATGCAACAAGATAGATGAGAAAGGTACTATAGTATGCAGAGGATTTTTGAAGACTTTATGTCAGTAAACTAATACAAAAGATGGGAAGATTGTGTTATGAGACTTGTTGAGTGTTATAGTCATAAAGAATGGGATAGAAGAATAGATGCAATAACAAAAAATAGGAAGTTGGAGAGATGGAGAACTAGTATGGAAGTAAAAAAAGTTTAAATATATATATAAAAGTAAACAGAATATTGGGTGGTGGGTGACTTAGTCTGCAAGTTATATAAAAAAGGCATGGAAAATATTAGACATCTGTTAATTGAATGTAAATGATTACAAGCAGAAAAAGTACAAATAATGATGTTGTGGAAGCATAGTGATTATACAAAAAGTAGGTTTTTGGTTTTTATGTGAGTTTGGAAAAAGGGGAGTCTAGATATAAAAGCCATAAAGTGGACAAAAATAATGTTGTGGAAATGGGATGGAGCAGGATAGATAAGAGTATGGGAAAAATTTAGGGTGGGGAATGGAAAGGGACGGTAAGTTGGTTAACAGTTTTCTCTAGGGTATAGTGGCTGAGCGGTTTCTAACTCCGATAAAAGAGAAGCCACCGTGTATCGCATTGCAGTGCATCACATATTATTATTTAAAAATTCTCAAAAATGGCAAAATATTCAATATCCCTTCAGTTTTTAAGTATATAAAAGAATTTTTTTAATTCCGTAAACAATATATTTCATGTTTAAATATAATTTGTTAATAGAACGACTACATCACAAAATTCAATTATCTAATTTTTTGTATTATAAATCAAAACATTGTAAAATTTCTCTCTATATATATTTGTTTAACATATTGATATTATATAAAAGTGTCACCCACTGATTAATAAAATTATAGATATCATTTTTAGGTTCTTATATTGTATTTAATATGCCAAAAATGTCTCAAGTATCAGTAATGAGAAAACGACTACTTCCTTTATAGTTTTAATTCATTAATCATCTCCAAGGCTTTCTTATTAAAATATCTGTTCAAATTCTTTAAAAAAAAAAAAAACAAGGCTATTAAACAATAGAATCATTATCAGAAAAACAAGCATAATTTTGTTTTTAGTGAATTCATATCCCACAAAATACTTCTTAAGAGAGTTTTAGTCCTCAATAAAAAAATGTAAAAAACTAAATGGGTAATTATAAGATTTTACCACTGTTGAAAATATGCATAATTGTCACTTCTAAAGAATAAATAAAATTCTTGGCAATGCATTTGAGATAGGATTTATTTTTAATACTCCTATCATTTAATTACTCCTATCATTGTAAATTTGTAACACAACAATTAGTGATTTTTATTATAATTCTTGCATGCAAGTTTTATAAATATGAATATGCAGAAATTCTAAAACTGTTTCACAAATTAGTCTGCTAAAAATTTAAATGATACTGATATTTTATATTCTGTCTTCTACCTATAATACATCCTTTAAGATATCTTTGATTTTGAGACTGGATATATTCAAATGTATTTTCTATTATTATTTATTCCTTTCATATTAATATAAATCGATATGTAATGCTCCAATAATATGAGGGATTAGATTGATGTACTATGTACATGGGTATGACTATATTATCAAATTTATTCAAGGCTTTGAGCATTCCATTGTTCATTTTTAAATGAAATGGATGATTGAATTGTTGGAAGGATGAAAAAATTAAACTTGTCCATTAAAGTTTAAGAAATTTCAATATAAGCCAAGATCTGATTTTATATACATATATGGGAGATTATGATCTGGCCCAACTGATGAGTGCTGGTTCACCACAAAATACAAATATTTGGAATCATTTGTCTTTTTTACACGGGGTGTGATAATGTATATAGGTTGTTTGAGATGGAGCAAAGGATGAATCTAGACTAAAATCCTAAGTTTAAATCCCTCTATTTATTAAAAAATATTTTTAAATGTATTCAAAAATTCCGTAACAACAGATCATTGAATTTAACAAAGTATACAGTTATTTTCAAGAATTTTGAGGCATTGTTTAATGTTCCTAAAAACATGTGTATTTTAAATCTTCAATAGTAATTTTTTTTATTGTTATGGGTGAAAAACTACTATAAAACCAGTGAAATAAAGAGGAGGCATAAAATCTTACAGTGCAGAATGCCTTAATCATATGCAAATTATCTCAAATGAAAAATACAAATATTAAGTACAGTAGCACATTTGAAAAACAATTTGGAACTGGAGTCCACAATAAAATATTGGTATCTTTAATTTGAATAAAATATTTGTTTATGAAATGCAAATTTTTAGAAGGAGCAACAGTAATTAACAATGTCTTTTGTCATTGCATCACCTGAATAATCATTTACCCAATTAAAAATTATAAAATCATAGGTAAAAAACAATATAATGGAATAACAATTAAAATTTTTTGTCTTTTTAGCAACTGAATTAATAAACCCAAAAACTTATTTTAAAACAAATTACCATAAAATAGCTCAGTTGATTAGAGCGTTTTTGCGTTTTGCCTTAAATTCGATATTAGAAAATTTAAAGATACAAGTTTGGCTCCTATGCTAAAACTGTCACTGGTCAGGTCAGCAACATGTGAAAAAGAATGGAGGATAATACTACTTGAAATGTTGTGTCATTACTAACCTGTGTTGTATATTTGTGTGTTATTACTAACAAGTTGTTTTTATTTGAAAAGTTTAAATAAAGTTTAAAATTTTATATACATTCAACATTTACTGATAGATGACAGAAATAATCCAAGTATTATCACAAATTATCATCAGTTTTAAAAGTAGAAAAATGAGAAGAATAAACATTATATAATTTTTTAATTTATATGCAGACTGAAACTAAATATTCATTCAAGTAATTAAATAATAGAAAAATAAATCAGTTTTATTCCAATTTATACATGATAAAATCTAACAAAATATAGCAATTTTTATTCATATTTCATAATTAATGATGATAATGTCTTAAGTTTGGGTTCAAGTACTATTGTAACTGTTTTCTTTATTACTGATTTGGGTTTATTTTATAAATAAATTTTGTTTTAAATTTATTATATAAATTGTATTGAATGTTGATTAATATTGAGTTTCATTTATTTTTAAACTGAAATGCTCTAGAAAACTTATATGAAGCCCATACTAGCACTGATATTATAAACAGTAATAGTGTGTAGTATCTGAATTATAAAAGGAAATGTATAATTTAGAATAAAGTTTCAAGTTCTATTTCAAATCTGATGAGACCCAATTGGAGTATGATAATGGCTCCTACTTTACATCTAAAGCTGTACTTATGTCAATCCTTATCATCGGTAGAATGATACCTGCATCTAGGAAATTGAAATCATTTCTGTTATATAAATATATTATTTATACCTCTAGTAGCTGTTAAAATATTTATATATAGGTAATAATAACCTTGATTATTATGAGTAATGTCAAAAAAAAGCTGAATTACTAAGAGTAAAAGTAAAGACAATTGAATTATAAAGAGAATTAATAGACAATTATATTTGTAATTGAAATTAGAAATGTCAGTGGAGTTAATTTCAAACATTAGTAAAGGGTAAGGTTAAAATGCATAATTTAGAATGATATAAAAAAAACTATATAAATTCTATGTTATAAAAAACATTCATTTAGAATTCTTTTAAAAATATACAAGAATAATTCACTTATGATTAGAAAGTAATTGAAAATCAATAGTAACATACAATTTTTTTAACTTAATTCCTGGAAGTTCTAAGTTTGGTAGATAAAACACACACACACACACACATATATAGAATTATATCAATGCTTATTAAAAATGGTCAGTATTGACATTAAACTTTTGATGCATAGTTCTATAAGTCTAATATTACATATGAGTATAAAAGTCATAATTGATGTGGAGAACATTTAATGCTGTTTAGGTAATTTTTTTCACATCTTTATTGAAGCTAAGTAATAAACAAATCATACTATGATGAAGAAAGTGGAGAAACTTTTTTATTAATTGCTATTTTTCCTTTGCACATCAGTATATTCTGTTCACAATATGGGGTTCAAATTTTAGGAAAAAACTTAAATTATTTTTAAATTTTAAGCAAGATTAGAATTTATTTTTCAGGTACTTCTCCCATAACCGAAAGCAAATAGTCATCCAATTATTAAGTTGTAAATTAGTATCTAGCTATTTTTAGCTAGAAAGTAAACAAAAACAATGAATCTATTCAGAATATGATTGATGAAATTTATCTGTAAAATAAAGATGCTAGTTAGAACTTAAATTTGCAGGTGATTAAATATTTTACCTTTTATTTATGTCTTTAGTTTATGTTTGGAATGAGTCAATAACTCTATTTACCCACATTATTAAAATAATTTCATAATAATTCAATTAGACATTCATAGTAAAGTAGATAATCAAGTGATTTGTCACCTGGGAAATCATTTGATGTTCCAGCATTGTAAAGTAACAGAAATAATTTGCAATTCACAAACTTTTACCTTTCAAGTCTGCCAAACTATCACAGTATTCACCTTTCAGAACATTTAAAATTATAATGAAGATTCTCTACATCTGTTTTGTTATAAAAATACTTATCTAATTATTATCACAAACATAAGCAATCATTAATATTTTTATTTGTCATTCATTAAATTAGAGATTATCCAATAATGAATAATGTTTTTATAGTGTAATTTACATTACATCCCTCTCACACAAGGTAGGGATTGGTTGCTATCCATTTTTAACACTATCTGGGTCAACTGATGAGTGCTGGTTCAGCATGAAATGTGCATCTTGTGGATCACAGATCTTTTTCACATATCTTTGGTCATATGTTTATGATTATATCTTTCCACTAAGTATTAAAAGTGAATACAAACCAGTGAATACAAATCAGTCCTATCTTGCATGAGAGTGGTGTAGTAAAAATTACACTACAAGAATATTATTTATTAAGGCAATCATAATTGTTAACAAATTTGCTAAATTATCAACTAGGATACATTTTAATTATATCAGTAATTTGCTACTGACAATTATTTCTTTGTTTTAATATATATATATTGGTTTTTATTTAATTTTTTGCTACCTATGTTTATCAAATTTAGTATTTCAATTATATGGAAATGTAAAATGTGAGTAGATATTAAATGTTAGCATAACTATTTGTATATTATATAAAAATTCTATCATTTTAGCAGAGTTGAACTATCAGTCTTAATAAAATTTAATAATTAAATAATGCAAATAAATCTGCTTGTGTACATACAATAATTTCCATATATAATAATTAGATTTTCACATTATCAATGCTGTAAAATACTAATATTATATATTCATATGCACTTTTATCTGCTCTCCTAAATCATACTTTAACTTTTCTTTTAAGACTTTGTTGCATTACTCTTTCATTTAAACAATGTTATTTTAATACATTGACTTCCGTGTATCTATGCTCTTGTTTATCTAGCTATTTCTTTTCAGAACTGTAAATATAGCAATATTGTTATATATCATTTATTTAATTTGTTTAACTATCTGTAATACATTTATTATTTCTTGAAAATTGTGAGACAATTTTTTCAATTTATCTTCTAAAATTCTCTTCTACACTTTAGTTAAAACTCCATATCATCTCTCTTGCCTTTTGTTTTTCTACTCCTCCCCCCCCCCCCCAAATAATAATCTTGAATTTCAGGTGTGACAATTTTTATCTGCAATGATTAGCTCAGGAAATTTGCAACATTAATTACTCATCAGAAATAATGATTTTAGAATATATTTTTTCATAATCTTTTGTTAGAATATGATAAACAAAATTCTTTTCAGCTGACTGATTTAATGTCATTTATATCTTCTTTTTTTTATTTATATCTTTTTTTATTTTCTTTACAATATTTTTGACATATATTAAGATTTATAATTACATATAAACATACAAACATTATACTATCACTATATATATATTAATGAGTTTAGAAATGTAAATATTAGATAGCATGGATGAGTTACATTTTTGATATCATTAATGACTATATATGCATTGTATACAATAATATATTTATTATGTTTTTTTGTTATATAGAGAAAATTTCTAGGCAAAGACGTCTTTACTAAGCAACAATTAAGCTAATACTTGGCAAACTTGAAACATCTGATTCATAATGTTTTTTTTTTCTTTTTCTTTTATATTCTGAACCATAACTGGATCTGATGGAATTTTAAATTTTCTTGAAAAGAGTCAACTACTTGAAACAATTTTTAAAATTCTACTCAAGCTCTAGTTTAGTGATGGATCAGGTAGATGTACCATGAAGTTAGGTATATGTATACAATGTAAGATGTAGAGAATGATTAACCATTTCATACTGAATCTTAACCATGGCTGTTAACATGAGTGCAAAAATAACATGCTAATGTATAATTGTTTATCGGTTAATTTCAAACTTATAATTGTTATATTGAATCTATATAGTTATTATGTAGATAATTTAGGCTAATTAAAATAAAATGGTATGATTTATCTAGCTTTGATAAATAGTTTGCATTGATTGAAACCCATAAAATAAGTTTTCTTATAAAATTTCTGTTTTGTGTTGCGACTTGAGAGCTCCTATACAGTCATCATTACATCTGATTGGCTGTCATATAAGCATTCTAAAATGTGCATGCGAGAAGATTTCAGCCTTTCACTTTAATAAGTTTTGATGTAAATAAATAATCAAAGATATATATAGTTAAACAAAAATAACTGATATCATTAAAATGGATAGTTACTGCCTATGGTTTCATAATTTTAAGATGTTTTTGAACCCTGATGTCTATAATTCTTAAAATGTATAATACAAACACATTATTATTTGGTAATCTTAAAATGTTAGATTATAACAGTCACTTTAAATTATTATCAGTTATGTGCACAAAAAAAATCTTTCTACACTTATTTTATTTTTCCTAACTATAGCTTTTTTTTCCAAATTACTTTATACTTTACCCTATGTGATTGAGTGCAGGGTTCAAATGTTCTATTCTAGAGCTCAAAGTCCAAGAACCATGGTACACATAACATTTACTTATTTCAACAATATATTTCAATTGAAATCTTATCTAGGTATTTTATCAGTTATTAGGATTTGATTTCCTTTCCAGCTACTTAAAATTGTTTAAATAACATCAGTGATAATAGTTTGTTCTTTTAGACATATATTTCATTTTAAATATTTCTTTATTTCAAAGTGAACTCTTCATAATTTATTATAAAGATTGAAGTTTCTATGTTAATTTTCTATCAAATATGCAGCTTTTAAATTCATTTAACATATGTGGTAGAAGTCATTTATTAAAACATTTTTAAAGAATATATTCTTTAATATTATTTCCACCAAAAATATTTGTCCATTATGATTTCATCTACATTACTGACTTGACCAAGATATTTTTACTTGCTATTTCTAACACATTATTATTATTATTAATCTTTCTTTTCTCATTTTTTGAAAAGTCATTGAACATTAAATTAAACTTTTAAGTATTGAATTTTAATCCTACTTTCTTGCTTTCACTCCAAAAGTTTTTTTAATATTTTCTGCAAGCCTGAATTCTAAATAACTTAAGTTATTTTCTATTATATTTAGTCCTTCCACTTGCCATTCTAATTCACAAATTAATATTCATAAACCTGCTTTAATAAATTTTGAAGATATAGAATGCTCTTGACATATTTCTTACTATTGTATCACTATGTATTCTAATCATTATGTCAATATCTTAATTTATATTAATCTTTTAATAAAGCAGAAATAATCACAAAATAATAATTTTTCTATAATCTACAAAACTAATCCAAATTTTATACTTGGTCTTTTCTTTACATTTTTTTAAAATACAACTTGTTTTTTTGTCTTGATGACATGTAATAATGTTATTAACACTTTAGTATAGAACTGGTAGAAGACTGGTTTCTATTTTCTAATGGCTTCTTTTTATGCTTCTTATAATTCATATCACCATTACATCCTTCCAAGCATTTGATATATTATTTATAATTTAAAGATTTAGTGTATAGTTTTGCCAATAATTTCTACATTTTTTAAACTGATTATTTTAAAATATCTATAATAATTTCACCATTTCTGTAATTTTTTTAAATTTTATATAAATCCAATTCCTGGTCTCACTAATACATTTAAAGCACATAAAATATACATATTACCATAATTACATAGATTAACATATTTTCTTCTTTATTCAACTGTATAATCTTTCATAGAATTCTTCCACATAATTCATGATAACAATCCTATTTTTATTATTAAACTCATATTTTTTTCTTATTGCTGAAAAACTATTTTTAGTATCAATATCATTTTATCTTCTTTTTTTATAAATGTTCTTGTCATTTCACAATTATTTCTCAATGTCTGATATCACTTTGCATCACAACATTATTTTTTAATGTTTATTTATAATAAATTTTCTCTAATAATGCTTCTAAAATGTATATTTTTATACATTCACTTTTCAAATTGAATACCTTTTAATTTTTTTTCTACTTTCAAAACTCTAATAATACATTATTTATTACTGGATAGTACTTCCAATTTATACAATCTTTTTTTATTTAAACATGATTTTCAGTTGTAATTATCAAATTGAAGATTATTACATTTATAATGTGGGAACTTTTATCCCTGTCTACTTTTGTTTATTAATAGCTGGACTTTATATCACTCTTGAATATGCGCATGCATATATATATATAAAATACATATTTTACTGGTTCATCCGTGTTAAAAACTTTTAACACGGATGTATAACACGGATGAACCCGCAAATCTTCGTTTTAACATATATATATATATAATGAGCTTGCAAATACATCTTAACAAGATTTTCAAAATATCCTCAACCTCAGACCTGCTACTGGCTTCCTCGATGAGGTACTACAATATTTAAGCATTAGATTTAAAATACTAGGCCAAGCACTTTATCTAATGGATAACTATTAAGTAGAAAATCTGAAAAATTCAGACATCCATATGTGACATATGACTTGATTTCTTTGTAATTTTATTTTTTTCTATTAAGGCTTTGGTGATTTTAAATTTCTAAAGCTATTAATATGTGGTGTATCTGAACTTGGTTCAGGACCATATGGCTATTTAAGTTAGATAGCTGGATTGGAAGACATATGGATGTCTGAAAATTTTAGATTTTCTACTTAATAGTTATCCATTAGATAAAGTGCTGGGCTTGGTCTGGTATTGTAAATCTAATGCTTGAATATCCTAGCATCTCACTGAGGAAGCCAGTAGCAGAAACCAATCTGAGGTTGGGGATATTCTGAAAAGCTTATTAATAACTATTTGCAAGCTCATTATATAACATTTGTAATAAAAGATGGTTAAATTAAGTCATGTGACATATGACTTGATTTCTTTGTAATATATGTATATATTATTATAGCATATAAAAATGATGACACTGGGCAATGATTAATATAATCTGAATAAAACATAGCCCAATCATTGGTCACCATTCTGTAATGGAATATTGATTAGAATATGGGATGAGAATACAAAAACTTTAGTATGTTTCATCTAGCCTAAATGTGGAGTGCCATCTTATAACAGCCCTAATGTTAAAGTGGCATTTTGTAACAATCACCACCTTATATGACCATCATCATCCAACATTGATAAAGTATTTTGTAACAATAATAATGGATCTTCTATCCCACTATCTCTCGACATTGGTTTGGTCAGCATTGGTCATAAAATAAAAGAAATTGCCCCATCAATTTTTAGACCATTTATTACTGACACAAAATGAAAATGAAAGATAATGAAGAAATGCCTTTATGGTTTAAATATTCATTATAACAGAGAAAAACATGCATCAATAAGTAATAACTCTATTATAACCTGCATAAAATTATCTAGCTCAGTCATGGGTCACACCAGGCAATAACAATATTTCCACCACATAGTTATTTAGATTGTCTATGATACTAAAGTAAAATACTGGTGACAATCTTTATTAAAACCTAATTTATTCAGATAGTATTTAAGAAAAAAGAAAGCAAACAAGATCATCATCTCAAGTATCACCAAATCTATTCACTCTCCCAAAATAAATGACAATAAGTAATGAAATCATATATCATTATCCTAAATTATGACATATACCTAAGGCATATCTTTGATTTATAATTGAATGATATCAAATTCAAATCATAAAGTAACTAGGTTCTGATGTACTTTACTAATCCAATATTACTTATAGTAATGTAAATCTACATTAAAATTTAATGATATTCCCTATTTAAATAAAGTAGTTTCTAAATAATTATAACTTTTTGAGAATGTTTTATAAACTTACAATATTTATAATGTTTAAATAAAATAACCCCTTACTCAGTTTTATATCTAATTTAATAAAATGTTAAAAATAATATTAATATTTTATCCATACTTTACATTATATCAATATGCAATTATTGTTTAAGTTATGCATTAAAATGAAATACTCTTCAAGAACTCATTATTAATAAATATATTAGATAATTCTGCATTTTATGATATCCAATCACATTATTATGCCAAATATGCCATAGGTTTCTATTGAGTATTTACCATATTACAATCACTGATATTATTCATCTACTTAAATTTCCAGTCACTTGATTATAAAAATGGATTTTATAGCAATTAAACTATAGAAAATTATTATTGGCAGTTGTTCAAGCCAAAGATAGATATTAAGATATACTAGTTAATAAATTTTATGATCCCCACTTCAAAGTAGCTTAAAAAATAAAGCAAATCATTCTGATCAATGACAGAACAAAATCTATTAAGACTTTTTGTAACTGCACAAGATAAGCAAACTCTTACTAATTAATCATGAACTAAGTTATTTATATATCTAATATTAATTTGGGGTAAACAAACAAACATTTCAATGTAATAACAATATAAAGTTTATATCTAATTAGACCTAAATAATAATGTCTAAGAAAATATACATATATCTAACTCTATTTCATTTACCAAGATTGGTTTGACCTTGGATCAAAATCCAAGTATCAAAATTACCCCCACTCAAAAAAAAAATAATTAGACATATTCACCAAATTTTTAATCAACTCTAAATTTATTGGTTTATAATTAAAAATTAATAATGATAGTAAATATATATCTATAAACAAAATAAACGATGTGTGCAATAGATTACAATTGTAACCAGTTAAGAAAAATACAAATATGATTTCTCTTAGATATATCTAATTAATTTGAAAATCTATCAATTTATAAATCAATAACAAACAATAAATAAGTACATGTATGAAACTCAAAAGTGTGTTGCATTGCAATAATACTATATATAAACTGAAGGAGAGATTTTAGATATCTTCCTGAGATTTTAAATAGAATATACAATGATAAAAAAAATGTGATCAAACAAAAATTGATCTTTATTTATTCACTAATGTAATTTGTAAATAATTACACTGACATAAAAATTCATTGTATTTAAACCCTTCTCTATACAGAATTCCCTGAGTTAAATCTTGAAAAAAAAATTTAAATATTTGAAACATCGTGCCATAAATTAACCTATATCATCAGATAAGAGTTTAAATAATAACAAAAAAAAAAAGAATCTCTCCACTCTTTTATTACACGAATCCTATAATAACCCATATATATATACTATTTAATCCTATATTTTAAAAAAAAATATGAACAAAATATACACACATTTTTTTAAATGAAAAATATATATACAGAAATTTCATAACACAAGTGAATAGTCCCATTCTTTCTTTTTATCCACTGGTCCATCACAGTTTCTGGTTTCTTGTTTTTGATCCCAATGCATAAAAAACAGTTTCCTTCAAGTAGAGAAGACAAGCATGAATGATAATGATCGAGAATTTGAATTTAATTATTTTTGCTTTTAAATTCTGATATTTTTCTTTCAAGTATACAAATTTATCCAACTTTGTAAAATAATACATACTTGGGTAATGCAAAACTGCACTCAGCTGGTTTTCTTTTCCCTTTTCATTGGTAGTAATATATAAAGAGAATTCTTTTATTGACAAAATTCAGTTATATCCAAATGAGTAATAAATGCTAGTATTTTTCCAAGTTAAGAAAGTGAAATTTTGATTGCTTAAAATCATACATAAGTTGAGTTAATCAATCTTGTGAAATTATTGATCAGAAATATGATATCCATATACGCAACATGGGATTTGTATTAATCATAAATTAATAGATGAAATTCTAGATTTTAACAATGGAATATTTTTTTTATAAATGACATGCAATACAACATATTTTGATGTTTTTTTTATTAGATTTTGCCATTTCTCCTGGAATTTCATCAATGAACTGCCACAATTGAATGGACAGACATGTAATTTTTTATCCTTCCATGGTCTTAGAAATTAACCACTTTTAAAAATTTGACAATTTTTTTAAAAACGAAGGTAAAACTCCATTCTAAGCAATGATAAAATTTATAAGACTAGAGTTACAGTGTTTCAGTTCTATTTATAACATATCTTTGGTGTCATTAGTGTTACCAAGGCAACTGTTCAATATCACTCAAAGATAACTCATTGATATAAGAAAATTGTTTAATAAAATTTGCCTCCAATTAATAATTGAAATGAAGACTTTCAAATATTGGATACAGAAGAAATAAAATTATGTTTTACAATTTCAATATTATTTTTCATTTTTAACCCAAAATAAAGAATGTATATTATATTTTCTATACCTTTCAGTGAATATATATATATATATTTTACATATATTTTTAATAATATATTTCAATAAACTAATTAATATATATAACATAAAACATTTAATTTTGTAATAAGTAAGTTGTTGGTGAAGGTAATAATAAAATGGATACATAATAATTAATAATAAGATTTTAATTAAGTGTTTCATTTTCTGATTCACTTAATTATATTCCAGAATCTATTTATCTATTCACTTATTTATATTTTCCCCTAAAATTGATCACAACCAATTTATAATTTGATATTGATATTAATAATAAATAAGAATGTTATTTTAAAATATTAGGTTGCCATGGTTATCTAGTTAACATTTATATTTTAAAACTTCCATTATCATAGATCTAGTGAAATGAAATCAAACAAGATCAATAAATTTCTTTATTTTTTTTATACTATGATATATAGCTCTAATCTGAGCATTTATAATATATAAGAGAGAAAATTCACTTACAAAGACACACACATATTCTGTTCTAAAAATTCTAATAATGTGTCTGCTAAGAACCATTAGAAATCTGAAGAAGAAAATCATAATGTTCATATTTGATTTTAAACTCAAAGGGTAAAAGTCAAAAAATAGTTCATCATAAAAAATTATGTTTCCATTAATGCATAACTTACTTTTTTCCATTAATCAATTATTATCTATGTTCATTTATTGTGTAAAATATCACATGTTAATAACTTCAGTGATGAGAATATTATATATAACGAACACTGTATGATGATAAAATTAATACAATTTGAGTTAAAAGTAAATAAATTATTAATTTTTTTTGCCCTTCACTTCTTTGAAGGTTTTTTGCAAAAAAAAAAAAAAAGGACTTCTTTTTAGTTGAAGAAACTTTTTTGCAAATGTAATAGTCATATGGTTTTGTTTGGAGATTTATAAGAGCACAGAGGATCCATGAATTTTAATTTCCAGATTCTACCATTTCACCGTTACACCAAACCATACAGATCAGTTATATATTCATATTATAAAAATCAATGATCAAATTGTTCTGCAAGATTTAGTACAGAGATATAATGCTACACTCTACAGCTCAAGGCCCCTCGATTGCCACTTAATTCTAGCATAGTCAGTGCTCGATATTCATACAAATCCTCAAGCCATGTTTGATTTGATTATTTTTTAAATAAACAAATTTTTACTAAAAATTAAATTAGTCAATAGCTTTTCAGCAGGTTTGAATAAGAGAAAAAAAATCTAATTTCTAAAACCAAACTAGTTATTTTTATCCCTAATTTAATATAATAATAGCTTGTAATTATTTAAGCGGTATAATATTCTTCTAAGTAAAAATCCTTTTTTAATATTTTTCTAGGGGAGAACACTTTTGCCCTATAGTACGCTTTTATATATATATTAACAATATATAATTTTATTTGGTTTTACCTTTTTTATGCAGTGTGCCTTTAAGTTTTAAACTCTGACATCAGAAATCTTCACTCCAGTTTTACAGTAAGCTGATGCTCACATAAGCTCTTAAATTGTTGAATATTTACTCAACTCTTTGGTCAATATCTGTTTGAGTGACTCAACCAAGGTTATGGAGATTTTGATTTTTCCTCTATTTTTTTTGTCAGTTCATTTTTTTCATACATTTTTTTTTTCATATTTTATACATAAAAGTTAAGAATCAAATTAAATAAAATAATAAAAACTAAAAATTAAATAGTATTAGCATTTACACTTCATATTTATCCTTTAAATAATATAGAGAATATAAAATACATTGGTTTTTAAAGTTTTACTATAATTTAACTATATATACATAAGAGACACACACCAGTAAATTTTCGGATTATTATATAAATGTGTAATAATGACAAATAGCCACTCATAAATAAATATGGCCATTCCAACTTAAAAAAGAGAGAGAGAAAGAGAAAGGAGGGAGAGAGTAAAAAAAAACTACTCTAGATATGAGTTTTACAATGGCTATACAAATAATCCACATATAAAACATGCCATTCCATTTTTGTTTTTATCTTGATATTTTACGATATTATATTTTAGCTTCTGCAGCAGAAAATCTTTCTGAAATATTTCAACATCATGTCTAATTGTACCTTTTTAATGTAGTTTATTTTTTTACCATATCTTTCTAAAGAGAGTAATTATCATTGCATTTTTTTAAATATTTTTGTGATAATTCTTATAACATAGACAGTGTCTACATCTTCTACAAAACTCATGCTCAACTTTATTATAAAACTTCTTTCAAGAAGTTTACCATTGTTCACTTGTCTTTCATGTGCAACCCAAGAAAGGTGTGATTTTACAATAATAGATTCAGCCATTAAACTAATGCACATGCACTTTGTGGATTTTTAATGATAAATAAATACACTCACTTCCAAACACCAGATAAAGTCTTTGTGAAAAGATAGAATGAATCCATCTAACTTTTTGACCCAAATGTTTATGTATGGGCAAATCTTAAGCATTTAGAAATGAAATCATGAAGATGTTAAGCAATCACTTTAAATTACTTTTACTATGCCTGAATGAATGATGCTTGGGAAATTTTCTAGAATTTATGATACATCATTCTTATTTGAAATGAAACATATATAAAATAAATATCTCATTTGAATAATGGATTCAGTAATATCACATCCAGAAAGGGAAGAATATATTGATTAGTTTTACTATCTTGCCATTGCACTTTTGAAACTTTACAGAGCAGCATTAAAATAAACTTTTTAATACCTTTATATTGCTATGATATGGTGCCCAAGTTTCACATCTGTACAATTAATTTGATGAAATAACCCTTCTATTTATAACTAATTGAATTGCAGTATGTTATTTTTTATGATGAAATACTTTGTTTTTTAACTTGTTAAAAGCAGCATGGACTTCAACATGCACATAATCATATCTATTGGATCTCAAATTGCATACATCTGTTAAAAGTCTTTCTACATTCTTTTCTTCAAACAAGCATAAGTGCCTCTTTTTTTGCTTTATAATCATACTTATTATTTTATTTAAAGATTGACATAACATTTATTCCAATAAATTGAAACTATCATCATCATTATTACTTGCAATCAATTTAATACTGACATCTTACTAGAATGTGAATATCATTTTCAATATTGTTTAATATGTTTGGTTTTTCAGACTTTTTAATTTGTACTTATACTATGATTCTAGAATCTATTCATTTCTTTCATGATTTCTCTTTTCTTTCACTTTCAAATTTTCTAAATAAAATGAGTCTATTTAAACCTGGATATTTTTATGTCATTTGAATATTCTAGTTTAATGTTGACCAAATGTTGACATTTACTTTTTCTTGTCATTCTTGGTCAGAGCTGGTCTCTTAAGTGAAACAGTAATTCAACCATTGCAGTTTACTGAATTGGAAAAGGTGTCAAAATGAGGCAATATTTTAAAATGTATATACTTTTTAATAAATATATATTTTAATTTTATCCACTGCTTTGTTCTGCAGGCAGACTTAAATAGTCTTTTTAACAGTTTTTTAAGACTAATCCATAAAACTAAGATATTTGACAGAATCTTTATTATCACCATTAAAATTTCAAGTTAGTTCACTAGAGGGAGCCTAGGACTTCAGTTTTTGCTGTTTCATGCTCCCTGTTCTATTCACCAAAGTCATAGTCCATTGTTGGATTCATAAAAAAAAAAGTTTACCAAAATGTAATTGAATATCTGTTTTATTGTTTTTTTCATCTTTAGAAGAAATTTTGAAACAGTTTTCATTCAATGATAATTGAAATTATCTATCGTTCCGTTTTATGCAAATGGATGCCATTAGAAAGAGACACAAAAGCTAGCTTAAATAATTCTTGGAATCATTAAAATATTATAAACCTTTTAAAAATAATTTTAAATGAAACCAAATATTTCTAAAAAGAATAGACACTAGAAATTCTAATTTTATTAATAGAATAAACAGGAAATTCATTTGCACGTCAAATCTCATAGAAAACATGGAATATAATATGTTAGCAATGACGGTTTTAGGAATTTTATCTTTGCATCAGATTTTAGCAGTGTTAAACAAGTTTCAATTATTAATTCGATCTCAATTTTGGAATTGAACATCATAGAAAATAACCTAAGTTATCGCCCTGCACAAAAATCAGGTTTCTCCGATGATCAGGACAGAAGTTATCACCCTCTTCCGGTGGATTGCCCCCCCCCCTCAAAAAAATCAATAAATAATTTTTTTTCAAATCAACATAGAACTAAAATAAAGTGATTCCTGAGCTAAAAAATAATGGTCTAAAGACAAAAAGTAGTACAAATGATGTTTTAGACCTAAACAGAAACTTTGAAGCTACAAATTAATCATACTTTTTAAGCAATAATTATTGAGAATTTTCCAAAGTTTAACAACAAACTTTCAGATTATACTTCATTACTAATCAAGACCTAAAATTCAATCAAAAGAAGCAGGATCCAACTAATATCAACAAATAAAAATCATTGTGAACCCTGAAGGACTTTGGTTGGTGGGTTTAGCAGCTGCTGTGAACATTTGCAGACACAGGAGTCTGATGATGATCAAGGGAAGATGTTCAGCTCCATTGGCCTCAGTGTGCTAGATGATATGAACAAATGATTTATTCTCATGGTGTGCAAGTCAATCCGGCTTGATTTGAAGACTACACGAATTAAATGTTGTATTGGTGGGTGTGAGTTTGCACTTCTTTTCCTCAAGTGTGGTAATAGTGGTCATAAGGGGCTTGGTTCATTTGAGGGGATGGTCGATGATTATTGTCTAGCCTGGGAATACCTACTGAGAGGGTGAAAGTCACCACCTTCACATGGACTTTGCCATGAAGGGCTACTGCACCCCTTGATGGATTATTTGATAGGTCAGTGTTGATTTGCACTCACTATCATTAGGTTTCATTTGTTAGCTTTAAATTTAGTGCATTTGTAAAGTGGTTGGTCTGTTTTGAGCCACTGCCTTTTTTTTGTAACATTGATGGAGTTCTGTTTTGTGGGCATGCGTCTGCACCCCCCTCTTTTCTTCAGGGGTGGCTGGTTGTAGACATTAGGTATCTGGTTTATGGTGTGGGCTGTTAAAAATTTTTCCACTGCCCAGAATACCTGCTGGGGAGCTACATGGTCAAAGTTGGTGCTATTCCTGCTCTGGTTGGCTGCTGTGTCCCCTGATAGGCTGGTTTGGGGCAATGTCGATCAGGCTCTTTACTTATTACTTCTTAGTTTTTACCCAAGTTGGCTTTCCAATTTTGGGCAGGTAGACTGATTGTGGTCCCTGCTCATTTGGACTGCTAATTGGAAGGCAGAGGTATTCAGAATGGTCTTGACATGGCTCGGCTGTGGTTCGAGAGTTTATTGCTTGTGAACTTGGGCCTTGGACCTCGCTGCCTGTTGTGGTGGTTGGCACAATGCTGGACTTCACCTATTCAGCTGAAGCATTTGAGTCTTCACTTCGGGGCTACAGGGGTGGGACCATTGGGTGATGGTTAACTTCTCGACAGCCGGGCCATGTGAATCCACGTACAGATTCACATTAATCACATTACAGCAATTTTTATGGATGTAATTATTTTGAAACATATGTACATTTTACTTTGTTACATTGAATCACTGTGTAATCCTCAATGGGTAAGTGTACCCAAAATTTTTGTAATCTTTTATTAATAAAGGTTACCTTGAAAAAAAAATTTCAAGTTCAAGTGATGCTTGGATTTTTTTTCTACAACTGAATATTTCCAAACAAGATTAATTTTTTTAAAATAATTGGTGCATATCTAATCTAATTATTCATTCAATCAGTAAATGGGATATGCAGAATGAAAATGGAAAACTAATAAAAGTTTCATTGTCAAACATTGTCTAGCATAATAAGTTTATTTTACTATTTATCTATGGAAAGATCTAAATGAGATTTTTTTTTCTGAAATGAGTTAATGGTTACTCAAATAAAGTAATCTACTTTATTGTGTAATATCTATTACTGATACTGCTCTTACCTCAAATTTGTTTTCCTAAATTTTTTTATTTATTTTTTTTTTACTTATGATATAACTGGTAATTTTTCATATTTTATGAATACTGCTAGCATTTACACAAAGTCTATTTATTTTATTCATTCATGTTTGATCTTCATATATGTACCAGTAATTTAATACACATAGAATATTAACTTTTCTAAAATGTAAATTTTTAAATATTTTGCTATTATCATATTAAAAATTATGCTTTAATTTCCTGTAATTACTCTTTTAACTATTATTAGTTAGCTCTATTTCTCCACCAAATAGCTAACAAAAAGTTTTCAGTTATTGCTTTAAGAAAGGCATTCTAATACTTGGAAGTACACATACAATTAAATATTCATATTTTAGCTGTAATGTTTTGGAAAATGTTTGTATTAATTTCAATGATGCATAAATAAAAAGGGCAATAATTTTCAGCATACTTACTTGATATTTTTTCATTGCTATGTGTGACTTGGTACAGTAGTAAAGTGACAGATTTTGGAGTTCAAGCTAAATGGATTGTGGCTCAGTTCTGAACTTCTTACGTACTTCCAAGCAACAAATCATTTGATTATTTTTTATATTAACACTTCATTTTAAACAGATGTAAAGAATCCAAAAAAATTATTAAGAGTATTTAACAAGCACCACATTCATTAGTTTTAATTGAAGGCAAAATATCTTTACTAAATTCAATCACTGACTTAAAAATCTTTAAAAATCGTCTTTTTAATAATTTAAATATTAAAACAGTAGATTTTTATAAATATATTTAATAACCTCAATATTACCACATATTGTTTTAAATTCATATAAATACAGATAAAATAAAAGACAAATGACTCCAGGTTGCATTCTGTGCGGAACCAGCACTCATCAGTTGGTCCAGGTCACTATCTTTCATATATATCTTTATTATTTAAAAAATATTTATCTATATTAAATAATTACATTTTTAATTTTAAGTGTCAAATTAAATCAACCCACAACTTTGACACCATCCACTTTAGATAAATATAGTAACGACTATTATTAATCATTTACAAAACTAGAGATTATCTCTAGCATAGATATACACTTTAAAACTCAATTAAAGATTAATATATTTGAATTTTTTAAATTAAACACACAAACACATGGAGTTATTCACAATTCTTTTCCCCACATGTAATATCTTTATAAATATATTAAATAACCTCAATATTACCATATATGCTTTTAAATTCATATAGATAAAGATCCAATAAAAAACAAATGACCCCCAAGAAGCATTTTGTGCTGAACCAGCACTCATCAGTTTATCCAGATTGCTATCTATCATATATATCTTTATTATATAAAAAATATTTATCTTTATTAAATAATTACATTTTAAATTAGAAGTGTCAAATAAAGATATATATGAGAGATAGTGACCTAAACCAACTGATGAGTGTATGTTCAGCATGAAATGCATCTTGGAATTCATTTGTCTTTTATTGTATCTTTATTTATATGAATTTAAAAGAATATGTGGTAATATTGAGGTTATTTAATATATTTATAAAGATATTATTACACTTGGGGAAAAAGAAATGTGAATAACTCCATGTGTTTGTGTGTTAAATTTTAAAAAATCAGATATATTAATCTTTAATTGAGTTTTAAAGTTTATATCTGGAATAGAGATAATCTCTAGTTTAGTAAATGATTAATAATAGTCATTACTATATTTATATAAAGTGGATGGTGCCAAAGTTGTGGGTTGGATAAATTGACATTTGTAATTCAAAATGTAATTATAAAATAATAGAGTGATTTATCACTTGAGAAATTATAAGACATCTGAACACTTGAAATGGCCATTTATAATTTTTGAATTTTTAGTTCTTGAGTTCTCTGCCCTATTATTGCTCTGAATTACTTAGATTTTTTAAATATTAATTTTTAAGACTTAAAGTAATTTATATGATGCAGTTGTAATTTAGGTTTGCAGTATTAAAAGCTATAGATTCAGGATTGAAACTCAACCAGACAATTCTATATGTCAAATATACACAATCTCCTAAGCACACTAGCCATCTAATTACTTTTATAAACAGTTGAAATAAAAATTTATATTTTTTATTTATAAATATTTACAAAGTTTGTAAAATAAGGTTTTCCAAATTGTCATAATCTTTATTTATCCAAACAAGTTTTACTTGAATAAAAATTTATTTTAAAACTATGTAGAAACATTATTGTACTTGAAGTAGTCTTATACTATTCAATAATTTTCTATTTATTTAAAAATCATGTAGATAGATACATAGGAAATGAAGTGACATTTGAACATTTAAATGATTGGCTGAGTATAACAGTTACACCTAATTGAACACTCTTTTATTCTTCTCATAGTGAAATCAATCTAGAAACTTTTGTTCATCAATGAATTTAGCTTCTGTTTCCTTATAATATATGTATATATTTTCTCAGACTAAATTAAAAAATCAGCCAATAAAAAAAGCCCTTATATCATTAAGATTAATCTTAATTATTTTTAAAAGTGTAATTTATAGAAATGTGTATAATGAAATAAAGGTTTGGATGGGCAAAAAATATTATAACCCATAGAAGCTTCTGGAAACAACCACATATAATAAAAATATTCAAGGATTTTAGTACAATACCATTTGTTTTTAACAGGATAAAGCTGTTATTATGTTGTCACTGCAAATATGTATATAATTGCAATTAATGCATTAATGTTTGTGTGATATTCGGAACACATTTTTATTCAATAAAAGTGAAAGTCAAACTTAAATCTCTAAACCATCAAATAATAGAATTTTTATTTAGTTATTGTTTTTTATCAATTTTTGAAAAACTTACTAGCAATAATTTGTTGTCTTATTATGTTTTAATTTGTACAATTTAGCATTTTAAAGATCTCTAGGGCTTTTCTAAATGTATTCTGATAATGCTTGGTACATTTTTAAAAAAATCTATATGATGAACAGTATTTAAGTCATTAAGAGCAAGCCCTGATGATGATGAATGGTGTTTTACTGCAATATGTGTGTGCAATGGTGTTTTACAGCATTATATATATATATAAATCATGGAATAAAAGTATCCAAACAACCTCTGCAATGGTGTTTTACAGCATTATATATATATATAAATCATGGAATAAAAGTATCCAAACAACCTCTTAGTAAAACATGCTTTTGGATCAAGTATGTCATTATCTTCAGTATTTATGTGGGTTTTTTTTTTTTACCAATTCTTGAACATTATTAGAATATTTCCCTTTTAGAATAATGACTATTAAAGTTTTTTTAAGAAGTTAGATAACAATTATAATAACATTTACCTACTTTATTTTTAAGGAAATAAATTTATTTTTTTTATGCATTTTTTTTCATGAACAATTTTTTTCTTTTTCATTTATAATATAATAGTCAGAAAAGATCCAGAAAGAAATCATAAGTGAGATGGATGGATGAAATAAGAAAAGGTACTTGAGGGATGTGAGTAAAAGAAGCTAGAGATCAGAAAATATGGATTGCACTTGGAGAGACCTTTATTCTGCAGTGAATTGATAATGGTTGACAATGATGATGAGTTAGAAAATATTTTAGGATATTTAGTTTTCTTGTCTTGTCAGAAAATAAATTTCTAGTTGCAAAAATTATACATTCAAAGGAAATAGGAATAAAAAAATTGGGAATAAAATAATATTTTTTAATACAGTTTTAATTTAATTTAACTGAGTTGTTATTTCACTATCCAAAAAAACTATTAAAAGCTTTAATTTTTTTTTTCTGGATAATACAAATTTACATTTGGTCATAAATATTTGAGAAAGACATGCATGAAAGCAGTTTTAACAAAAACTTTAAAGAGAGAGAATCTGTGATTAAAAATATTTTTCCAAGCACTCGAGAACAACCTAGAAAAATTTTTATTGTGGAAGTATCTAAATACACAAGAAAAAAGTTTTCAATTAATTTATTCTTGCAAAGATTCAGTCAGAGAATTGAAATGCACTTTTAATAACATCATCTGACACAGCAATTACTTTATTATAAGAGGCTATGACAATTGACAAGAATCAGTCTATAAACTCTGAATGGATCTGGCATTGATTTAAATATAAACTGTTTTATTTTGAATAATTATAAGGCATATTTTTTCCAACTTAGCTAACTCTTTATCATGCTGCATGTGAGTATACCCATGATATGAATTTTTAAAAAATAACTATATAGATGTACATGGCTGATATAATATTTTATATACTATAATTCTAAATCATATGCTTCTTATTTGTTTGTGATATATTATAACCCTCTTTATATATGAACTATAGTTTGACTCACAATATAAAACTTTCTGCATGAGAGCTGATACTTCAATTAGTCAAGAATATTTTTTTAATATTCCAGTAATATTTTAAAATAAAACTAAGCATTTTATTACAAATTACAACTTATTACTTATTGATTTTGAAAATGTATTTTTTAGATACTATTAATGTATAAATGTGAATTATGAACATAGTCTATCATTCAACTAATATTTAGGATATATCATCATAGTATAATTATTATTATTGTGTGTTTTGCAATCAATGCACCAACTCATTTGACCAACCCACATTATTTTCAGGTTTTTATACTCAATCTACTTATTGATTAATATTGCATATTATTATCATTATTGAAAGATCAAAAAGTGTAAAATAGAGCTGAGAGGACATGTTATCAAAGATTTAGATAATTAATGTCTTAAACTGAATTTCAAAAGTTCGTAAAAAAAAAAACTATAGAAAGAGACCATGCGTGAGATATATGGGTGAAAGAAAAAAGATTAAACTCAGAAAGTTTATTGATAGTGATAGAAAATAATGATGATGAAAGGATATTTAATAGAGTTAGTTATAAGCCGATCATCTTAAAGAGAAAGTTTATGCCATTTTTCATGATTTACCTGCCCCAGACTTAAAATCTGGATCGTAGTTTTGATAGATAAATTTTGTGTTCACCACTACATCATAATGGCTTTTAAAAATTATTGATATTATATATTTTTTATAAATGTTATTTTTGGTTTTAGTATGATTTTTATTATAACAATTTTTTTTTTAGAATTAATAATATTGAAAATGTGTGCATTTAAAACCTTTAATTAGATCTATTAATATATAGAGTAATCTCTTTTTTTACAGTTACATATACATAATTTGATAGTTATGATGTCAATGTTTATATAAATACAGTTTAACACTTTTTAAAACTATTATTCTGAATAATTTTTATTCAGAAATTATTATCCAAACAAATTTTCAAAGGTGATCTATAATATTTTATTAATAAATAGGTTTATAAACACATTTACAAATTTAAAACAAATAAAAGTATGCAAAAGTATAAAATTTACAAATAAACAAAGCTATAGATAGAATTAATGATTGTAAATTTACAATTATAACAAAGTTTGGCTTTGCAATGAGAGAGTGAAAGATTTCTTTCTGAAATCCAAAAAAATCACAAATCCAAAAACCAAGGACTTGGAATTATTGATATTGAGATATTAAATTATGGAGGCATCAAGGAGATATATCCAAATCTAACAACAAGATATTTTTATAATAATCTTATTTACTTTTTGATATCAGTGGGAATTGGAAATATTATCAATATTTTGTATAAACGTATAATTTTCTCTACGTCTCTTTTTTTCTCTGCCATCCACGCACACACAACTCTTTCTATTATTTTATAATAATGAAAATGTTATAAAGAATATTTTTGACTCTAAAATTTTTATATACTTTTAAAAGATATTGTACTGACGTTTTACACATATATATATATATATGTTTTAAGAGAGTTGTATTACATTTCCTACATATATGTAAACCCCCCACCCCATAAAGGGTATGGCTATTTCAACTCTAAAAAAAAAAATGTTTTGCAATGACTACAAAAACCAATCCATAAATCACAACTATGTCCACTTTCATGACCTGCTGGTCCGTTTTCTTGTTTGACATTTTATGATGCTATTTTTAATTTTTTTAGTAAAAAACTTTTTTTTCTGAAATAATTCAACGCCTTGACTAATTCTAGGTCTCCAATGTATTCTATTCTCCGCCATATCTTTCAAATGGAAACTATCGATATTTCACTTCTCCAACAGCTCTTAAAAATAATCTTTCTAATGTATGCAGTATCTATCTCACCCATGAATACAATGCTCAAGTTCGTCATAAAATATCCTTTTAGAAAATCTTGAATTATATATATATTTATTTTATGTGTACAATTCAATGACGATATCATTTTTTCCAATAGAGGAAGCAAGTTGAAAAAAAATATTGATTGATGTTATGTACTTGCCATTGTATTTTAATTTTTTTAAAAAAACATTCTTAAATTAAACTTTTTTAAAACTTTTATATTGTAGCATTAATGTCCAAGTCTTATTACCATATAAAAAATTAGATAAAATAACATCTGTATACACATCTAACTCAGCTGAAATAGTTTTTCTCCTAAATCAAATACGTTATCTTTGTCAAGTGTTGGTGGCCAAGTGGTCAGCACATCTGCTTTACAAGCAGTTGTCCTGGGTTAGCTCCCCTGCCAATACTTTGACACATGAAAAAAAAAAAACATTATATTTTAACTTATTAAAAATAGCAGCAGTTCATTGGAGTCTGTGTTGTATCTCAACATGTAAGTTCATCTTTCTACTTATAAAACTGTTAAGGTATTTAAACAGGTTTATATTCACAAGTTGCTATCAATCCAAGTTAAAATTTGCCTAGGGCATTTTTTTATATTATTGAATGATAAAAACTTGTTTTGAACATTAACCTTTAAATTAAACTCTTTCAATGCTGTGTTTAAAACATTAAGATCATTCTATAAATCATCTTTACAAATGAAAAAACTAGATCCAGAATCCAAGAAGATGAAGTTTTTATATTTGCATTTAATCAATTTAAATTAAAAATTTCATTATCAAATCTGTATTGCATCCTGACTTCTATTTCCTTAAGCTGCCTATAAAGAGTTTCAATGACCTCTATTACAAAAATTAAAAACAACAATAGTTTTCATGCCAAATACTTCAGGGTTTCTACCTGTAATAATAGCACTCTATCTCATTTGGTCATATAGAAGCAGTTTAATATAAATAAATTTTGGTGGACAACTAATTTCAAACAATTCCATAAGAATGTTTGATTAATTGAACAAAATATTTGGACCAAATCACCAATATATCTCATCCTTTTTCTTCTGATAATTTTCTTGCATTTTCCTGACAATAAAATTAATGTATATAGTGCAATTGAAGCAATCTTTATTCCCCATAGAAATTTCTACATAGCGAATTTATTTTACTAGAAAAAATTTTGTGTATAGTATTATTGGTGAAGTATGTGATTCAAGTCATAATTAATAGATTAAAAAGGGATACTTTTGAATACAATGATAGGTAAGATTTTGAAAGTGAATCAATTATATTTTCAATTTTATTTTTAATTTTGTCTTATATTAGTTGATGCATTTCTAGGTTGTTCAAATAGAAGGGGAATTCTACAAAAGAGCTAGGTTTTCCTTTAAAATATTGTGTGTGAAATTGTCCTGTGTATATTGACCAAGCACAAGGTGTATCCATGTTAAACTCTGCTTGTGCTTGTTAGTATATGAATAAAGAATTTTTAATAGAGTTGGGATCTGTTTTTAGAGGTTAAAAAAATTGAGACATCATCTATGTAGGCAATACAAGATATGTTTGCTTTCAGACTGGGTATATATATATATATATATATATATACATGAAAAACAAAACAAGTTATTCACGTAACTTGCATCACATGTTATTCATATTATATAGATGCGATAAAATCAGATATTTATATGGGTTGATCTCAGTTCAATATCACCACATAATCAATTTCTGCAATATATATCATTGCAAGAAAACTTTAAAGATACATTTATGAAAACAAAAACAAGTTATTCACGAACTTGCTAATCACTGAAAGAAGTAGTTAATTCTGACTCTTTTTTTAAACTTTACATTGTTCGGGTGGTTTGGGTAAAACGTCATCTGTTGAACATAAATAACAAGTGATAGCAAGTTCGGAATAACTTGTTTTTGTTTTTCATAAATGTACTTTTAAAAGTTTTCTTGCAATGATATATATTGCAGAGACTTTGATTATGTGGTGATACTGAACTGAGATCAGACCCATATAAATATCTGGTTGCTAGGCTGAGTTTGAAGACTTTACCGTTCTGAAAAATTCACGCTTGCAAACTGATAGAAATGTTTTGCATAAACACTTGAGAGTCAGTGTTTAGATCTAGTTTCTATACTCTATCCCTCACTGATGAGAGCAAACCAGCTTGAAATCAGCTGATCTGGGGGTGAGCAAATGAAAGAGGTAGTTAATTCTGACTCTTTTTTCGTTTATGTAAACAAATTTTACACTTGTTCGGTGTTTTTGGTAAAACGCCATCTGTTGAATATATGTATATGCTTGATAATTCTTTTTCTATCATATTCAGTAGTGGATTGATATAGATTATGCTGCTAAAACAGCAATATGTAAGATGGAGTCATGCGAGAGAGTCATATGATATTTTATTCGGTTATGTAATTTAGATATTGTCATTTGAAAAAACTATTATTGTAATTTAATAAATGTAAATTTATTTAGATGTATAGAACAAATGTCCTAAAGAATTTGAGATGTAATATATGTCTTAGTCAATTGGTGTTACTGGTTCAATTAAAACATATGATGATGTAAATTTATATTGATACAAAGGTTGCTCTCAAGTAAAAAATGTTGGAGATTTAACATTAATACAAATACTCCCTATTCAAAATATTTACAGAGAAAATTTGGTTTATTTGCTTTTGATGATCATAAATATAAAAACACAGAAACATCTCAGAATGGTTTGTGTGTGATTTTACCTTATTACAGAAATAGTTTAGTAAACAAATCTTCTAAGATTATTAAAGATGTTTTTTATAAAAATTACTGAGCTAAATAACAAACAATGGAATAATTTGACTTATTATGAGAACTTCCCAAAAGGCTTTTTAAATACTTACTTTTTGTATTAAAAATTTAACTTTTCAAAAAAGCCAATAATTAAAATTTTGGGGGATTTTATGACATTTCACAAAGATATGATCTATTTTACGGAATTATATAACTTTTGTGAGGAAAAAAAATCAAATAAAAATGAAAAGGTAATCCAGTGGTCTGTCACGGTAAGTTCAAAACCAATTTTTGTTTGTGTATAGGACAAAATTGTGAAAAGGAATATTAAAAAAAAGTTCTTCATTCTTATTTATGCTACTACATATAGCATTTTAAAAGCTTGTAAAAATATTATTTTAAGGTATATACTATATCACAAAAAAGTAGAAAATTCATACATAGTACTTGTTCAGTTAAAATGAACGTGAATTCTAAATTCTACGTTGAAGGGATTGGAAGACATAAATGTTATATGAAGCATTGTCTTGATCACTTATTTAATAATGAAACAATTAAAGCTATAGATTAAAGCTTGCTTAGAATAAAACAAACTGCATTTCTTTTCCTCTCTGATTCTCAAAGTTTAAATTTAGTGTTTCATATTGATATAAATCAAATTTTTTATCCATATTTTTAAATTGCAGAAATCAAATTTACTGTTTTTAGGTAGAGAATGTAAAATAATAGTTTTAGCTTTAGTACACCAAAAAATTTCTTCATATTCTTTCAGAAGCAAGGAATTCAAAGATAGATGTTTAACTTATATCATATTTCTACAAATTTAACAAGCAAAAAAAATTTACAATCTAAATATCTGCAAAAATATTAACTAAAATAATTAACCACAAATATTTGATTCTGCAATTTTACAGATATATCTCTGGAAGATCAAAGAAATGAAATGAAGTTTTTAAAAGAAGATTTTAAAAATTTAAGCTAAAAGTGAAAACTTGATCTGAGGAAAGGGCAAATATTTGCTCAGTATTGGATATTGCATTAGAATTTGAAGAAAAGAAAAATTTAAAAAAAATAGTTATTGAATAGATAAAGTTGAAAAACTCTTTGAGGATAATGAAGACAAAAAAAATAAATTAAAAAAGCAGTTTCTGGTGTTTCAATTAACAAAATTTTCTCACAATAAGAGTTTCAATAGAAAAACATGTCAAGATATTAAAGCTATTCTTAAGACAAATCTTGCACTCAAACTTAAGAGTTAGTAGTTTACTCCATTTGAGTGCAGAAAATCCTAGTTCATTCATAAAAAAGGAATTAAATAAGATGATTAATCATGGTGTTTTACCGGTGACAATATTTGAATCATAAGTGTTGGTAATAAGAGCTAATATATGTTACAATGAAAGCATAAATGTAAGATTTTAAATTCAGATGTCTGTTAACAAAATGAAAAGTACAATGATTTCCTGGAAAAAAATTGTATAATAAAGAAATCTGTATAGCATTAAAATAAAGTAATAAAAAAGTTATATAAAAAAAGACTAATCATGCTAGAAACAAAACTTGAGAAATAAATTAGTACTCCATCTTTAAGCAACCACTTGACTTATCCAAACATTTGATCTAATAAAGAAATCCAGAGTTTACTCAATTTTGATTATATCTTGTTGTTGTACACATATATTGACTTCAATTACCACTACTTTATTGTACATTTAATTTATCTCCATATTTACAAACCCATCATAATGTGTTCATTTTACAAATGTCTTTTAAAAAGAAAATATTTACCTTTTTATGGATTCAAAGTTGAATTAATTTTCACTCTTATGGATGATCGCTGTTACCTCATATTAATAAAAAAAAAAGATTTTGTCACTTCAAACATCTTTATTTATTAACATAAAATGGAAATAAGTATAATCTAATACAACATATTTTTACATATAAATAAATAAATAAAACTGAAAAAGCTTATTCAACAACAAATATTACATTATTTAATACAAGAAAAGCATCTTTTGCTAATATTTTATTGTCTTTTTAATGTAATTCATTTATTACTATGAATCTTTACAGATTATTATATATAGTAACAACTAGATTTTTTTAAATATGATTACAATTCTTTTTCTCATTCTCACCACCATTTTTTTCTTCTTTTCTTATGTCATTATTATATATATAGTGATTAAAAATAAACATACAATATTATTATGATTTTATAACCATACCATTAAATTAAAATAATGATAAATAATAATGTTATTTATAGCTACCTTATTATTAATATAGATATGCATAAATGTATAGATATAGATAAAGATGATTTGAATGTTTTCTCTTGTAGCATTTATCATAGAAAATAAAAATAATAATCTTGTTTAGAGCTATTAGCATGCTCTTTATGTTATAATCACATTTATAAATGTTAACTGTATATACATTTATTTATAAATAAATACACCTGCGTCTTGTTTTATGTGGTAGATAGGTTCCACAGAAAACCCGCATTAAAAAATCACACAAAAATAGACTTAACTAACCTTGAAAAATGGAGGATATGTTCTGTAATTTCCAGAAATCGCATAAAAGCAAAGCAACAAGGAAAAATTACTTTAAAATTTCATAAAAAAAAGGAAATAAAGTATTACTAATAAAAAAATTCAAATATTTGAAAAAAATTGATACAAGACAAACTTTTTTTACTTTTTTTTTTAACTACAGTATTTAATTTTATATTTTTTCATAAATATTTTGATCATTATTGCTATTTGGCAATATGTGGTTCATTTGTGAACCGATAAGAAATCAGATTCATCACAAGAAGTACAACTAGAGCCACTGTTAGTCTTGTGCTGTGTTAATGGTTTTATATCAATAATGTAATCGGTGATTAAACTTTGAGATGATGATTTTACTAATTATTTATATAGCTCATGATATCCAGATATACAACTATTTACCTCTTGTTGTAATTTAAGAGGTCATTACAGCAAACTCTCTCAGATTTCAGCATTTTCTGATGTTTTTCTTTGTCTCACACATCAATGTAAAATCTATGATTAAATAATTTTTACTTATCAGAAAATAATAAATTTGTCTTCATTTGATAGATATTTTTGTTTACTACTGAAATAAATTTTAAATGTTCACATTTTGTTTCTATATTTAAAAAAAAGACATTGAAATCAAAACAAAAAGATTTATACATTATCATTTCTAGAAAAATTATTTTCAGTTTACAAAATCAACAAAATCTTCATTATGTCTGATTATTTTTAAAAATCTAAAAGAGTATTTATTTCTGTAATATCTAACAAAATATGTTTTAAAAGTTTAAAATTTTTGAATATTTATTGCGACATTTTTATATTCATAAGTATAAATCTATTACCATTACTCATAAGTAAGATTCTAAATAGCTTCAGGTCATATTCACATTAGCTGCTAATATAACATTATATTTTTTTAAAAAAAAAAAGTATTTCAAGTCAAAATAAGTTATTAATAATTTAAATTTCTTGATATCTAATAAATATAGTGAAATATGAACTTCTTTATTGCATGAAAGAAAACCCACATAAAAGATATTAAGAAGAAACATGAATTGCATTAAAAAGTCTTCATAAAACGAGACTCAGGTGTATATACAAATTATAATGCACAGACGTCTATAATACACCTATGTAAAAACAACATTATACAAATCTATATACATGTACATGCATTATATTGTTTTCCATCCATGTTAAAACAATCAATTATTACATATATTTGTACTTTTTTTTATTATATTTAATATTTTTAATACGCTTCTTCCACTAGAATTTTAATGTAATGTTTAATATTTAAAATGCAGGCATTCTTATACCTGGAACTTAATTGTAAATATAGGGGATTTGAACTCAGTCTAATTTATGACCATTTGTTAAATAGTAAACATATAGTGCCATTGTATTATATTTTCTGTTAATTACTTTATTATTTTCTTTCCTTGAGTTGTTTTCTTATATGCCCATACTTAATCTATCACAACTTTGACATTTAATTTTATAAATTATATTCTTTTTTTTTACTTCATTATTATTTTTAGAATTATATATGAAAATTTGATCATTCACTTTTTATTGATTTTTAATTTTTTATTAAAGTTTTTTAAATAAATAAATCTTAAATAAATAAAGAGTAAGAATTTTTTTATCTATTTATTATTTATTTGGTCATTTAAACATGAATTTTAAAAAAAATGATGATGTACTTTTGTATAGATTTGCTTAATGTTACATATGTGTACAGATACATATATGTATACTTTCACACATACATGTATATGAAAGTGTGTGATTGTAAAGAAAGATATATATACAAATCTATATTGATGATAAATGACAATATAACCTATAAGTAAAAAAAAAGAGATCAATATGTTTAGTTCTTGATAGAGTTTTAAATGCTTAATAATATTGTTTTATACTAATCTTTTTTTATTGCTGAATAATGTATGTAATAATTATATAAAGAAAGAAGAGAAAAATAAAAAAACTATAAAAAAAAGTTGTAGTTTTTA
This sequence comes from Epiperipatus broadwayi, assembly GCA_028023455.1. Taxonomy (NCBI): domain Eukaryota; kingdom Metazoa; phylum Onychophora; class Udeonychophora; order Euonychophora; family Peripatidae; genus Epiperipatus; species Epiperipatus broadwayi. The sequence continues at coordinate 3,477,022 of JAQFVV010012434.1, read as the reverse complement.
AAAAAAAAATCTGTAGGACATTTTGTGTAATAGTTTATAAATATTCACAATAATATATGCTATACTGAAGAGAGATTAAAATGTTGCTAAAAAAAAAAGCTTTTTGTATTAAATAATACAATATTTGTTGAACTACTATTTTTTTAAATCGTATTGATTTGTTCATTTACTTTATTTTGTATTTTAAATATTTGTCTATAATCTTTTGAAAATAAGTTTTAAAAAAAGTTTATTTTTAAATAATGCATTAAACAATTACTTTAAATATATGTACTATCAAAATGTTTGAATATAATGTCTGATGCAAATATAAGACAAAATCAAAACAAAGGCAGCATATAATAGTGTAAGAATCTTAGTACCATTTTGACTCATATGTATTTAAGGACCTATTTATTTTTTGTTGTCCTTAATAAAAATACTCATATCTATTTTTTTTAATAATAAGAGAATATTGAAATCATAAAACCTTCTCCTTTTACCCTTCTCATTTTACTTCTTAATCTTTTTTCTTTTAATCTTCTATTTATTCTTATTCTTTTTATTCATATTATTCTTTGTTATTATTATTATCATCATCATCATCATTACTATTATGTTTCAATTATAAGCTTTATTTGTCTTAAAGAGTTACAAGAGTTTATATAGCTTGGATTGCTGTTTTACATGGGCAATCCATAATTGTATGTGTAGATATATAAAAGTTGGTTTATTGTTTTACACAGGATTACAGGAATTTTTACATGCTGTGGATTAGTTACATGGTTTTACATAGCTTGGATTGCTATGGTTACATAGGGAATCCATACATATAGGTTTACATATATAAAAGATGATTTATTGATTTACATGAGATTACAAAAAAAATTTATGCTGTGAATTAGTTACAAGGATTTTGCATAGTTTAGATTGCTGTGGTTACATGGTTAATCTGTGGTTGTAGTTTTAAATATGTAAAGGTTGGTTTGTTGTTTTACACAAGATTACATAAATTTTACATGGTCTGGCCTGCTGTATCTACAGATGCAATCCAGATTTAATTCTATATGTGTTTGAGTTGTCTTGGTAATATAGGCAAGACCAGAAATTTCCATAGTAGTGTGGCAATTATCTGCAAAGTCTGGCCTTGTGTGAAATCAATGTCAGTATTTTTATTTTTTATGGTATTTTCTTTGGATTTTTTTCTTGGTTTCAATGGCAATGTGGGTTGGGTAAGATGTTGGTGTGGGTGGGAGTCCTTGTGGGATTAACATGCCTATTTTCTGGTGCATTTGAATAGATGAGTATTGCAGAAGGGTGGTGGTACAGCTATGTTAAAATTGGTTGTAATTGTTAAGCTGGACTTTGTGGTAAGCTGGTCATGATCTGCATCTAACTGTGCACTGGAGGTGGGAACTGAGTAAGGCTTTTGATGAAGTTTAAGAATGAGATACATGCATAAAGGGTCCTGATATCCAGAGGGGGCTGGTGGTACAGCTTTGTTCGAAGTGTTTGCAATTGTTGAGTTGGAGTTTGTGGTCAGTTGGTCAGACTCTGGGTCTGGCTGTGTTAGAGATGGTGGCCAAATGAGGCTTTTCATATGATTTAAGTGTAAGATTCATGGCTAGTGTCCAGACAAAATCCATCTAGATAATTAGTTTCAGCATTGCTATTAGAAGTGACTTATGTTTTTGAAATTATTTAGCAACTTGATAATATTTAAAGATTTGAATGAAAAATTTAACACAAGATTGGAAATCAGTTATCAACTGATTGGAAATTGAAAAAAGCATATAAAGTTAAGTTGTTGGGTTTTTTTTTTTTTGCTAGCCTAAGGTTTTGACTACTTTATAAACATAAACAACCACAGCTTGTTAATTCAGTTGTGAGCAAATGAACTAATTGTGGGAACTTGAAATCGAATTTTTATTACTAAACAAAGATCATAAATTGCTACATTAACATTAAAAATAAGCATATGCCTGACTGACCTTTGGATTTTGAAACCCTATGCTGGTATTATTGAGGGCAAACATTGATCATGCGATGGCTTTTTTTAAAATTGTCCTTAGGTAACTTGATTTCAATTGGAAGTTTAAATAAAAATGTAACCCAAAGTTGGAAGTCAGTAATCAACTGATTAAAGGTATATTATTATCTTGCTTTAGTCTAAGAATTTAAATTCTTTTTAAGCATAAAAAAACAAAGCTAGTTAACTTGTTTATTTAGTAAGTGAATTGCTTGCAGGAAAATTTGTGACGGAATTTTTTTTTTCCAAACAAAATCGGACTTTGCAATAATAAAATTAAAAATTGACTTATGTTTTACTGAACTTTGGATTTTGAAACTCTGTGCTGGTAATGTTGGCGGTAAGCATCTGGTAATGTGATTAGTTTGTCGCCATATTGTTTTCCAAAATTATTGTTGGGTAACATGATTTTAATTGAATTTTTGAATGAAAAATGTAACATAAAAGTATTAAACAATAACCAACTCATTGGAAATTGAAAAAGGTATATCAGGATAAGGTTTTTACTTTGCCAGGTTTAAACTTTGAGCACCTTTGGAGCATGAAAAACTAGAGCATGCTGACTTGGTTGTGAACAAATGGATCTTTGCTGATGAATTATTATTATTATTATTATTATTATGATTATGATGATGATGATGATGATGATGATGATGATGATGATGATTCTTTTTATCATCATTAATTTCTAGAACTGAAAAGAATGATGAACCACAATACATACTTTTAGATTAAATTTAGCAACATTGATCTCACTAAATAAGTTGTTGAATAATTTATTACTCAAAATTTCAGAAGTCTGAGCACCAGAAGTGCTGGATTTCGGGTATAATCTGCAGGATTTGAACTTTACCTCTGCATCAGATCACACAAAGCAATGTTTATTACTTATGTAATATCACAAACTATGACAAAAATATAAATAACATTTAATAAGCAAATATTTAATACAACCAGAGTTCTATTCTAATACCATCTATAATAAGCCTGACTTATCAATAATTACCAGCTACTAGTGCACTTAGATATTCAGCTGCTTTTGGCTTCTGGCTTTACCATTAAAAAATTAAGATATGGAGCTGGAAGAAATGCACTTATTTATTTAACAATCATTCTTATGTCCATTTTTGCCATTCAAGCTAAAAATCTGAAATTTAAATCACCTTAGGATTTGAACCTATGCTATCTTGCTTGAACAATTATATAGAGTTCACTTTAAATCAGTAATTATATATTTGAATAATTTCAGTTCTTTTCTAACAATACCTTTTCTTAGTCATGTAAGTTAATAATATTTATAGTAAGCTAAAAAATAAAATGGTATTGGTATTAGTAATATTGAAAAAAAGCACATATAATAATTAAAAAAAATTATTACAAATTTTGGTGGTTTAATAATAACTCCCTAATTATACAAAAAAATTACCTAGAAATTGAATTTGAAAATTTATATGATTAAGAAATTAATTGTGATTATATATACATATATGTCTTCATTTCATATATTTATATATGTGCATGTGTAAATACTGATTTCAGATTTTATTGATATGTGGTTGCCTATCATTATAGGAGTGAAATTTGGAAAAATATCACCTTCCAATGTCTAAGTAATAACAAATGATATTGCAAAAAGCATTGACTTCAGAATGCAGACTGCATATCAGAAATTTTTAAAAGATCACATTAATTGAGATAAATATAATGCTTGATTAATTAAATAGTTTTTGTTAAACATATAACAAAGTAAAAGATATAATTATATATTCATGAATGCATCATTTGTTATAATTTGTTTCATTCAACACTTTCATTTGGCTGGAACAATTAATAGCTAACTCACATAAGCATGAATTGCAGTTTGTTTTTTCACAGTGTATCTAACAATCTCAGTTACTACTGGGCTACTCATATTGCGCAAACAACACTGAAAAAAATCTAGATAAACTATAAACTGTTGGTGATGATGATGATATTATTATTATTACCACTACTACTACTATTTCTACTACTACTACTATTATTTTATTATTGTTGTTATTATAAATTCAATTTAATTTATCTATTTAAGTGCAAACAACAACTTATTTATAATAATTACAGATTACACATAAAAAAATATATAAAAGGAATATATATATATATATATATATATATATATATATATATATATATATATATATATATTATCTACTAGTAAAATAAAGTAAATAAGCAAAGAAGAAATATAAATATATAGAATAAATTTAAATTGATTTAAAACTGACATTTAAATTTAAGAATATTGCAAAATTAGTTAGAATTTAAATTAAAATAATTATTAGTAAAAGCTGATTATATAAAGAGGATAGCCTAAATATAGGAGAAAATTTAAGTACGGTGGAATAATATGGTTAAATATAAAAAAATGACCAAGTGTCATACTCATATAAATTAATTATAATAGTTAAAATTATATCAGGTAGAATAACTTGATGATTTTTAATTTTGAAAACAAATATCTCTATATTTCCATTGAGAATAAATATGAAGGCCAAGTTATTTTCCAGACAAACATATTTGGAGAATTTATTAAACACTGATTGTAATAAATTATATCCTTGTGTAGAAGTTAGGATTCCTAATAATTGAACAATATTCAATGATGAGAAGAACCAATGATAAAAAATGATTTGAATTTTATATCATTACTGAAATAGTAATCATGCCTAAAGATGGCACCCATGATTTTAAAAGGAGAAAGAATCCATTAATAGAAAATAAGACTCCTAGATTTTTTTGGGATGCAACAGGATTAATTAATAAAACAAATTTAAAACCACTGATACAAAATAAAACAAAGAACATTTATTATTCTTAATTGACATAGTCACTAGCATGGCATAGAAAATAAGAAGATTTTAGGCAATCTTTAAGGCCATTGATATAAAGTTCAGGTATCCTTAAGATCATTGATATAAATATCAAAAAGCATGGACACTAAGATACTACTTTGAGGAGCACCTAAAGGAGTTTAATAATTACATGAGATATTATTGTTGATTTTAACATATGCTATATGAGTACAAAAAAAGATTAAAAGCAATGAATAAGTTAATAGAAAAACCTATTTTGTTTAATTTGTGAAGGAAAATAATGTGATCTACTTTATCAAAGGCTTTTGATAAATCAAAATAAATATCAAGTCTCTGCTAATACTTATTCACATATGCTTTTGATTATGAATAGTGAACAATTAGTTTCTCCTGATCTATTAGAAATAAATCAATGTTGTAAAAAAGAAATAATTTTACTAACATCAGAAATAATTTTATTACAAATACATCTCTCAAAAATTTGAGCATCAGATTGAAGCAATTCTTAAAAATTGAGACAGTTTTAACACATTCAAGAACATTAGAAAATATACAAAAATTAATGACAAATTAAAAACGGACACAAAAAATGCTGTAATAAATTCTGCTAGAGTTTTGTAAATGAAGAAAGGAATATTATCATAGATTAAACTAGAATGATATTTTTAAGTTGCTTGATGGCTACAATAACATTCATCTTAGAAATACAATCAATAATAACAATAAGCAACTATTTATACGAAAGAACCCAAAAACTACATTCACATCTTTTATCCATAAGAATTTTTCATCAAGATTTAAGCTTTATTACTAAATTGTGTGTAGAGATTATAAAATAAGAATAATGTTGACATGTGTTGATTGTTTCTAGATCACCTGACAAAGGTGGAGCCTGAAACGCATCATGGTGAGAATGGTCAAATTTTTTAAACATAGTAATATGTGAAAGTTTACAAAATCCATTAGATAGCACATAAAACGTTAACAATTTTTTAATCACTCCGTATGCACACATATTTAAATACACACACATACGAGTAGTATTTATATTTACATATTTCAAAGCAATCTGAAATATGTTTATAAAGAAGAAGATTGCTTTAGCAGATCCCTCATCTTTAGTATGTTTTCCTCTAGATGTTTAATAACTGGAAACTTTGAGATTCAGTTTAAAATCATGCACTCCACTGTTTTGAATATAAAAAGTGATTTCTAAATGAGGTAGCTTTATTGCAATTGAATACAGAATTAACTTTGAGAAATTATTTATTAAAAACTCAACTACAATCCAAGTTTTCAGTCATATTTACATTTATTCCAAATATTATAGAAAAGTTAATGGTAATGTGAATGGGAGAAGATGAGCATTACTACTCAAATCACTAGTTTGGCAATTAATTATTTTAACATATATTTATAATATAACTTGCGAGAGTCTTATTTTGTATAATTCATTCTGATCAAAAATGTATAATTTATATGTAACTTGCGTGTCATCTGGACATGTTTACATGAGCATGGAACACTTATTTGTAGACTCCAGGCTTATTTAGTGAACATAATATTATAAAAGAAAATTTAAATTGCCCTTTCATAATAACAGGTGGATTTTTTTTATTTAATGTTATACCCTTAAGGTGTTTTTTACTGAATTTTTTTAAAAGAAAAAATCAAAGGGAGGGAGAATTTAAAAGAAAAAATTATGACATAAGTGTTTATTTTACTTTTAAAATTCAAATGTAAATTAAAAAGGGTAGCATTTTTACTGCCCTCAGGTAATCAGTATTGAAAGTGTAAATTTCAAAATGTCTGTTGTGGTTATCTAAACAAATATCAACAAGAAAGACGAAAAAATATAGACATGATATTTTTTACTGAAAGATTACGAAAAGTAAGTAGCGTAAAATTAACTTTGTGTGTGCGTACATGTACAACATATATATATTCAAAATTAAAATTACACAGTGGCTAATTAAAAATGCTTTAAAAAACATACAATGATGTGTTTCTTTTTGGAAAATGAAATGTAGCATTTAAAGAAAACTTGTCTTTAATTAAAATAAAAACTTAATGAATGATAAATACAGAAGAAAAATTAATTAGATGATTATTGAAATGGTAATTATTGTTAATAAAGAAAATATGGTTAAAAATCAAACATTTAATGAATAAAAGCAGATTTCTGCTTTATATAATAATAAAAATAAAAAGGTGGCCATATTGAAAGATTTAAATATTTCACAAGGAGATTGAAAGTAATAGTTTAATCTATAAATCTTGTCATAATAATGATTCAATAGATTGATAAACATGTAAAAAAACAAACTAAAATACATTAAAATGAGATAATACATTTAAAATGCTCTAAAATGGAGAAAATGGATGTAATTATTAAAATTGAAAATATTCATATTTTATTTTCATAAAAAAGACCAATAATCAATTCAATAAATAACAAAAAAAAAAAAAAACAACAGTATTCATTGCTCAGGGGTTCATAAGTAATTCAAAGACAGGAAATGACAGAGCTAGACCATAATTCATTAGTTGTAAACTATGGAGGCTGCCATACTAAAGTGCACAAAATATTCATTCACCAAAAAGTAAAAGAGAATCATGAAAGATGTCGCAATTCAAAAATAAAATAGTAACAAAAAACATGTGGTGAAAGAAAAATAGATTATGGTAAATGTATTTTAGGTAAATTTTAAATTGAACAAAGTTGAGAATAGCCTTGAAAAAAAAAAAAAAGCTAATAAAAGTTTAAGTAAACAGGAAGAAATAAAAAAAAAACTGACTGATACTGAAATATTTGTATGTCCAGTTAAAAAAGCACCTATGAGTAAAGCAATGATTAATTTTAATAAATGTAATAATGCTCATCTTCAATGTTCAAATAATAAACACTGCTTTCAAACATTTTTATAAATATTATTGAAGCATTTTTTTAAATATGATTGGGTATCCAATATCTCTTTCAAATCAGCAGCAAGATAACATTCTAATACCATATCACTTTCATTTTTCAGGAATCCTAACAAAATTTTTCAGATTTTTCTCAATCTTTTATACTCAAACTAATAAAAAATCAATGTTAAAACAGCTAAATTGTTGAAATACTTCTAATATTAACCATTCTATATTAAATAAAAATATATTTTGAGTGTGATCATATAAGGAATCTCAAGTTTCTATTTTTCCGTGATGTATGATTACAAATTAAACTGGTATAAAATATTGTTGAGAAACTCACAAAATTATTTTTTTCAAATTATTAGAACTGCATGGCAGTCTAAAGGTCACATTATTTTATAAATTCATTAATATTTAAAATAATTTGCAGTGATTCAAAACTTGACATTCACATTTGGAGTCCATATACTGTACTTTATGCAGTTAGTTCTTTATAACTCATGAAATAAATTTAATCATAAATAATGGTAATGTTTAACACTTCTATACATCTCAAAATAATGTAATATATTTATTAAATTCTCAATTTATCTGGTATTTTCAATTGTACAGAACTGATATATATTTAATGATTGCTGGCCAATATGATAATGCTACAAAAATTTAAAAATAGACAAAAGGAAGAGAAAAAATTAGGCAAAATAGAAATAGAGATAAAAAGTACAGACTCCTTTAATAAAAAATTATTACAGGTGAAAAAATAAAACTTATTATAGATTTCAATATAAGATAAGAGCTATGTTTCAAATCCTTAGTTAGTAGTTGTGAATTCATGAATTTATTAATCATGATATAAATGTATATTAATATAATAATCATGATTATATATTATATTTTTAAACAAAATATAATTTTTTTTTTACACATTTGATCTGGTTTTATATTTGAAATAAGCTTTTTGATGATTTAGCATAATTTGTTGCCAAGGTGAGAGTGATAGACTTATGGGTTAAACATTCATGGATCAATTTTTAACTGGGGGCAGAAAAACTCTGCTTAGTTAATCAACTGTAGTTGTGCTGAATTTGTCACTTTAGTGGTAGAATGTCATATAATCTCTTAAACAATTGTTATATAATCTTTGTTTTCTTTTTTTTAATAATATTAAGCAGATTTTGTGATTTGGAAACATTTAATTTTCACTGAAGTAAATTATCATAGCTTGTTATCAGCTTTTAGCAAAACTTAGTCCAGCATTTCAGTGGGAATGATTTACCAAAATTTGCATTAAAAATTGCCTAGACGGTCAAGTGACATTTTAGCATCAAGATTAGATCTAGGAATATTGAGTTCTTAAATTCATCACTCTATCATACCTCCAAATTATATAGTAAAATCAAAAGTAAGAATATTGAAAATTTTAAATTAATAATTTTTATTAAATTATGTATATTTATATAGTATTATAAGAGAAAAATCTATATAAAAAAACGTAATAAAAAAAGTTTAAAAAATTGCTTAACACATTTAGAATTTATATTTCATCAAGTTGCTACTCTAATCTTAATTTGCTCTTAAAAAAAAAATTAAATTAAAATTGGAAAAGTTTCAGTTTTTATTTATAATCATTTATATCAATTTTTGAATTGCTTTTAAAAGATTTAAAGTCATACAGTAAAATATTATTCTGTATCAAAGTGCATTGTGATTGCTTTAATAATAAATTCACCTTGTTTGATTGTAGGATCATAATAGTTTTAGCTGTTGTCTTCTTATAAAAACAGGTATAGCCCAAGCAATTGGGAAATGTGCCAGATTTAAAGGTGCTTGTCATGTACTTAAGTTTAATTGATTTTTCAGCTGTTAAAAGAGTTATTTCTAGCCTGAAGTGAAACTGTAAGTGACATAATTTATAAAAGGTGAAAAAAAGCACTAATCACTTGTACCTAGATTATTTTTTATAATATAGTATGTGTGTGTACTTTTTTAAAAATATCTCTATTATTATAATTAATATTAAAAAAAATTCAAGAATTTATTATTTATAATGAAATATAGTTTAGTATAAGTCCATAGTTTTTTATGCCATGTGGACTTAATTTGACTTTATCATCTTATCCCGAAGATTAGAAACACATGTGCATACTTCTCTAATTAAACAGAAATCTTGTTAATAAATCAGTCAAAAATGACTAGATGCATATATAATTCAAAGGTGGATTACTAATAAAAATGATCAGCATCTATAATTTATTTTTTTAATTAATGTTTGGCGACCATCAAAAGTTATACAGCACTGACAATGTTACTAATATATATAATTCGGTGACCCATAATTCTGCATCAACAAACTAATTGTTTTGGAAAAGTCATCAATATATATATGTTTCTGAAGATCCTAGTATTTTACTACTTGAATAGCAAATATGTAAGTACAGACACTTAACATTATTTACATTAAGGATGTGGAAAAAATGGAATAGACAATAATAAAGTGTCATTGCTTAATTGTAATATTTTATTGTCCAGCTGTTTCTATCTTTAAAAGGGTACAAAACTTAGCATATATACATACTTCCCAATAATTACTATAATTTTATTTTTCTTGCTTACAAGTTTTTTTTAAACAAAAATGTAAGTACTTTTTGATAGTTAAAACTAACTTTAATACTTTTTTTTTATTTTGGATATATAATATACATAAACACGTTCTTATATTACTATGGGAACAAAGGAAGGAAGAGGCGGAACAAATATTTTTAACTCAAATTATTTTTATTGAATTTCGAATATTGAGTTATTTTTTTATTCTAATAAAACATCATATGACTTCCTTTGATTATATTTAAAATATAGTTTTAGGAGCAGAAATTTATTTTATTTATTCAACTATCTAGAATCTACTGCCTTAATTAATTGAGCTTGCAATAGATAACTCTGGCATAAACTAACTGCTCCTAAAAGCATATTTTTATTTTTTAGAGCCGATTAAATCAAATTTAAAAACTAGAGATTCCTAAAGCAAGAAAATAAAAGATACATAAAAAGATTAATTAATTTAACAGTATTTTTGCACTCATTCATCCTCTTGGGAGGCAGTTATCATTTGATCTATTGAGCAACTGAACACACAAATAGCTGAATAAATTATAATAGCAATAAGTAGTCTTATAGTTAGTTGCTTAAAAGATCTGTGACATTTAAACACCCTACTGAGCAGCTAATCATAACAATTCTAATTCAATTGACCAAACTTGAGATTTTTTCCCCATTTAGTTTGGAACATAGCAACTGCACTAATTCTTTTCAGGATTATTAGTCCAATTTTGACATTTTTTTTCTATCCTTGGTTTTTTATATTTTCAAAATCATTTTACTTTGATTTTTTAAAAAAAAACAACAACTGTATTTTCTATTATTTCTAATATCTTTTTTTTTTTAACATTTAAAAGTTACTTAAATTAATAATTTTCAAGAGTATTCTCATCCATTATAAATATACCAAATTAAACCAAACCATTAAAAAAACTGATTTCAATCAATCTTTTACCAAAGCATAAAAAAGGATGATAAGTTATTTTATTTTTGGATCAAAATTTTGCATTTAATTTATTAAGAAGAAGTTATACTTTGATTTACAAGTTTCAAACTTTTTATACTCACAACATTAACACTGACCACTAATCACTTATTAAATTAAAGATTATCTTTAGCCCAGATATAGACTTTAAATCTCATTTAAAGTTTAATATATATTTTCTTAATTATTAAAATATTTATCTGGTGTCAAAGTTATGAGTGTGAAAATTTTAACACTTGTAAATCAAAATATGATTTAAATTAATAAATATTGAATAAATAATAAAGGCATTTGTATGAGGTTATGACTTGGGCTTGGCGTGATATGTATATCTTGAAAGTTAGTGGTCTTTTTAAAATGTCTTTATTCATATTGAAATGGTGAGATTAGCTTTGCAAATCTTAGTTTCACCTTTTTTCATTCCTTATTTACCCTCATACCCCAGTTTGAATCCTATCATATTGTAATGTGTATGTAGTGTGTTTTAATTGGCCAAGATATACACACATGTGAAGCACTTATCATATATATATATATATATATATATATATATATAAATTATTAATCAATGTCTATATTCCAATTATAATAAAATATATATAATTATTCAAAACAATACAATAATTAATACAGTAAAACTATATTTTAAAAAAACAAATATATACCAATTTAATAGAAGTACTTTCAACTATCTATGTAGTCGTTGTCAACTAGATTCAAATTGTATTAGAAAAAAACGTTACAAATGTAAACAAAAAGTAATACGACATACATCAATTTTCCCACAATTCATTAATTTTTATATTGGCAGCCTGTCTGTTTATCAACTGTTGCTTTTCACTTTTTATTAACATAGCTTCTTTAATTTTGTGTTTATTATTATTTCTTTCAATACACAAAATCTTAACTTTATTAAAATCAAAATCAAAACCATAATTACATGTTACATTATGATCAAAAAATACTGATGGTGATACATCATCATTTCTAACATTCTCGTCTTGATTTTTGCACTCGTTTATATAACACAATGCTCCTTTGATCTTTTCTCCAATGTACATCGAGATTCCCCAATATATGCCTTTCCAAACACATAGCCATTTATATATTACAACTTTGATTTAAAATACTACACCTATTTTTTGAATTATTTATTAATCTATTTAAATTAGGAGTAGTATAAAATGCAACTCGACATATATTTTTATATATCTGTTTTATAAATCACTTGTTCATTACAAATAAATGGTATTGATATCAAGTATATTTTATCTTATCAATATCTATAGCACTTAAAATATTTCTATTATTATTAAACTTAGTAACAATATTATAAATTAATTTATGATCATATCAACATTTAAAATCCATAATAAATCATTTATGTTACTTATTTTATCAAAACTATATTTAATAATTTATTATTCCTAAATAAAAATGATTTTAAACCAGATAATTTATATCTATTGGCACATTTGAATACCAAGGAATATATCCTCTTTTTTAATATCTTTTATTACCATAATAATCTAATTTATTTTTATTACGGATAACTTTAATATCTAAATACTGAATTGACATTTTTTCTTCAAAGATTTACCCACTTTAAACCTTCTAAACTATTTAATTCATTGAATAATACAATTATATTCTAAACTTAAAAAAAAATAAATACCTGTAATAAATTTTAATACCTTGGCAATATATATTATTATTAAGAATTATATCTTCATATCTTGATACTACAAAACTACATATTTGTGAAACTACAGGAAGTCCCATAGGCCATCTGTAATCCATTTTATAATAATTTTCATTAAACATAGCATATATATTTTTATCAATAAAATATAATACATTATTTACAAATTTTACTTTTTAACATCAACTTTTTTTAACATTAAAGCATCTAATATAATTTTTATAGATTTTAATTATCTATTGAACAGTACATCTACATATATCAAATGTACAAATACTATCATTATTATTAATATTAATATTTTGAATTTTCTTTACAAATCAACGATAATTAATAGTATATTTCCAAATCCAAGAATATCTTTTAATAATGTTTCTATAAATCTACAAGTTTCATAGTAAAATGATCCACCAAAATCAATCATTAATCTTAAAGGTTTATCTTGTTTATGTAGTTTAATATTCGAAAAAATTCTAGGACAAATTGCAGCAGATGGATAAAGACGATAATACTATGAGCATCTATATATTTATTCTTTTTAGCTTTTTTTAAAATATCATCAATAAACTTTACATGTAAATTTTCAATGTTTATTTTTCCAACCTTTTTAAATTTAAGCTTTTCCATTTGAATTAAAACTTTATCGCAGTAATCAAGTTTTATTTAGGAATAATAAATTATGTAAATATAGTTTTGATAAAATAAGTAACATAAATGTATTTATTATGGATTTGTTAAATGTTGGATATGATCTTAAATTAATTTATAATATTGTTACTAAGTTTAATAATAATAGAAATATTTTAGATGCTATAGATATTGATAAGATAAAATATACTTGGATATCAATACCATTTATTTGTAATGAACAAGTGAAATTTATAAAACAGATATATAAAAAATATATGTCGAGTTGCATTTTATACTACTCCTAATTTAAATAGATTAATAAATAATTAAAAAATAGGTGTAGTATTTTAAATAAAGTTGTGCAAATATAAATGCTATGTGTTTGTGGAAAGGCATATATTGGGGAATCTCGATGTACATTGGAGAAAGATCAAAGGAGCATTTGTTGTTATATAGCGAGTGCAAACCAAGACAAGATGTTAGAAATGATGATGTAACACCATCAGTATTTTTTGATCATAATGTAACATGTAATTATGGTTTTGATTTTGATTTTAATAAAGTTAAGATTTTGTGTATTGAAAGAAATAATAATAAACGCAAAATTAAAGAAGCTATAAAAAGTGAAAAGCAACAGTTGATAAACAGACAGGCTGCCAATATAAAAATTAATGAATTGTGGGAAAATTGATGTATGACGTATTACTTTTTGTTTACATTTGTAACGGTTTTTTCTAATACAATTTGAATCTAGTTGACAACGACTACATAGATAGTTGAAAGTACTTCTATTAAATTGGTATATATTTGTTTTTTTAAAATATTGTTTTACTGTATTAATTATTGTATTGTTTTGAATAATTTTATATATATATATATATGGTTATTATAGATAGGTGAATTAATAATCTAACAGGAATAATAAATTGGTTAATTTAATTTATAATTTGAAAGTATGTTTGCATGTGGGTATATGTATAAATACATAAATCAGATATGCTGAGACTACATATATATTTCAATATTATATTTAAAACATATGTAAGAATATTATTTTGTTTTATTTTAAATCTTTAAAATATCATGCCACAATTTTGTTTATTAGAAGTAAATGAAGGTTGGGAGGCTAAACAGTAGTACTCCACTAATGCAACTTCATGGGGGTGCACTAATGGCATAAGTAGTTAGCCAATAAAAATGAAAATTTTGGCAAGCTGCAGATGTTATCAACAGAAAAATACTGTCTTGAAATATTCACTTATAATATTTTTTTAAAATCTTAGTTTATAGAGATGAAACAAAAAAAATACTATCATCAGGATATCTGAAAATAATATAACAAAAGCAGATGTACTTATAAGCATCCTGCTACAGTTTTTACATATTAAAAATAGATAATAAACACATCAGGTGTGGCAGAAAAAAATCAGGTAATCGATTATTTCACTGCAAGATAAGCCAGTATGGGAAATTAATATCATACTTGGCTAGTATATATAGAGCAGATATTTGAGGAGAGGAGGTTGAATAATAATATTGTGAAGAGCTTGTAAAACCAGACTCTATGAGTGTGAAAATAAGATGGCAGAGTAGAGTTAGACAAGGTGTTATTTTTTCCCCAGAGAATGGTCTTCCTGCAGCTGATACTACCTGCATGCTTCCTACTATAAGAAGAAAATGCCTATGATCTGCCTCTGTAGTCAGAGACCAAAATGCTGTCACCAATACCAGAGAGAGTGTGGTCACTGCTAAAGTAAATGTAATTGTAATCAAACCATTAAGTGCACAAAATTATCAATTAATAAATGAAGATAACTGTCTATTCAAGAGCGCTTAAATGTTTCTGTAATTTCACTAAGCTGTAAATATCCTATAATTAAATTTATCTACATAATTTAAATTGTAATGAAACCCTATAATTGTGTCTCAATTATATATATATAATCTCAACCTATATAACTTGGCTAATATATTCTTTAAACTATACTTTCATGCTTGGGTAAACACTCTTGAATTTTATTAAATTATTTTCTTTGTAATATTTTCTTATAATAATATGCCTAGACAATCTCCAATCAAGTGAGTAAGTCTTTCTCCTTATAACAAACATGCAACTACATCTCCATGTGGGTTAATCATATAAATGGCCACTATTTCATGCCAAATCCATTTTCTACTCACTAGCTCAGATGTTATCTTTCAGTACCTATATTATTGTGGATTCAGTGAATCTCTTCTGTTTATATAATAATCAACTCATTCATAATGATCAATTTATGTCAGCTCATATATTTATTTGTCCATTTTAACTTAAAATATGATATGCGAATCTGTGAGTGAAATTATAGCTATGGATATATTTTAAACATGCATGATTAAACATTAAGTTTCTAAAAGTTCCTTCATCATGCATTCACCATCTATTTAGTTATTATTACAATGTTGAATGTGGTTTCTACCTTTAAATTATATAAGCCACTTTAAATATATGTAAATATTTTTTAATTATATAGCATGATGTTTTTATAAATTATAATAATAACATTGCTTACACCACAGCACATGTGCTTTACAGATGGAACACCATTTATAATGAGTACTCTCCTTTCCAAACACAAGATAAAGTCTTTCTAAAAGATAGAAATGGATCCACTCTATCTTTTTTTAACTAAGCTATATGTATGGGCCAATGTGAAGCATTTGAAACTGAGAGCATGAAGATTTAATTAATCACTTTAAATTACTTATCATATGACTTTTGTTAATGACGCAAATTTTTTACAATTTACAATAAATCGTTATTAGATGAAAACTTAAACATATGTAAATATTTTTATTTATATAGCACAATGTTTTTATAAATTATAATAATACTGTAGCTTACACGATCGCATATGTGCTTTACAGATGGAATGCTATTTATAATGAATACTCTCCGTTCCAGACAGATAAAGTCATTTTAAAAGAAAAAATTGATTCACTCTATTTATTTCACCAATCTGAAGTGTTTGGAACTGAGAGCATGAAGATTTAATTAATCACTTTAAATTGCTTATCATGTGATTTTTGTTAATGACACTTGTGAAATTTTTACAATTTACGATACATCATTATTAGATGAAAACCTCAACATATGTAAATATTTTTATTTATATAGCACAATGTTTTTTATAAATAATTTACACCACAATGCTTGTTTTGTAGTGTATGCTGCATTATTCTTATAATTTATAAAAACATCACACTGTATAAATAAAAATATTTACATATGTTTAAGTTTTCATCTAATAATGATGTATCATAAATTGTAAAAATTTTGCAAGCATCATTAACAAGAATCACATGATAAGTAATTTAAAGTGATTAATTAAATCTTCATGCTCTCAGTTCCAAGTGCTTCAGATTGGCCCATACATATAGCTTGGTTAAAAAGTGTACCATTCTATCTTTTAAAAAGTCTTTATCTTCTGTTTGGAAAGGAGAATGTTCATTATAAATAGCATTACATCTGTAAAGCACATGTGCCATGGTGTAAGTGATGTTATTATTATAATTTATAAAAACATCATGCTATAGAAATAAAAATATTTACATATGTTTAAGTTTTTATCTAATAATGACGTATCATAAATTGTAAAAATTTTGTAATCGTTATTAACCAAAATCAAAGGATAATTAATTTAAAGTGATTAATTAAATCTCCATGCTCTCAGTTCCAAATGCTTCAGATTGGCCCATACATATAGCTTGGGTGAAAAAAATAGAGTTGATCCTTTCCTTTTTTTAGAAAGACTTTATCTTGTGTTTGGAAAGGAGAGTATTTATTATAAATAGAATTCCATTTGCAAAGTGCATGTGCCGTGGTGTAAGCTACATTATTATTATAAACCACTTTAATTTTAAGCCAATGAATATGCAGACTTATTTAAAATTAAGGCTTAGGAATAGATTAAGTACAACTGCACCATAATCTACTAAATGGTAAGAGCAAACTCATTATTATTATTTAGTATATTTTATATGTGTGTTGCTGTGCAGGTATATATAATTTTATGATTTATACTTTGTCAATCTTCTCCAGGGTACACATGGCTAAGACCACCCCCAAATCATTAAATTCCCACATTAGAGAGTGGATATCAAAGTCTCACCTAGAGACATAGCTGTTCGATCACACAGTTACAGAGTTTACTAGGGTTATGAGTCAATCTAGTGATGATGCTTATAGTAATGATGCTTATTGTTCATGGGCAGATGGTAATCCACTGGTCCAAATTTATACGTAGAAAAAGCCTCGCAGTTTCGATGCACCACTCTTCTATATATGTTTGCATAGGTATT
This sequence comes from Epiperipatus broadwayi, assembly GCA_028023455.1. Classification (NCBI taxonomy): domain Eukaryota; kingdom Metazoa; phylum Onychophora; class Udeonychophora; order Euonychophora; family Peripatidae; genus Epiperipatus; species Epiperipatus broadwayi. Next base: position 3,458,993 of record JAQFVV010012434.1, on the reverse strand, counting down.
CTACATCAGCCCTACTGATTACTTGTTAAGCTTTGTATTGTATATTTCTCTCCAGCATTTAGCTATCATATTACTTAATCTCTTTCTATTCTTACATATATCAATATGAATAATGAGTCTACTAATATTCTTATAATTCTAAGTTCATGTATAACACTTGATTAGATTAATAAACTGCATTAAGGCAGAATTTACTTATAGATATGTATAATTAGGTCTATGGTTATAATGCTTCAATATTTCCATTATGACACTCGCCTCTATTAATCCAATTGTGTGACATTTCAATAAGGCATATTAATCTATGATGGGATCCTATAATACCCACAAAAGTATAGAAACTGCAATTAATAAATATTTCACTATATTGAAATAGTGGATATGATCTTTTATATATAATATATTCTCTAACATTAAGCATTACATTATATGTAACTGTCTGATGAACATAACCAATTTATTAATGTCTATGTATATTTATTTGAACAGTCATTTAAATTTTGTATTTAATTGTATCTGTTGTTGTTTTTATCTGTCCATATAATTCATATCATACTACCTCACCTTATTCATGCATTTCTAAAAATTACTAAAGGTCTTAGCATTACTTATTTGTACACCACCTATACATATGTATTGATAATATGTTAACAAACCTAGGATGGGCTTATTATTATTAACAATCTCTTGTTTCTTTCTGACCTCCAAGACTAGAAGAAATGTGTACTATCATTGGCATCAGGATATTGTTCAAGTGGTGGAGATTGTGGAGCACAGGCAAACAGATGAAGACTTAGTACTCTTTGTGATGGCTTCCCCACTCTGATCAGCTGAGCTTTATGTATATTTCTTAGACTCTGCATCATGTTAACAGAAAGTATCTGACTGATACATAGTAGTTTTTAGTTCATGGCACCCAACATGGGGCTTCAGTTGATTAGTACCATGACCCTGGGATGACTTATGATGTAGCATGAACTGCATATGTCTATGTAATTTTTTAGCTCATGATGCAAAATGGTCAATATATATATATATATATGTATATATAAAACTCAGTCTTAGAGATTATTATATATACACAATTTTATGATATTTATATATATATATATATAAAACTCAGTCTTAGAGATTATTGTATATATGAATTTTAAGTTAAGTTAATGAGAAGTTTTCTAATGTCTGCAGTAGCAGTTTTATATCATGTATAATGAATTTCTGAAACTAAGTAAAATATTCATGGGAAAGTGTATTAATAAATTTGAATATGACTAGGGGATAGGTGTTTGCAACTGATGTATGGCACCTGGGGATGACCAAAATAAATGAAATTATTCCTAAATTAATATTACCATTGTAGTATGAAGTTTTCTTTTTTAAAAAAATATGTATATGTACTAACATTAAGACCGAGTGAGGTATTATAGATCAAATTGAACAGGATACAGCAGAACTATTAATGGTTTGAAAGATGTGTAGAGAGATAACTATAATATAGGAAGGGATTAAATAAATATATCCAGATGAAGTGAATGTTTCAGATTAATAAGCTCAACTGGAAAACAAGAATGGAGTGGCCAGCACTGGTAAAAGAAAATCTCTTATTATTTTTATTTTATATTTTGTTCAGTGATGTAATTTTGATTAGTATGCATCACAAACAATAAGGCAGCAGTATGGATATGGTAAAGAGGCAGTAGAGGATTGTTAGAGAAGGTGTATTCGAATGACCATGATATCATGGAAGGGAAATAGTGAATAAGCCATTAGCAAGAATAGTTAGTAATACATTAGCAATAATAGCAAATAACTCATTAGCGAGAATAGTAAATCAAATATCAGCAAGAATAACAGATAAGCCATTAGCAAAAATAGCAAATAAGTCATTAGTGAGAAATAGTAAATCAATCATAAGCAAGTTAGCAAATAAGCTATTGGCAGAAATAATAAATTATCAGCTATGGATAATGTGAAAGAGGTAGATGTGAAAAAAAATCATTGAGGATAGCAGCCAAAGGGAGCAATTGATTGGGATTTCTTAAAATCCCACCTAATACTACAAGACCCATTTCCAATGTCAGGACTGGGAGACTTCAACTTAAAGTATATTGAGGAATTGAGTAGGGAAGAGGCTAGAAGAAGGGAGGAGGGAGGAAGCTAGGAGAAGGAAGGAGGAATATAAGGAGTTAAGGGAACTATTGGCACTAGAATTGGAAAGGATAAGAGAAGAGTGTAGAAATGCTCAACTAGAACCTAAGGAAAGATTTATACAGGACATGAAGGAGGTGGATTAGAGGATGGAAGAGGCAGGCAGAGAAGTAGAACAGGTCAGGAAGGTAGATAGATTAGTCAAGAGCATGGATACCTTAACATTAAAACATAAGGAGGAAAGGGCTGAGTTGAACAGGTGAAAATGGATGTAGAAGTAGCTGTTAAAGAAGTTCAAGGGAAACAGGAAGAGCTCAGAGAAGAGGTTTATGAATTGAAAAAGAACTGGGATCATGAACATGAGGTGGCAGTCAGGGAAAGGATGGAAATGACAGCCATCTGGGACCTATATGAAGTGACACAGAAAAAGGAAATAGGATAAAAACCACTAGAGTTGATGCAGAAAGAAGAAATATAAAGAAAATAGAACTTGCAGGCAAGGTAGGACTGAAAAAAAGAAATCTTAGATCTGGAGAAATTTGTTTGATCTTATGACTGATGCTAAAAAGGATAGTGATATGCCAAAGCTTCAGACAGAATGAAACACAGAATGTGGAAACATCACAAATAGTCTACAAGGGTTACTAGGAAACAGCATATCCAAGGGCAAAAAGGTCATAAGTAAGTGTTCAAACTCACATGACCAAAATCATGCAAATCAAAATTTTCTGGAAAGAAGTAGGAGGAAATGCTCCACCTCAATTAGAAAATTTCAAAGTGTTCTTTTATTTTTGTATGACAGGGCCACCTGAACAGACCACAATTATCAGTCCTTACCTGCAGGGGTATGTAAAAGATTGGTGGGGAATGCTAAAAGAAAGGCCTCCCACATTTGAAGTATATTGTATGGCACTCCTGAAGTATTATTGGAATGAAGAGTGTCAAAGTGGAATAATACTTAATGCCATGTATCAGAAAAAATATGGCTCATCTATCAAGGAGATACACACAGTTCTCCAAATACCAAGTAACCTGACTCGGGTTCCTTACAGCATTTCTGTTTCAGGTGTCCCCATTATAAGCTCCACACTGCACAACATCCAGTAGTTGATGACAGGAAGTAGGCTGAAGGACATAGAAGAGATGGCAGAGTTCCTAACAACTTTGGATTTTAGCCCATGGGCTAGGAAACTACCAGAAAATGTATGAAGGTGGAGAATCCAAGGCTACAATTGTTAACTATCAGAAGTTGATAACATCTACCTGACTCATAGAAATGACTGCAGAGGGTTATAGATGGCCAATGATAAAACATGGACTAAAAAAGATTGAATCTGGAATTTTTCAGCAGTATACTCATATATATATATATATTTTTTTAAACATGACAAAGGTTTTAAACATGACAAAGGTATCACTATGTATTACCTGATATTAGTAGTAACATATTATTCTGAAGTAGAATAAGCAAGTAGGGAAAGAGGAATTACACTAGATCACATTTATAAGTAAAAATGTAAATAACTTTTAATGCAATCACTAGGTGTCAAAATCACTCTGTCAAGTATATAATCTGGGTATAAATAATAATTTCACTGCTTCATGTTATTGAATTTTATTTTATTGATAATATTACTTAATTTTAATCTATATCACTGGGTACATGTTAATAACTCACTTGTCATGTAAAAGCATTTATTTTTAATTTATTTTTGTTTCACAACTGAGGGAGTATGAAACTGTGAGATTCACTCTGCAAATCTTAATTTCACTTTCTTCATTTCTTACTTACCCTCATACCCCAGTTTAAACTCTAGACTATTGTAATGTGTATGTAGTATGTTTTAATCAGCCAGGGTGTACACACATGTGAAGCACTTATCATATATAGATGGTTATTATAGATAAGTGAGTTAAAAGTATAAATAATAATTTTAATATTTATAAAAGAATATACAATTACAATATATACATACATATCATTCCATTAAGAAGATAATTGATGTGAAATAAGACAGGGCATTATTTATGTTTTGATTTTATTAGTGATGATTCAAAATAATCTTCTTGTCAGTCAATATTCTGCTGGAAATGATTGTAAAACTGTTTAAAACAATTCTTGAATTTTTTTTATCAAAAGTATCTGCAAAAATTTTTTCCGCACATTTCAAGAAATTCTAAATTGAACCATGATATGCTCCTTTCACAATCAATTATAATTTTTAAAATATCCCAAAAACAGAAAACTAAGGTTGATACTTAAGCACTATAATGTCTTTGGCCACAAAATTGTACACAGTTTTGTCACTGTAGTTAGAATATTATTGGACAACAACAAAAAAACCTTGCTTTTGATATCATGTGTACAACATTTTTGCTACAAACAATTCAAAGCATCTAAATATAGTTAACATTTGTTGTTTATCTGTTAGAAATGTATTTGTTGGTAAATAATGTTTTTAGAATAAAAATAAAAAAGCAATATTTTGCATTCCCATTTTTTTTCTTCTTCTAGTGATTTTTATTCTGCACTCTGTTGCTTTGTTAATGAGCCTCTCATTACTCATGGCAATGTTTGTCCAGTCTTATGCATCTGTAATTGTAATTCTTTGCATGTCTTTGTAGTACTCTATTTTTTTTGGGGGGGGGGGTTCATAAACACAGAGCTACAAAAAACACACCCATATTTTTTTTTTTTTTATTTTTTTAATAAAAAAAAAAAAGAGTGGTTTTTTTGTGGGGGGAAAATATTATATTTTTTTTTATGAGATTTTCAAATTTTCTAGAAAAAAATAAAAAAAATACTTAAATCTTTAATTGTATTTTCTTTGCATGTCTTTGTTTTGATGTACCCAATCTTGATCATCTTCAATGCTCAGTATGTCATAACAAAATGTTGCAAAACACTTCAAAACATTTGTGTCTCTCATGGATGCATTGTCTTGCATAATTGTAATCATCTCAAACTAAAAGTATTTTTTCTAGTTTAAAACAATACCTAGTGGGATGTTTTTTGCAGGTTTTCTATAATGATGCAAAACACTCACATTTCATGTCATAACATATGATCAAGACCTACTAATGCTTTAAAATTTTGTTTTGAATGGCTAAACTATGCCTCTATGTAACACATGGTCAAAGATATCATTGAGGCAGTTTGGAAATAGAACTATTCACTTTTTTATTGGTATACATTGTACAATAAATTTAAAGTGTATGTTAATGTCTATGCAATATCTTTATATATACATATAAAATTTAAAAAATATTATTTTTTTCATTTTACTTCATGCATTAATGTAAAAACATTTAACAAGTTACAAAAAAGGTATTTTGTTTTGTTCTTTTCAATGGAATCAGCCTGACAGTTTTGTTTTGATTCTTGGTCTGGGGCAGTTGGCTTTCATTAGCTACTTTACTGTGTAAAGTGCATTCAAATTAAATAATTATACATAAATAACTTCACACATTCAGTGTTTCAATATATATTTATATATTTTAAATTAATTTAGAATTTTAAAATTGAGGTGCTAAAAATAAATTGTGATAAATGAATGAAAGCAATCACAAAATCCCATTGATAATGATGTGTTATCACTTTATCCCAGTATTTTTTTAAGGGTCATAGCATCAGCTGGGACATGAACCCTGAAACCCAGGCAACTGCCTGCTAGTGCAAGGCAGTCGCGCTGATCTCTTGACCACCAATGCAAGGCAATCCCAGTATTTTATTGCTATTTCATAAGTTTGTTTTGGCAGAGAACTTAATATACATACTTTTAATTATATATTGAAAACTTGTTTAGAGTGAAATGAATGTATGTGCCTTCACAAGGTGTTAAATTTGGATAGAAACCAGACTCTTGCTTGCATGAGAATGGTATAAAGAAAATTATCAAAACATGCCATCATGGATAAGGAAATTCAAGAGTTAATATCTCTATAATATTGTAGGCATATTATTCATGAAGTGATTCTAAATAGTATATTTGGCTAGGAATAATTTCTAGTTTAATAAATGATTAGTAATAATCATTAATAAAGTGATTTGTGTTAAAGCTGTGAATGTAAAAAGTTTAACACTTGTATGTCAAACTATAGTAATTTGCTATCTATAAATACTAAAAAACTGATATTATGTATAAGAGGCTGTGATCTGGATAAATTGATGAGTGTTGGTTCAGCATAAAAGGTGCATCTTGGGGACCATTTATCTTTTTTACATCTTTAGTCATACAAAAATGTGTAGTGAAACTGAAATTTGAAATATATATATATATATTATAATCCAATAAAAAAAACATTCTTAACTTAAGAAAAAAAGTCACAAGGTCGGTTGAGACCATGGCAATAATGTGGAAGTGTGACTAGCCTACATACAAGTTTATATTTCTGCATAAGCTAAAACTATTCTATAACTTTAATAAAAGATTCAAATTTAATAAAATAATAAATAAATTTATCAGGGTTATTCAATAGTATGTGTATCCTTAGTCTTAATTTATTTTAATGGAAATATTTTGCAACTATAAAAAATAATTAAGAGTAAATGAAGCTATTTTTAATCTAAGGCTAGCAATTTTAATTACAAAGTTGACTAATGATTTCTCAGGGTTACATAAAATAAGAAAGTAAATACATGGATGTAATGTGTAATTATTCATCTTAGAATACGATAATGCAAAAGGGATTTTAACTACATTATCTTACCCAATGCCTTTGTATTTTAGATAGTACCAATATAATAGTGATGTATTTATTCCAAATAGATTTTATGTACAATCTAATATCTCAAATATGATGTTTATACTGTAAATATGCAGTGACTTAATAATTACAAAAGAAAAGTATCAAAAAAATTAAGAAGCATTTTTTACACAACATAAAATAAATTATAAAATGAAGAATAACAATAAAGAAAATTATATAAATGTCTAATAAATATTAATATTTGTTTTCTAAATTTAATCTAAACTTGGGATATGAAAAAGTGTAATATCATACAGTGTTGCAAAGACACAATATAAAGATTAATAAATTCCATTTAGCATAATTGCTAATCCAAAGTAAGTTACATTTAACACATTAATCTGTTATAACATTCATATTCTATTATCCATTTTATTAAGTAATAGAAACAAATCATAGTTTATTATACAAATCAATTTAATCCATTTGAAATTAGCATTCAGTATTTCATTTATTTGAAGTATATAAATAATCCATTTAGTTTTAGATCTTTATTCCATGATGCTGAATAGTTCTGATCAAATATATGATCAAGCAAATAGCTTATAATTCCATAAACAAAGTGTTTTTTATTAATTTTGAATTAAAGTTCACTTCTCTCAAATAATGAAGTTTATAACAGCATATTTGAGTTGAAAAATTATTATTTAAAGTGTTTTTTTTTTCATTTCATAATTAAGACAAGTTAAACTCACAATATTGAGCTTTTCATATATATATATATTGCTTATAACAGTTCTTTTATATACACTTCAATGCAAACAAATTTTCTTAAAACCTTCTTTATTTTCCTTACAGTTTCGACTGTACAGCAGTCATCATCAGAGCTGCAATATTTGAATAATATAAATACATAACCATAATTTCACATATATATAAAATACATAACCATTTCACATATATATAAAAAATACACACATATATTCTCTTCATACATATACATATATAGATCTACATCATCTCTAGACATATATATAAATTCCATACCTATATCTATATATACATATGCATATCCAAATATATACACATATACCTTTTAAACATACATATATATACATGGATACACATACACCCATAGACATATATATATATACAAATCCACATATACATTTATAAATACACATCTATATGTATACTCAACTTACATATAAATTACACATATATAAAAAAATATACAAAATATATCTAATACACTGTTTTTTTTAAAAATTTACTTTTTAAAACTTTTATTTTTACTTTTTTTAATTTTTTATTAAAAAATCTTTTTAAATATTATTTTTTATTAATATTATTTTATAATTTTCCTTTCATCATTTCTTATTATCTATCTTGTTTAATTATTATCTAATATATAATATCTTTATTACTTTAATATCTCTAATTATAATTTTAAAAACTTTTATCTTTATATCACTAATTTATATTTTTCTTTAATACTACTACTTCTATTATTTTTCTCTGCTTTAATTAAAATGACGATTTTTTCAAAATTTCCTATCTTGTTATTCCTTTAAAACAACTCCCTCTGTTATCAATTTTTTAAAACTTATAATTCTATTTTAAACTTACAACTTTTATATTTATTAACAATATAGATATAGGTATGGAATTTATATATATATGTCTAGAGGTGATGAAGATCTATATATGTATATGTATGAAGGGAATATATGTGTATATTTTGATATATATGTGCATTTTATATATATATGTGTGTGTGTGAAATGGTGGTTATGTATTTATATTATTCAAATATCATAGCTCTGATGAAGACTGCTGGGCAATTGAAACTGTAAAGAAAATAAAGAAAGTTTTAAAAAAATTTGTTTGCATTAAAGTGTATATGAAAGAACTGTTATAAGCAATATATATGTGAATATATGAAGATATGCAAAGAAAGTGAAAGAGAAGAACAAGAGAATATAATATTGAGATTTAATATACACAATTCTGAAGTAAAGATAACAGTTATTTTCCAATATTTTGAGAATAAATAGCAGCAACTTATTTGAAGTTGATAAACATAATTTTCCAAATATATCATCTATTTACTCTTACTTTCAATTGAAGAAATCCAGTGATTTAATTTGAAGTTGATAGATGACAGCGCATGATTCAATTTATCCATTTTTCCATTAACAGTTGACTGCAATCAATGAAATTTGTTGAAATAATAATAAATTAATTATTTACAGTTTCAGATTTATTTTCTGTTGCACATCCTTTTCTTAGTATGAGGAGAAAAAGTCATTTTGTCCAGAAAAGGCAAAATACCTAGAATGGGTTAGCCTAACTGATCATGTTGTTGATAGCAGACAAAATGACTACTTAAAGTTTTTAACTTTCTGAAGTTTTGATGGCAATCATATTTTTTGAAAACTGTCTGAATTTTCAAAATTCAGCTTTTAGACCAGTTGATCACATGATATCTGGAATACAACATATTTCCCATTATGCACTGGAATTTCCTTATTTTTTCAGGAAAATTTGTAAGGGTTGTCAAGGTTATTATCAGGCAGATAATAGTTGCTAAGATTTTTGAATTAATGTGGTAATTTTTTTTATAAATACCATTCAAAAATGAAGAGAGAAATAATAATTTCAAACTTTTTCAATTGCTTCATTTTTACTTTCAGGTTTAAAATAATATAACAATCATTTAGTTAAAATAAGTAAATTACAAATTTTAATAGTTCCCAGATATATATTTCAATTAAATTTAAGCTAATTTTTAATAAATATTATTAAAAAATATCCTAGCAAACTAAACCAATTTAAATTAATTTTACTAAATCTAAATTTAAATACATAAGCTTCCATACATGCATACAAAATATAAAATGTAAGAATTGTTTGATCTATCCAATAAGTTAAAGTGTAATTTTAAATATAATTACTTTTGTTTAAAATATTTTATGTTATTTCTATATCAAATTATTTGTTTTATGTGTGGGGGAACCTCTGTTTATTTATAAGATTTGATAGTGTTGTTCCTTAATAAGAATAATGACAGAAATATAAGCATAAATATTTTTATACAAGCATTGATCATAAAATCTGCTTGAAAAGCCACTTTTAAATGCTTTATAAATTTATATTTTATCCTGAGAATTAGTATAAAAAACTTTTGCACTTGAAATTGATGCTATTTAACCAATGACTGTCATGAATGTACTTGGTTAACTATAAAAATAAAGCCAATAATTTTTTTCTAGTTTTTTCAATTATATTATACAATTGCAGTGATATTGTAAGGTTACAATTTACGCCATTCCTCAGGAAAAAAATTTATTGACTAGCAATTTTTTTTAAACTATAAATAACTAAACCAGTAATATTTAATTTTAAAATTACAATGGCTATTACTATAATTTATTAATCTAGAATACTGACATTTGTATTAAATAGTTTTTAAAAATTACTAAAAAGAAAAAAATGTATATTATTACTTTTTAAATTTATCAGTCTCAATTTTTCTAAGTTTTCTCATCAAAATAAATTATCTTACCATCTTAATATTTTATAATCACTATTATTTTCGGTACTGGTGTAGATAGTGTACTGCCACTGCTAGGGACATCATTTCTGCTTAAACATGCAGAAATATCCACAGTAGGGGCCCAAAAGCAGCAATGTAGGTTCCAGCCACTAGGTGGCGCTGTTCCCCAAGCGTGATCACAGAAACATGCCACCAGCTAGCTGGCAACAAAGCTTCCCACTTGGTGTCATTGGTTGCCACATGTAAGCCCATTTCCACCAGTACCTTATTTTCAAACTAGTATTTGCAATAAGCTTTTTTCTTTTATCTTTATTACTAGAGTGAATTTTATAGGGATTTGACCTTTGATGCATCATGTTTTGCTTTTATAATTATTTCTATTCTGAAAAGATACATTAACATTTGAGAGTGTATAACTAGCTGTTTTATTATGATGCTTGTATCTACTTTCATATGACCTCTCACTTATTTCTAATGAATTGAGGATTTCAGTTATCTACTCAATAGTCTTATAGTATGCAACTATTAGAGTCTGCTTAACATGTTATGGTAGATTATAATGTAATATTTGGACTATCTGATACTCAGTTAAAGAGAAAACTTTTTTTTTTTAATTTTACACTTTGTTTTTTAAAAAAATTGAGTATAGCTGCCTTTGTTAACTGTGTAGTTCTTTTGAGAAACCTGGTAATTTGCATTATCTTGGTGATTTTCTCCCAAAATTGTTAGCATTAAATGCTTATAATTACCATAAATGTGAGGTTTTATAAATAAAGATTGCCAACAATCTTTGGCCACATTACACAAATGATTACTTAATGCAAAAAGTTCCTCTAGACTATGAAGGTATTCCAAGGAATTCTTATAATACTCTCCTTAATGATTTTTATTTTAATAAACTTTAATGAAGTAGAATTTTTAGATATACCTTTTTCCCTTTCTAATGTTAGTAATGGATTAGGACTATGCTCTAAAGAAGTAATATTAGTTATATTTTGATACAAATACAAGGTATCACATTTACCTTTGATTGTGTTATGTGCATAAAACTAAGATTTTTTTCTACCATATTTTGAATCAGAGGACTGTGAATTACTATATTTTTCTATGAAGTAGTTTGAATCTCTTCTATTTTTTAACTTAAGTCATACACTTGAGCATTTTTATTCAGATGTTTTCCAGATACATTTTATTTTCTTCTTTTTAATTAGTCATCTTTCCTCTATTTTTTTTTTTTTAATTTTTCAAACTTAGTGGAGATATTATAATTATATTCACTAATTTGTTTGATCCTGTTGAATTTTCAAAAATCTCTTTACATCTTTTGAAGTCTCTTAATATCTTCTTCAAGTTTGGACGACATTTTGACTCTTTCTTAATGTTATTGAATTCATTTTTATTGAGAACTTTAAAAGTCATCATTTACTATTTGTACCTTAGCTTTCAAGTTAATATGACATAAAGCGATTTCTTTAGTATTTTATAATTCTCAACAGATTTACTAAATTTATCTTCTCATTCTTAAATTTTTCCAGTCATTTCTCTCTGTTTAATATGTTAATTAGTAACTATTCACCGACTCATCACTGCAGAATAAAATCCCCCTAACTTTTCTTCTAATATAGCAAATTTAGTATCTCCCCATTTTTTAAACAATTAAATTTGACCTAATGTTTTGCAGATTTTGATTAAAATATTTTTTAGCTATCATACAATTAATGTCAAATACTTTAATTTTTCACTCAATTTTTCTACATCAATCTGAGTTACATCATACTTTTTCTTGTTTTTTTTTTTTTAATTTGTTTTTTTATCTGATTTTGAGATTTATTTATTTTACTAACTAAACCCTCTCACATCTTATTTAAGATTTAACTGAATTCTCTCACATCTCATTTTGAGATTCGTTTATTTTATTCACTGAATTTTCTCACATCCTATTTTGGGATTTAACAAAATTCTCTTGCATTTTTCTTAATAAGTGCTGATTTATAATAATTGAGAGTGCATTTTCAGGCCAGCCAATATATTTTTGTTAGTGTTTTCCATTTTTAAAAAGTAGTAGTAGTAGTAATATAACACATATATAAAAATTGAATACTAATAAGCATCAATACACTAAATATATTTGCCTGCTGAAATTTTGGACTCCTCTCATCCATCCCAAAGAAAATGCCAAATTTTTCAATGACAATAGCAAAATAGGTTAAAACGAACCATCACTATCATTAATATATTTTACTCATTTATTTTGGAATATAGTCTCTTCCTCATACATTAACAGATCAGTGATATTATAATGTAAGTTTGACAGTAAAAATAATAAATTGCTTCATTATCTATATAGATTAAGCAATTAGCATCATCAATGTCATAAAATAAACTTTAATATTCATGACAATAATTTATTATGGATTCATTAATTTAATACATCATTTGCATCTGCACTTTTCTTTTATAAATCCTAATTTGACAACAGAGAAATACAAGTTTTGGATCGCATTTTATAGCCAGAACTAACTACTAATAAAACTTAAATATATAGCAATCGTTATTGGGCCTAAACATTGTGATGCTAAATTATAACTCACAAAAAAAAAAAAATCTTAATCTAAAAAAAAATGCAAAAGGTCGCTTGAGAGGATGGCAATAATGTGGAAATGCAACTATTAACATAAATTTCAATTGCCTACATACAAGTTTTATATTTCAACAAAGGCTAAAACTATTCTCTACTTTAATAATCGATTCAATAAAATAATAAATAAATTTCTCAGGGTGATTCAATAATATGTGTACTCTTATTCTTTTATACTTTAATGGAAATATTTTGCAAATATACTTTCTTACTATAAGAGCTAATTAAGAGTAAATGAAGCCGTATTTAATCTAAGGCTAGAAATTTTAATTATAAAGTTGACTAATAATTTTTCAGGGTTACAAAAAATAACAAAATAGCAACATGGATATAAAGTGTAATTATTCATCTTAGAATATGATAATGTAAAACGCATTTTATCTACCTCATCTTATCCAATACCTTTGTATTTCAGATAAAATCAATACAATGTGATTTATTTAATCCAAATAGGTTTTATGTGTAATATTATAACAAATATAATCTTTATACAGTGAATATGCAACAACAGAAGAGAACTACTAAAAAAATTAACAATTACTTTATTACACAACATAAAATAAATGATAAAATGAATAATAACAATAAAGAAAATTGTATAAAATATCTAATAAATATTAATATTTGTTTTCTAAATTTAATCTAAACTTGGGATATGGAAAATATATTATCACACAGTGTTGCAAAGACCCTAACATTTAATAGGAATAAGTTGCATATTATTTCAAAATTATTCTAAATTTAAATAAGGGAGAATAATATTATCATCATCAAAATAAATGATAAATGTTTCATGCTGTTTTTAATTAATTTCTTTCACTAACTAATTAATTCTTAATCAACTTTGCTTAATAATATTGGAATTTTTATTTTTTTTAAATAAGTAAATGCAGTTATTGTCTAGCATACCTAAATGATCTTTACAACAGTGAGCTTATTTTTATTTATTCCACCTCAAGATTCTTTACTGGGTTTGTTTGCATACTTAAACATTAGACTCTAACTACCAAAATATAACTAGATCATTAGTATGCCTTATTACATACTATATAACACTTGGAAATTTAATCCTAACACATAAGAGTGATGCATAAAATATTTATTACAGATTTATTTATCTAAATAAGGATGCTTAACTCCATTTAATCTTTGAGGTTGAATTTAAAAACCCATAAAACATAATAATTGCAATATAGTATAGTTTTATACAAGTTTAAAAGTTACTTGCATTATACAACTAAATCTAATTTAATCACATTTACTCATATCCAATATCATTAGTAATAAAATTAATAAAAATATTATCTGTTCATTCATTTAATAATATTTGAAAAACTACTTTATTCTTTATTTTATTAACAATATTAACTAACTAAAAAATAACGTTCATTAAACAATCTATTGGTTTATACTTCCAACACTTATACTGATTTCAAAATTTATTCCAATAAAATATTGACATGTGAGAATATTACAATATTCTTGGAAATTCATGAACACATTTTAATAACAGCATCAAAGATGATGTAAGGCACAATTAACTTCATTTGTAATATAATCCTTTCTAGAACATAATATAAAGATTAATAAATCCCATTTTTATATTTGTTAGTTCAAGGTAAGTTACATTTAACACATTAATCCATTTTAAGGATTGCTTATAAATTTGATGATTATCATATTTAATTCTTGCATTGGTAATTCATAATTCGTTAATGACATTTAAAGATTTGACATTCACAATACATTATCTATTTTATGAAGTATGGGAAATAAATTGTAGTTTATTATATGAAGCAATTTAACTCATTTGAAAAGATGTTATAATTTTATTCAAAGGATTAGCATTCAGAACTTATTTCATTTGAAGTATATAATTAATCCATTCATTTATAGATCCTTAGTCCATGTTGCTAAATAGTTTTGATCAAATATATTATCATGCAAATAGTTTATTATACATAAACAATATGATTTTGAATTAACATTTACATCTCTCCAAGTGACAAAGTTTATAGCAGCATATTTGAGTTGAAAAATTATTATTTAAAGTTTTTTTCCTTCCATAATTAAAGATGAAATAAACTCACAATATTGAGATGTAATATGAATTCTGAAGTAAAGAGATCATTTATCTTCCAATATTTTGAGAATAAATATCAGCAACTTATTTGAAGTTGATAAACATATTTTTCCAAATAAGATATATTTGCTCTTACTTACAATTGAAAAAATCCAATGATTTAATTTGAAGTTGTTAGGCAGCATTCCATGAGTCAATTTATCCATTTTCCATTAATAGTTGACCACAATCAATGATATTTCTTGAAATAATAATTAATTAATTAATTACAGTTTCTGTTTTATTTGCTGTTATTCATACTTTTCTTAGTATGATAAGTCATTTTGCCCAGTAAAGGCAAAATATCAAGAATGGGTTATCCTAAATGATCATGTTGATGATGCAAATGAAATGGCTATTTAAACTTTTTAACATGCTGAAGTTTTGATGGCAATCAATTTGTGAAAGACTGAATTGTCTAAAATTTAGCTTTTATACCAGTTGAAGGCCTGATGTCTGGATTACAAAACATTTCTCATTATGCACTGGTATTTTCTAATTTTTCTGAGAAAATTTGGAAAAACTGTCATGGTTATTCCCAGGCAGATGATAGATGCTAAGATTTTTAAATCAACATGGTAAATTTTTATGAACACCATTCAAAAATGAAGAGAAAAAATAATAATTTTAAACTTTTTCAAATGCTTCATTTCTATTATCAGGTTTAAAATAATATGATAATCATTTAGTTAAAATAAATAAATTGTAAATCTTAAGACTTCCCAGATATTTATTTTAAATAAATTTAAGTTGACTTTTTAATAAACATTATTAAATAAATATAAAGAACTAAACCTTAAATTAATTTTACTAAATCTAAATTTAAACATGCAAGTTTCTACATATGGACATACAATATAAAATGTAAGAAATGTTTTTTCTATTCCTTAAGTTAAAGTGTAATCTTAAATATAATTACTTTTATTTAAAATATTTTATGTTAAAATGTCAGATTTATAATTCTATTCTGTATTTCTATAGTAAATTATTTGTTTTATGCATGTGAACACTTCTGTTTATTTATACAATTCAATAACTCTGTTCTTTAATAAAAATAATAATAAAAATATAGTTATACATATTTTTATACAAGTATTGATCATAAAATCTGTTTGAAAAGCCACTTTTAAATGCTTTATATAATTATATTTTCCCGTGAGCATGAATATGAAAGACCTTTGTACTTGATATTGATTATATTATATGCAATTTAACCAATGAAAGTCATGAATATATTTCTAAACTATAAAAATAAAGTCAACAAGATTTTTGCAGTACTTTAATTATATTATAGAATTGCAGTGATACTATTAGGTTACAATATATATATATATATATATATATATATATATTGTAACCTAATATATATATATATATATATATAATGAGATGAAATAAATATAGTAAACAAAATATCTGAGATAAACTCTACAACATTCAATATACCAATAAAAAAAATAGATATAGCCAGTTTACTGCAGTGTTCATCATTCTAAATAGCATTTAACAATTAGAAATTTTTTAAAAATCTCACTAAAGTCACACAACAATAACATTCCTATGTGAATGGCCACAGTATCCAGAAATTAGGTATATCAACACAATTATATTATTACATTGTCTTTCATAATTATAAAATATGATTCTTTGATTTTTCTTCAAATCATTTTTAACATATGAAAAACGTTTTGAAGAAAGAAAAATTAAAGTATTTAAATATGACAGACAACACATTAAATAAACAATATAATTGTGTTAATGTACATATATTATGGAAAGTTGTTCATTCACAGGGGAACATCATGAGATTTTTAAAATAAAATTTAACTGTTAAATGCTACTTAGGATAGTGTGCATTGCCATAAGCTGGCTATATCTGGCTTTTTATATAGATATAATGAATATTGTAAAGTTTATTCCAAAGTTATTTTGTATATATATATATATAAAGATATATTTCAGCATATTTAAAATTGTATATATACAGTTAAACTACATATGCTATGTATGTCTTTTTAATCACTTGAAAAAAGTAACATGGATGTTTCAAAATGCATCCATAATGAAGATTCATTCTGACTTCTGTGTAACTGCATAACTACAATAAGGTTGTGCTAAGATGGTAAACGCTCTGATAAAAACAAAAACATATGAACATATATATTTATTAAGTAATAAACAAATCTTTTCTAAATAAATATATAAATAAACAACTTCAACATTTGATGCATAAGAAACATTTTGTTTATAAATTGAAAAAGTGACCAAAAGAATTTTCAGTATTTTCATTCCATACACCTAGATAGCATTCAAATAATAATTATTAGAAAAAATCATTCTAAAAATTAAAATTCCACCTTTGACTTAGATAAAAGCTATTGATTTTATATAAATATTTTTTTTTACAATTGAACTATATGTAGATATAGTATTATATATATACAGAGATAATTCAGAAGAAAGCATCTATGTATCCAACTCAGTCAATTATTCTTTACAAGGCTATATCAGGGTATAGCTTAATGGAAGAATTGTTTATCCTTGTGGCAGAGGATGGTAAGCAAAAAGATGTTGCTAATTTGCTTAAAATGGAGAAAGATGATCTATTAGCTAATTATTGAGAACATATGTAAAATAAGATAGCGAAATTGAAAAGAAAAAAAGGAAATGTTTGTAAAGAAACAAATTAAAATCAATATTTTGAGAGATAGAATAATATATATGAGGGAAAAAGAAACATCTTAACCCTGTAACAAAAATTGTTCCAGAAAGATAGAAAAGAATGTAAAAAGATTTTTAGTTTTACAATATTTTTTACACCTATGGTAGAACATACTGCATTATATACAAATAACTATTCATCCAATCCAGTTATTAAAATTTCAGCCATTTGAAAATGCCAATATGAATAATTAATTATTCAGCCATCAAAAAACAGTAACTAATGAGCCACATAAAAAATTAATTCTGAGTCAAGATTGTATTGACCTTGATATTTTCTGATATTCCTATAGTACTTGACAATCTTTGAGAAGTTAAATAAAGTATTTTATAAATAAAATTAGCTTCGATAAAAGACAAATGAATCTGAAATTTTTTTCCACTATCAAAATAGATTCTCAATTACCATCTTTAAATTCCCGCATTGTCAACTAAGTATTTCATAACATTCAATTAGGTTAATAAGGAAATTTAATTAATAATACAATCTCTTCTAATTAATATTATTTTATTATTAGTTATAAATATGGCACCAATAGCGATATTTGAAATTTAAATATTAAAAGATTAATCTATGCCAAACCTTGTAGTTATTTATTGACATATATATATACGTGTGTGTGTGTGTTCAAAATTACTGTTTTACAACCTTAAATGGTACCATAAAGTATTATAACACCTTTTCCCCAAAAAAATACTTACCCATTATCAACTTTTGCTAACATATTGTAAACTGACTTATATTTAAACTAAATTTTATTTTTTTATGCTATATAACATATATGTGCGTGTGTACTATATTCCAATCTGAAGTATTTAAAAAATAATTATAATTGCGATATAATTGTAAAATTCCCAATTGTAAAATAATATAAATAAAATATTATTTCACAGACCTACATACTTAACTTTTATTGTTAAACTGTGATATATAAGTTTTGACTTAAATCATTTGTGGATCCAGGCAGCGACAAAGTCTATTAATCTTAGTAAAGGTTTTGAGATAACAAAACTTTAACCTTAGAAGAAACTGATAAAGCAAGTGAATAGTAAAATAGGTGATTACTATTAAATTAAAGAAATTAAAAAATTAAAACAAAAAATAAGTATTTTGGTAAATAAAAATTTTAAATTAAATATGTGTTTGGTAGTTTTGTTTATAAATATTAATAATATAAAATGGTGCTAAATTATATATGATTTAATCAGAAGAATGTTATTAATATTTCAGATCTTATAATTTATTGTTCAAGAGAAGTTCTCTTTTGCTTATATGAAGACTTTTTTTTTCAACTATTAAAAAAAAAACATACATATAAAAATGTATATATATGTTCATTTTCTGTTATTCTCATTTTAGAAGTTAATAAGCTTATTTAGCACAATTTTCGAATTTCCCTAAAAAAGGGCGCTGCTTTTTTGCTTTTTATTCCTGTGTTATTATATGTAATCTATAATTACTTTAAAATAATATTAAAAAAAAAAAAACGGAAGTTAGCTCAGTTGTTGAGAATCTGAAGATTGATTATGATGGAAGTCCTCTGCTAGAATAAGCAAATAACCTGTGCAAGAAGTAGTCTATCTGCTGGGAAAGTTCTCCAGATAAACACAGTAGAGGAAAGTAGTTTTATAGATAATGAACTGAATCTATCAATGATTGGAATTAACAAGACTAATTTAAAAATGATAAAAGAAGCAAGTATTATTTCTTTCCATGTCAAGTCATTAAAATAAAAAAAATTGATAAAGTCACATGATAGAAATAACACTTTGCAATGCAACGAAGGTGTGTGGTTTAGTACAAAGTAAAAAAAAAACTTCTATAATTAATTGAGTGGACCTGACACTGTCATTTAGGTATTCTAGAACCAATGTTATATTCAACCAACTAACCATAAGTTTATTTTAAATATTTTTATCATACTGCTGTTTAATTTTTTAAAAAGTGACTGTCATGGCATTTGGTCAAATAGGGTAAACCCAATGAGTTTTTTGTCCTTTTTTTAAAAAAGTGAAAGAAATTGAGAATGTCAACATATATTTTTGTCCTGCATAGTTTAGTAGAGTGTGGGATTAATAGATTAAAGAGTTAATAACTCATTCATGAGAAAAGTAAATAATCTCAACTTGTTTAATTGAATACAAGCATTATTTTAGAGTGCCACATTGTTTCTTTAAGGTCAATATGACCTTCTAAGAAAATGATTACACATTTAATTTTTTTTTTGATTGTACTTATATTTGTTTTTAAAAATTACATATAATAAACACATGGAAGTTAGTGATGATGGTATATTAGATGTGATCTTTTGTTGGAACATTTCCATCATCTACTATTAAATGTTGAATGTCTAGAAAATTTTAAACTTTTTGAATACAGACAACTGTTAGTAATATCACACAAATAGACAACACATGTTAATAAATACACATTACTGAGTTGATTAGAGTATGGCATTAAAATGTGATATTCAAAAATTTAAAGGCATAAGTTCAATGCCTATAGAAGAGTGAAGAATAATACTACTCAAAATGCTGTGTATTCACTAACCTGTGTTATCTATTTGTGTGTTTTTACTAACAGTTGTTTATATTTGAAAATTTTAAGTAAAGTTTAAAATTTTCTAGACATTCAACATTATCACATTACATATAACAAACTTTTGCTTTATATGTGCAAATATACAATATCAGCATTTTAAAAATATTAAAGTTGAATAATTTTAACTGTTATAATTTAAAAAATATTATTGATTATACTATTTATTTATATTAAGTTCAATTGGTGGAAAGAGGACAGATCATGCAGCATTTGAACATGATAATAACTTGCTAGGTTCAAGTGTTCTGTTACTAATTGACCTTTTTTTTAAACTTTCTTCAACTGAAAATCAATATAGAAACATTTAGCTCTTGATCCCACTACTCCTTCCAATGGGTTAATTAGTCAGGAAAGACTGAACTGAAATAGCAGAATATCACTTTATAAAGAGCAGCATAACATAATTTATAGACTAATATGGTTAGCAACTTATAATTGGGCTTCTTCAATGTTTCTTGGCTAAAAATCAAAGATATGAAAAGCTCAAAATCTTAATGAAACTTTTTCATCCACTATCATAATTACATTAAGGTAGATTTTGTTTGCATTTAAATAATGTTTATTTACAATTAAAAAATAAGATAATGAAAAGCCATTACAACATTTAGGTTAATGATATACAAAAAAAGAAGCTTTTGTAACATTATTATAAAAAGTTGTGATCAAAATTAATGTCAAATAAATATGATAAAGCAATTATGAAGCAACTATATAAAATTTATTATCATTTATCCTATGTAAATAAACAATTATTTTTATAGTGCTATGTTTTATAAATTGTAATATATTAAAGATCAGCCTTTTCAAGCTATTGTGCATGTGCTTTTTACGAGTGTTAATAATAAATGAATACTTTCATTCCCAATACAAGATATAGTATTTATGAAAGATTTGCCCATATATAAGCATTTAGGTTGGAAAGAATAAGTGGATTCATTTTATTTTTTCATAAATACTATATCTTGTGTTGGGAATGAAAGTATTCATTTATTATTAACACTCGTAAAAAGCACATGCACAATAGCTTGAAAAGGATGATCTTTAATGTATTATCATTTATCATGCAAAATGGATAGTATACTATAACTTGTATTTTTACATTGGCAAAGCACAAACATGAGATAGTCAATTATTTACAAGCATAATCACTACTCCACTTGCAAGATAAATATCATATCTTCCTTCACAATTGATAATATATTGCTTAAGTTTTTATTATTGAATCTAAATTAAATTTTTAATGTTTAGATAAAGATTGAATTGTTGTTTTCTGATTTCTGTTTACTGCTAAAATCTACAATTAGCATATTTTTAAATGACCCTGCAGATATAAAAGTCAATTGAAAAGAAAAAGCAAGCAATGTCTAAACCTGAATACTTTTTGCTGCCTTGTAAGAATAAGATGATTATTTTATTTCTGACACAAATAAAGTTTTTTGTCTTCATTTTCTATTTTTTATTTTACTGACTTACTTAAATTTATCTAATGCCTAGATATCATGATCCTCTTTACCAATCATCTTCATCAATAATGATTTATGCAATCATATTTTCATCTTTTAATTAGATGAATTATAATTGTGATTCCAATATTATCTCTTCAATTGTGCAAAAGTTTTTGATATTGTGGAAATATAAAATAGAATGATGCAGAAAACTGGGATTTTTTAGTTATAATCTTATATATATATATATCTGTATAATCATATCTGAATCTGTTTACTTTTATATTTGGGACAGATATTTCAATTTAGCAAGTGATTGTATTTTAGATATCCTTATTTAAAGATTTTTATGTATTATAAAAGTAAAAACATCTAAAAAATATCAACCACTGATGCAATAGCATTTTTCAAGATGGTAGTCAATTACACCAGAATCACAAGGAAATCTAAATCAATAGTCATCCAGCTGGACATTGCTGGTACCTTCGATGCCATCAGAACACATTGCCTCATCAACCTTCTTAACAAATATGATATCCCATCTGGGATAATAAATATTATAGAAAATTTTCTCAACAACAGGGACATTTCCATCTCCCTGAATGGAAAGATCTCACCATCTTTTACCCCAACAATTTCCATTCTGCAGGGCTATCCTCTGAGTGCCCTTCTATTTATAATCTACATTAACCCTCTATTAATTAGACTTAAACAAGACCTCCCTGGGATATTTATACCCACTCTCAAGAGATCAACCCCCCACATAGCATACATGTATGAACTGGCTGTTTTTCTCACATCACAAAGACTAATCCCAAAGCTTGCCAAAATCCTGCATGCCTTTTTTTCTGAGTCAGGACTTTCCTTTCATTTAAATAAATCCTCAGGATAGAAGATATCCTCTGGGCACACCATCCCCTCTCCTTTCACTGCCATGCCTCAAAAATTTCTGGGCTTTCCAATCTACAACTCACCCCTTGCAATGCGGAGAACCATACAGGACTCCCTTCTCCTCTTGATCCAAAAAACCATTGATTATTCAAAGTTTATTTGTCACTATACATAAAAACTTCACTGCTCAACATTCTGGTGTTCTCAAGGATCTCTTATTACATGCCAATTATTAATTTTTTCCAAAAAATTCATTAGAAAGATAAATTCACTATGTATAAGACTTATGTGGAAAGGCAAGACCATGGCCATCAGCCTGAGAGGTCTCCATAAGCACAAAAAACTCAATGGGCTATTTCTGCATTCTGTTTTAACATTTTGTTTTCAGTGTACACATAACACCATCCTTAACTTATCTCACCATTTTTCAGAAGCATTATGCTTTACATCTGTTTCCCCTACAGACACCCCTCCTCCTCCTGTGAGGAGTTGGTTGTCATCTTTATTGTTAAAAATTGTAAAATTTATCCCTCTACCTATTCAGGTTAACTCACAAAATATTATGTACTGGGATGCATACCCCCTAACTAATGAAGAAATCCCCCCAATCTCATCACTGCTAACTCTTCCCAATCATTCAATCATTAAAAAAGTTTAAACGGTGGCATCTCGAACCGAAATTTTTTGATTTTTTGATTAAGTTAAACCTGAGTGCTCTGCCAACATTGCTGGTCTATTTTAGAGGGTTCTCATGCTTGGACCCAGTCTGCCCTTTATGTAAACAGGATGATGACACGATAATACATATTCTGAGACACTGTACATCATTCCAATGAGACAGAGACTTTATTGCATCCATATATAAACCTAGAATGCCTCTCCTCACTGGACTGATTTCTAGCATATTTAATGGGATCTTTCCATCCATAAGAATCATAACTTTTCTGTTGTTTGCCTATTGGTCAACTAGGTGTGTAATCATTTAAGGCCATACCTTGGTTGACTGTAAGAAATTGCTTCTGGCAAAACTTCAGGCCATCAGAAAGAGATGAAAAATTAGCTCCAACATACATCTACAATGCTACGTGGAGCCTTGTAGCAATGGACAATTTGTGATTGAACAGTTGATTTTTTTATACCCAGACCATTGGTATTGGGTTATGTAACCTTTATTATAGTGTCTGTTAACAACATAACTCCGTTATTGCAATAATGTAATTATTTGAGCTCACAGTAAAATTTCTTGATAAAAAAAAGTGAGTTAAAATTGCCTTTTCACACAGTTTAATATTACTTTATGTATGATAAATCAATAAAAATAATAATAAAATCATTACTTATAATAATAGTTAAAAATGTAGTAGGTACAATAATAAAGATATGTGAATTTGAATTTTTTTTATAAATATAGTCATGCAAAATATGAAAAACTTTCCTTTATGTAAATACTTCCTCCTATGAACATTAAGGCTGTGCTAGAACATGGACTGAGATTTATTGGAAGTGAGTGGAATTAACCAGTAATGAAGCGATGTTGAGGCAGGTCTCTCAGTCAATGAAAATAGAAATAAAATCCATTGTTCAAATTACAAATCCATTTAATACAAAGCTATTATATTCACCAATGATAGCTAGAGAGGAAATATATGCCACCAAGTGGTTCCTTGTTGACAATAGCATAATATGTTTAAAAAAAGATGAAAGAAATAGATTTGTCTTAATTAACAGAGCCAAATCCATGGAGAAGATGAACATGCAAATAAAGAATTTGAGATTCAATCTACTCCCAAACTGCAACATAAAGCAGAACAAAGGCAAATTTATTAGTGACAAATTGCACAAACATTGCAATAAAAGCTTTTAATAAAGGCAAATACTATAAAATTTACCCATTGGCTGCAATACTGCCAGGATTGTTCATCAATGTCAAATTGCATAAGCAAAACACCCTGTTGTGACTGATGTTAGACTTTGGATGCATGCATTACTACAACACCATTAAAATGATTAATCAATGGCTCACAGATCAATTAAGTTATGGTGCTTACACTATCAAGTCATCCTTTGAATTCATAAGTATAATTAAAAGCATAAACTTAGGAATGCAACATAAAAGTTTATCACTAGATATATGGCTCCATTAACAGAAAACAATCTATCAACATACTAAAATCAGACCTTGTTAAATTCAATTATTCACTAACACAAATTAATGTTATAATATTCTCTCTTAACTGGCTAAACAGTAACACAGTTGCCCTGTTTGACAGACAATATTATAACATGACTGATGGATAGCTAGTAAAATTTATCTCAAATATTTTTTTAATAACATTGAAAACAAGTCCTCCTTAATTATATTAAAAATACTCCCAATTTAACAGACATACAATTTATAGATGATGTTTTTATTTGCTGTCCACAATCTCTAATCAATAAAATTAAAAGAGACCTCAAGACTAAATCCATTTTATCTTGGAAAATCAAGTGGCAAAAGGAATTAAAAAACTTAGATATCAAGCTCCAGAGAGGTAATCTCCAGCTATACTCATCCCAAATCTTTCCCAATTTCTCACAAATATGCTGTTTTACTATGATTTCTTTATAGAATCCACCATTTATGCAAGTATGAAGCTGCTCAAAAATCAAACATTGAGCAATATTTTAAAAATTAAGTAGGATAGGCTTAAAATATGCAGATCTCACATGGAGAGTTAAACAATTTTACAATAAAATAAGAACAAACTTACCCACAGATGACAAACCTTGAATACTGCTTCTATACATATTATTTGTCACCAAAAATTTAAATAAAGTTTGTTCATAAACACATCAAGTAAGCTGTCATATTCCTCCCACAAGAAATAGGCTGATAAATAATTCTAAGGAGAGAATCTGTAATGATTACTCACCCACTGTATATAAAATCACAAACCTGCAAGCAGTATGCCATGATACCTATTATAGTGAACCACATGCATGCCTCTTAATAAGGATTTCTCAACACAGATATAACTCTGAGCATAAGCTATTTTCCTTGAGCCTGAAAACATAATGGGTCACACATTTGAGCTCATAGCTACTAATATCACATGCATCAAGAAAAATGACCCCAAGCAGAAAATTAAAGTGTGGTACATATGAAACAATACCTATATCATAAATAGGAAGGCATCTTGCTTTCCCTTGTAGAAGAAATGAGCAATATAACTAATATATATTTACAGACTATATATAAATATGCACTCAATAATGTATATATCAAAGCTATGAATATGAGGACTCTCAAAAATGCTATGCTTTAATAAATACACATTCATTAATAGCTTTTTTAAGTTAATGTTTAAGTGCTGACATTTATAATTACAGTGATATAAGAAAAGACTGATACATTTTTAAAATTATAATCTATAAATACTACATATTTGATCAGAAATTTTTACAGACTAGTCTTAGATGATATCTTTCTTATTTCAGGCATTGCTACAAACAATTGTAGATTTTCCCCACTTTCTTCATCAGAACTGTAATTGAAATTGTTGGATTTTTTTTTTTTTTTATAAAATATAAGTTAATGTATGGTGGTAAAATCATAGTCCTGTTTGCTAATTTTGTTTGTTTTCCTTCATTAGAATTATTCATCTTCCTTTTCACTGAACTTGATTTTAACAGTTTTATTTGTTGATTTAGTTTGTGTCTTTCTTTCTTAAAAAAGGGTATTACTAGATTTTTTTTATTTTTGTAAGATTAACTGTCTCTGTTTTAGAATAATTTTTTTGACGAGTTGATTTATTACTTGTTTCTTTAATATCAGATTTAGAATTAGAATATTTTTCTGTCTTCTTACGATATTAGTTTTCAATATTTTTCTTTATGATCAGCATTGGCTTGACTGGTTTAGGTTGATGTCAGGGATCATTTTTTAATTAATAAATTATGTTTTGCTGATTGGTCATTTGAACTATAACATGTTTTTTTACATAAGATTAATAGCCATGAAGTTCACTTGATAATCTTTAGGTTGTATTAGATTATGTACAGTTGGTTCCTGTTGAAATTTCTGTTTATTTATAATACAGTTTGAATTTTTTTTACTGTTTTAATAATTCCAGTTCAGATTTAAATGCTGAGCCCAAAGGTCTTGAACTTTTATACAATATATTTTCACATTTATTTGTTTTTCCATTTAAAAACCATGATTCTTATTTTTAGTTTGGTCAATCTGTTATACTCTTTTGTCAAAACAAGCCTTTCCAATATGCTTTACATGATAACTCTATTTATATATGGATTGAATGTGAGTACATTTCAGATATAAATAATTTGTATCATGTCTACAAGAGGTTTTACATATGTTTCATTGATGAATTTTGATCCATTTTTATATCCAGCTATACTTTTGGGATTAAATAAAATATCTGAATGGTTTGACTCTTGAGTTTACATCAAATTTGAACACCAGATGTGATAGCAGTGAACTATAATCTATCAAATTTAGTATTTGAACCTACCATTTAACTTTTGTACTAAACTATTAAGGGATTCATTCTGATTGTTTACATCTAATTGTTATTCTTTTTAGGAGTGTAGGTTAATCCAATGTTGACAGATATAACTAAACTACTGTAAAATAAATAATAATACTAGAATCCATTAATGATTTAAATTGCCACTGATAAACAATATCTCAAAATCTAATTGAGAAAACTTTTCACTTTATCTGATAAAGCATGCTTCCTTTATTTCATAGGTTAATTAAATGCCCCCATCTGTTTTTTATTGCATTGATTAAAATAATATATTTATAAAATCACCAAGGGTTTCACACAAAATATATTGTCAGCAGATCTGCTGCTGGTTCAAAAATCAAATCTAAGAGAAATGTAGAATCATATTAATCCTGTTCAAATGTCATTGATCCATATAAATTTGTGAAGTTCACCGGTTTTAATTCAGAATTTCCAATTTGGTTAACTTTCATAAAATAATTCACCTAGTATAAATATGCAAGTCACTTTTCTAAATCATCTGTGCTAAAATACTTTGATGATCCCATTACTTCCATCATTACTTTAATTTGTAATTGGATTGTTCTGTTATGTTGTAAAAATCTTGTTTAATAGTGACTTTTTTAACAACTTCTGAGTAATCTTTTTTTGGCAGACAAGAGAAAATGAAAAGGAAATCAATTCTTGCCCTTTTTTATTATCAGCAATTATTTTCCTCAGTAAATTAATTCTAAAAACTTTACAATTTTCTACTTATTGCCTTACTACTATTTGTGCATTGCTATTTCGGTAATTATTTTGTTTATTTTGAATAATATCCTATCTAAAACAAAACATCATTTTAAATGCATAAAAGAAACTTTTTTAAGATATGGACAAATAAAATGAAGCTACAGTTGTGGAATATGAGTCATTCAGGTTGGAATAATCTAATAGAGTACTGGTCTATAAGCTTCAGCTAGATGATAGTCATTTGATTCTATGAAGAAAATATGAGAAACTGTAAAGAGCAGATCAAGATTAGAACCTGTAATGTACAAATGTAAAGCAAAAAAGCTTAATGTGTTAAAGTTGAAAATGGATGGCATACACATTGGCATATTTAAAATTAATAAAATAATATGAGCTGGTACGATATTTTAACATATAAAAATATTACCTACTAATCATACTGTGTACATACAAAATGATCTGTTTTCTTTATTAGAAAAAAATTGCCATGAATGATATTAGATTTAATCCTATAAAACTGATTATTAATTTGATTTTATGAACAGCTAACAAAAATTATTATAATATAGATTTATGCCCAATAATCCAAGCAAATGAATAAAGTTTCATAATCAAGTTCATATAAAAGTTTACACAACTTTCAGACAAAAATGTATTTTAAATGATCAATAACTAAACACCAAAATTCAAAATAAAAAAGAAAGACTACACAGATGAAAATAAAAAGGAAAAAGATGTAAATTTAATTACTTTTTATTTGATTACCTGTTCAAGTTCATGTAATAAAATTTATTACATTCTGCTAATAAGACATCAGTTTTAATACTGAAAAGAAGGCCAGAAGAAGGTAATAGAATAGATTATCAATTATTTATGCGTCAACTTCAAATGAATCTAAAAACACATTACATTTTATTTAGCATCCAGAAAATAACCCGAAAAAACTATATCTTTTAAAAATAACATTCAAAAACTCTTTTGAGATTTTGAATCTAATTTATAGTGAAGTAAATAACTGGGAAGTGAATTTGAATGAGGTTTTACTTCTCTCAATAAAAAAAAAAAATCAAAATGGATGTCATAAGATAAAAGGCTAATTCAAAAAAATAAAGGTAAGTTAAAATTAAAATAATCAATGATTGAGGAAACTAAATAGAAATTGAAGCAGTGACTAGGAATTAAAATACGTTTAAAAAAACAAACAAACCTGTAAACCCAAAAATAATCTTTCAAGATAATTTTGGAATCACAAAGAAATTCCATTGTTGTGTGTGTTATTGATAAATATCAATGAACTGATCAGAGACAGAGAAAATATACAAAAACTATACTATAAAGATAATAGTCATAACATTTTTAATGAGGTCAGTTAGATTAAAAATACAAATTAATTCAAATTAAACTTAAAATAACCAACAGAAAATAAAGTGATACAAATATATAACATTAAAACAGCATCTGAAAATAAATTAATTAAAGTGCTCACCAAATTGTCCAAGCATTTTGATTAAGTCCTTTATTAGTCAATAAATGTGAAATACAAATAATTTATGTCAATATAAAAAAAAAAGTCAATTAAATGTGGAAAATTATAATATATGTCTTCATTGCCAGTAATTTTACAATGAAAATCATTCAGTATGGATTAGCATCTTACATTTGTGAAAAACTTTCAGATCTATGCAACTTTTTCAAATGAAAAGATGTAAGAACAAGAAACACCATATCTAACATATTGTTTTAGACAATGTTAAAAGAAATTAATGTTGTTCTTTATTGATTTCAACAAAACAATTAATTTTCTTAATTACACTGAATTATAAACTATTGTTAGAAAACTGAATATAATAGTAGAGTGTTTGCCTTAAAATTCGATATTCAAGAATCTAAAGGTGTGAGTTCAACTTCTAAGTGAATATTGTCTCTGTGCATATAGGCCAGCAACACCTGAAGAAGAGTGGAGATTAATACTACTGGAAACATTGTGTAATTACTAACCTGTGTTGTCTATTTGTGTGTTATTACTAACAAGTTGTTTGTATTTGGAAAGTTTAAATAAAGTTTAAAATTTTCTGTACATTTACATTCACTCATAAATGATGGAAATAGTCCAACATATCACATCTTATAATATACCATCATTACAAACCTTCAGACAAATACTAGGGAAACTCTTTGTTCATATGATAACTTTCTATATAAAAATAAAAAAGATTTAACAAGAGCTATCATATTGAATATATAATAAGATAAACTATATTGAGAGAGATAAATATTGATTCAGTTTTGATGAAAAAAGCAGAAAGCTTATATGTGCTGAAGATAATATATTAATAATTTAAAACAGACAAATTAAAAATGAAGCTTAATGAAAAGAATGTATTACAACTAAATACAGTATTATAATAATTGGAATAGCAAATTGCTTTAAAATTAATGATAAAAATGATAAAGTCGTCAATAGTTTTTGCCTTTCTGTGTTAACTATCACCTATAATAACAACAAAAAATGACATTAATTAAAACATTCCATTGCAGATTGAGACTATGTAGAATTGCATTAAAAGACTTGAAAAAACGTTTAGATACAAATATATATTTTTATAAAAAAGCATCAGAAATTTCTCAATTTATGATATATGTTCTATGATGTTTTGTGAATATGAAAAAAGGCATTAATTGTTTTAAATTGTAGTACTGAAGATATATAAGAATATAGCAAGTAGCAATAAAAAAATAAACCAGTGATTAATCATTTTAATTAGACATGAAACTTTGTTTGAAAAGAAGCCCTAAACTAAAATTAGATTAATTTTGATAGCATAATATTATAAAGTAATCTAACTTAATGAACATTAGTATAATGCACAGATTGAGTGACTATTGGTAAAATAAAAAGACAAAAAATAAAATAAAATAAATGAACTCTTTCAGCACAATAACACACACACATATATATATTAATGAACTATTTCCATGCCCTAATGATAAAATTCCTTTGTAGTCTCATGATGTATATGAAATTTCATGTGGAGTTTGTTTATATTCATACATTGCACAGACTAATAAAATAAACTGTTAGAGAAAAATATAATTCATCAGCCATTTATTTACATATTAAATAAAC
The DNA here is from genome assembly GCA_028023455.1 of Epiperipatus broadwayi. Taxonomy (NCBI): domain Eukaryota; kingdom Metazoa; phylum Onychophora; class Udeonychophora; order Euonychophora; family Peripatidae; genus Epiperipatus; species Epiperipatus broadwayi. Next base: position 3,427,811 of record JAQFVV010012434.1, on the reverse strand, counting down.
TATCAATGACATCAATTTTAATAAAACACATATTTGGGCCAAAATTGAACAATATGGCCAGAGACTGCTAAGAAAAGCTATAGAGATTTTTTAAAAGGTCTAAGAGCATAAATGAAAAGTGTGAATCAAAGAAAATTAACAATATTTTGAAAAAGCTATTGAAGGATAAAATAATTTTTAAAAATTCTCAATCACAAAGAGAAAATAAGAGAAAAAAAAAGATAATTTAAAATCTTACCACACACATTTTTATGATTTGAAACAGAAGAATCTCTGAGGAAATTACTTATTATTGAACTGAAACATCAACTATTTGGCTATTATATTTATATTACATGGAAGTTTCGAGAAATAGTACTATGAATTCATCATTTAATCATGAGAAGATTAGAATTAAATAGTGACACTAAAAATATATGAAATTAACTGAATCATTATTAACTTCAATGCGCTCTCTATTGTATTTCCTTTTCTTCTAATCATTGCTAACATGATGAAAAATTTCAACTAATTTCTACAGAACATACATTTTGTCAACTACCTTTTTCAATTGCTTATTAAAATGGCGAATATCTCTTATATAACTTAGCAGTATTATTTTAATAAAGCATATTTATAATGGCTAATTAATTCTTAAGGACAAATTATGTAATACTCAGTTTTCATGAAGCCAGAAAAGATTCTTTTGCTTTTTTTATATCATATTGCAATGTTTATAAAAAAAAAGAAAATAGTTAGATGGAACTAGATATGTACAAATTAGAATAAGAGTTAACCAAAAGTCAATATTTAAAAAATACTCTCATTTGTTTAGATTCATAAAATTTTTCTAAAAAAAACAAAGAACCACATATTTTGGCAAATCCTACTGAAATAATATGAGCTATTCCAAGTATATCAAATGGTCAGTATATATAGAATACATTTCTGAATGGTTAATAGTCATTTATTTACTCAACTAAAACCAAAGTCATTGTTTAAATTTTGGTCCTACCTAAACAATTAATAATGTTTTAGACGTGCAAAGCTATGTATGGTATTATTATATTTACGAATTCAAAAAGTTGGTTCATTAGTTTCAATACCTGAAAAAATTAAAAATGCATGAATGTACAGATTCCTAAGCTGCATTCAAATATACACACACGTATATATATATATATTATTAATAATTCCATATTATATTTCTTTATTATTTTTAATTTATGTATATAACTAATAAAAATGTGCCAATAAAAAAATATTATTAAAATAAGGATAATAAATTTTTAAAATCAATGACAATTAACTATTGCCACAGGCCAATTACTATTAGAAAAGATAAAAGGAATATTTAAATCCATATTTTTTTTCTTAGTTATGCTTAAAATCTATTTACTAATCTGAAGATAGAAAAAAATGGGGGTGTTTCTCCTATAACATTAAACCTGCATTGATTTATAAAGCTATGAAGCATCTAGATATTATTAATGTTAGATATATATAGCTAAAAACACATTTCTTTTTAAATGCATATATATTTTTAAATAATAAAAATAAATCAACTAAAAATTGGCTAGTGGATCTTTTTTTTGGTCAGTGGCCTTGAAGCTAAGTAATTTTTGAGTGTCAAAATTTAAAATTATGCAAAGTCAGATTTTCTTTTTTACTGTTTTTAATGATTGTACAATTATTTTCGCAACTTTTTCAAATATGCCAAGTTAGAATCTATTTGTATAAAGATAGATTCTTTTAAAGATATAAAATATTGTTTAAATTTTTAATCTAAATGGGTTTTAAGATTCAAAAAGTATTTGCAAATAGCTATATTAATATTTTTAATAAGTATCTGTTGTTATAATACTTAGTGTTTACTATTTTTGCAAGACTGCTTTTTTAATATTTCTCCAACGCCAATTGCTCTCAATATATATTGTGCCCTTTTCTATAGGTCAGTAATAATTCATAACAGTCAATTACTAAAAAAATTTAAATTTAGAATATGTTTTTTTTTAATACATTAATTATATTAAATCACTTATACCTTTAAAGTACAATTTGAAGCTAAAGAGAATATGTAGTATATAAAATCATTTAAAAATAGTTATATAAAGCTTTAAATATTGTTGCATATGGTTGTAAAAGCTGGCCATATTAAATAACACAGATATAAATAATTAAAAGTATATTTAAAAATCTGATTTTAATAGTTTAAAACGTATAATTTAATAAATGCTATATTTAGATTTGTAATCATATTAAAATAGTCAAAATTAATATAGTATATTTTAAAATAAACTTTATGATGGTGAAAATTATATCTAGTTCTATATTTTCTAAATTATTCTTCCAAATTTTTTATAATTATTTTATATAATATAATAAGTGTATCAATTTTATTAGTCTAGGCAGAGAAATAGATTGAAAATCGTCTGTCAAAGTTAGTAATCACATGATCTTTAATGTATACTATCACACACTGCTTGTTTGAATTAATAACAAAGTTTAAAATATTTTAAAAGTTATATTATAGAATTGGATGGAATTGTTGTCTATCATAAAAGCAAATAATAATAAATATTAAGTTAACTGTCGTTATTGCATATTTAAATGATGTAATGTTTAAGTAATGTAATAAAGACGAATACAGATATAATAAAAATTAAATATTTTATTTAAATAAAAATAGATAAATTGAATAGATAAATGGAATAAGTTATTAAATGTTGTTTTAAAAGTTATTTTAAATGTTTAAATAGTTTTAATAAAATAATAATTTATTTAAAGGTAATATTTTAAAATGATATTTTAGATTCATTACGTCATCATTTTTTTTTTTTTTTTTCAAATATAATTCTGCTATAAATTGAAAATATGTAAATTTGTTTTCAAGTTGGGGTAAGAATTGACCAATAAGAATAGGTATTCTTGCAGATGAGAAATATCATTGTAACTAAGTTAGAGTGGGAGATTAATAATGTATTGAAACCGGAGAGAGATAAATTATAACTATCAAAAAAATAGTATTTTAAAAATCTTTTATTTTAGTCAATTTTTTTTAGTACTTTCTTATAACTTTATCTGAAAAAAAAACTAATTGATAATTTTAAAAATATATTTTTTGCAAAAGAGAGTATAAACTAAAAATATTTTAATAATTTCGTTTAATATGATTTTCTAATTTTTTAAAAAGTTGTTTACCAGTCATATTTTATCTAAAAGTTTAACCTAGACTACGCAATAAAAAATGGATTTACTACAAAATAAAATGGATAGAAATTGTAATGCTGAAAAAATATTTGAAATATTTATTGATACAGTTTTATTAATATTTAACCGAAGAACTGTTCTGGTACATAAAAACCACAGCTCGGACATTATACGGAGTCTAATGAAAAAATTGGAGACGCATTATTATGCATAAGTTTATTCAAGATTTATTTTTAAATGGTAATAAGATAATTATATATTGCATGAATTATTTTATATAGTATAATATTCAAAGGAATAAAATGTTATATCCTTTCTAAAGGTAACATTTTTTTTTTTAAAAAATATTTTCGAGTGCAGAGTTGAATAAAGAACCCAGGAGAATATGTTATAGAAGCGTTTTGATATTAAAATATCTGTTCTTCAAATTATTTAAAATGTACTTGGAAAAGATTTGTTCAAAAGTAGTTGAAGTTTTTATTTTAAAAGAGATTTATAAAAAAAATACCAAATGAAAGTTTAAATGTATCAAGAAGAAAACAGAGATAAAAAAGTGAACACATAGATGGAAAAAAAATGGATCCATGGAAATACAAATAGTACTTAAAAGTTTATCGAATATTTTTCAAAGTTAAATTAGATGGATTGATGCATCGGATATGCAGAGAATATTTGTAGAGAAGATTAAGAAGCTTCACGGGATTAATTAATATTATCGTCTTAAAAATTAAAACCAAGGATTATTTTCTAAATTTAAATAAATGGATTAATAATTATTTTTGTTTTAAACTTTAACGCGCTTGGAGAACATTTTTAAAAACTCTAGAGAAAATAATAAGCATTTTGGACTTATCAGGAAAAATCGTCAAGAAAAATATGTAACTATAGTTTTGATTCTTTTTATTTTGTTGACCTAATTTAAATCTAAAATTTTATATAAGATTAGGAAAAACATAAAAACATTAATTTGTTAATATTAAAATCTTATAATATAACAATCTAATAAGTTAGCTAAAAATATTTTAATATAAAATGTATGGGTGTGAATTTTTTATATCTGCAATGTTCAAGTGGACAAAGGAAGCCTACTGAACACGAGGACTAGATAAAGGTTATTGGTAATAATAATAACTATTAATAATTTTCTAATGTATATTTTTGTTTTCTTTAGATCATCCATAAATTGGAAGAATGAAGTGTAAAAGTTTTTTTTAAAATTATATGTAACGCATTTCATACAACATTTTAAAAAAACATTATGAGATAGGATTGATTTGGAAATATGCATACGACAATTTTTTTAATTTTTTTTATTTAGTGATATAATCCAACATAACAAATAATTATGTGATTCTTTTAAAATTTTTATGTTATGGGATACTCAAATATTGTCTAAGTAGATTGTATATGATTAGACATATAGAATGATGAAGTGGACAGACTTTTCTTATGGGATAGTAAGATTGTTTAACTATTAATGAATTTTATTTATTGTTTTGTAAATGCAGACAGTTATTTATCGATGTAAGATGTAGAAAAATCTTGAGAAATAATGTTGAGATAGTGGCTTGGAAGTACTATAGTTAGCAGGAAACCAAGATGATGTATATTTAAATAGGATATGATAAGGAATGGGAATAATATTTAGTCTTTATGTGGTTATCAGCATAGTTAACATAGCCCTATGACTGATACATATTTTATTTGGACAGTGTTTATATTACTTTAAATATTTGATGTTCTAATAAAGCTGAAGAAATAGCTTTAATATTGTCCCTGTACTAGAGGATATTAGGCAAGTAAATGTCCTACCTCTTCGCACTGTGCCATGATTTTGAGATATATTAAATATAATACTCTAGCTTTCTTCCTTAATCCTATGCATCTGTTTTCGCTATCTTTATTTCATGTAACTGCATCATTTAGTAAGATATGTTTAAGAGAAATGATAAATAATTTAGAACTTATGTTATGCTATCGTTTTTTGTTTTTTTTTGGATAAGATTAGTTTATTTGCTTATAAGGAGCAGAATATTATAACTTAAAATTGAAGATCCAAAGTATCCTAGGGAAAGAAAGAATCATAAAATATATTTTGAATTTTATTTCGGAAATGAAATATAAAATTTTTAAAATAGGGTATCTAAACAAAGATATTTTTTTAAAAGTAATAATAATTTTAAATGCTTTAGTATTTTTTTTTAAGAGAAAATAAGTATTGCATATTTTTTAAAATACAATAGTACAAAGTAGATTATGTAAACAATATGCATAGTATATTTTTGTTTATTGATTAACAGAAATCTATTAATGATTAAACTTATATCATACTAAAGTAAGGCTTAAAGAAGAATATATTATGATTAGTAAACATTGTGTGATAAATACTAAAATCTAGTATTGAATTTTGGATAATAGTTTGTGTAACATCTTTGACTTTGCAAGATGAATTTTTTTTTATATTTTGAGAAATCCATACTCATTATAAAATTTTGTTTTCTATGGAATGTTTCTAAGTATGAATTTTTAAAATAGGATAGTTTAATAATATTAGAGATAAAATGCTGTTGCTAATAAAGTAGATAAATTTATGTGTAATAAGTTAACCATGATGAGAAACCAAATAATAACATTTTTTTTAACTTTGTCCTAAATCTAAATAAAGATGTAATTGAAATATATATATATATTTTTTTTTATAACTCGTAAATCAAACTGTAAAGTAAAAAAAAAAAAAGGTTAAGGATATCCACTGTAAATAATGTAAATAAATTGTTTAGTTATTTATTGTTAGTAATAAACTTTGTTAAATTTTGTTATTTAAAAAATTTTGTGTCAGAGTTATTTATTTCTCTACATCGCTGCATGAAAACACGATATATGCATAATAACTGAAACAAATATATAGTTTTGCACAAAAGATAAATAAAGAATTATTTTAAGAATTTTAAATATTTTATTGATATTCATTATAATTAAATAATCATAATCTTACGTTGTTTATTGGTCATAAATTAGTTATCACAATATTATATTAAATTATATGCTATCAGTTGCCACACATATTTTGTTTGTCAGATTATTAAAATGCTACCACGTATTTATTATATCATTACATGAAGAATATTATTATTGTTATTTATTATTATTAGTTTAAGTGTAGTAGATTATGACATAAAATCCCTTCTCATATTTTACTACCATATTTTAAAATTAACTTAGAATAAATTTTATGAACCTGAGATTATTTTATTGAGCTAGATTATTAAATAGAAGATTAAGACTTAATTATTAGTTTAATCTTAGTGAGTAGAAGTTATTAAAGTCGTAAGAATACTATGAGTTTGTTATTTGAAATCGTAATAAGGGGGGATAGTGTTCTTATGCCATTGAGGTAGTATCCTGTAGGATATTGGCAATGCAATCTATCTTGTCATCTGTATTTTCACTTCAAGTCTCATGAAAATATTAAATATTTATTTAATTTATTTTATAAACTGAACCTTATTCATATTTTAAATTTGAGTTAGTGAAATATTTTAAGTTTAATGCTGAATATTTTATTTATTAATTATTAACTGAGATAGAACCTGTTTTATTTTATTTTATACTATCTGGAGGTGAAGATGCATAATTACAGGTTAGAATATATATATTATTAATTACTACTATTGTCATTTTGTTATTAATTTTGTTATATCAATAAAGATTATTATAAATGTTATCCCTTTTTTAAATTTCTTTTCTAAGATTTGCATTGTTCAATAGTACAATGTCCACTAAACATGCCCATGATATGGATTTGAATGCTAGTTTGGTTATTTAATCAATTAATAATGATTATATCTTAAAATGTTGCCATATCACTTCAAGAATTCGAACTAAACTATTATAGAGTTAACTTCTTGTTCACTTCTAATAAATTTTATTTCCTGGAATCATTACCTCTTATAATTTGATCAATTAAAATGAGGATACAAATAGTGATCGTAGTATCAGTTTGACTATCTGTGCTTCAGGAATCTGATTTATAATCTAATTTTAGAACTCATTGTTCATTATTATAATTTTTTGATTTTAATCTTGGGAGTGTGTGTGTGTGTATATATATATATGTCTGAAGGCTCTCACAGTATAATGTGTATATATATATATGTCTGAAGGCTCTCACAGTATAATGGTAGTGCATTATTCTGTCATTACTCATAATATCAATTTGAATCTTAGCTTTGTAAAATATATTTTTATTTTATTCTGACTTAGAATTTTATTTTCAGATATCCAGCTCAGAGTCATCTAAATTAATTATCAAGAGTTTACAATTACATAAGTATTGTTCATTTTAATTTACCTTTATTAATAATTTTCTGTGAAGTTTTTATAGATGCCTTTGCCTGCAGTAGACTATTAAATGCTGTTTGTCTTTCATGTGTAATATATGCAAGTTTATATGCATCTGTGGGTTAACCAATACTTCATCATAGTTAGAATTATATTGTTATTATATCCTCAAGTTTTTTTGGGGTTTTTTGTCAATGGACTTCTCTTTCTCAACTCTATTATATCACGCAGTCACTAACAATGAAACTCATATTATCATCATTCATTTTGCATGAATTTTGAACATTTTTTATTCATCAGATAAACTAGAAGTATAAAATAACAAAATATTCATATTCATATTGCTCAATAATTTTTCATTCTGTCATTCTCTTGCAAGTAGAGTTTAGTTTGTATTCACTTATCTATCCTTCTTACTATTAAAAGTAAAGAATCTTGTTGAATTAAAAATAATATAATTAAGTCAATTTATTAAAGCATATGTGCACAGTTTAGTGATTAATGTACTTTTTTAAAGAAAGAATATACAAAATTGTTAATTCCAACAGCATGTGTGCACACATACGCATGCACACCTAAGATATATAAACCCATTTAGCCTTTAGCATTATTACACAGATTATTTAATTATAAATTTATTAAATGCACATTGATTATGTAAGTAATATTTACTGAGGCTATAATCTCGAGAATATGCATGTAAAATGCAATAGTAGGGACCTCTACAGGTGTTTAACCACAAGCTTACGTTATGGAAGAAAAGAAGGGAACCCTTCTTTACTTCAACCTACTTTCTATTTAAATAGGTGAAGCTGAAGCGGTTAGATCTGCGAGCGTGAAGCTATTCAATACTTCACTGATTAAGTCCACATTTCTTGTTACACATTAATACTCGTGAAATCTTTTGATTTACAATGAGTCAATCGAAAGATTTTATAGTTAAAAATCTATTACAGTAATTTAAAGTTGTAATTATAAATTTATTAATCAATGTGCATTTAATAAATTTATAATTACAACTTTAAATTACTGTAATAGATTTCTAACTATAAAATCTTTCCATTGACTCATAAATCGAAAGATTTCACAAGTATTAATGTGTAATAAAAAATGTGGACTTAATCAGTGAAGTATTGAATAGCTTCACGCTCGCAGATCTAACTGCTTCAGCTTCACCTATTTAAATAGAAAGTAGGTTGAAGTAAAGAAGGGTTCCCCTCTTTTCTTCCATAACATAAGCTTGTGGTTAAACACCTGTAGAGGTCCCTACTATCGCATTTTACATGCATATTCTCGAGGTTATAGCCTCAGTAAATATTACAGATTATTTAAGTAATATTTTGGCTGCAATTTGAAAATTATAATTGCAATTTGAAATGTAATAATTGACTTTATTAGTCTGCATTCAGAAAAGGTTATATTTACATGTTTAAGGAAGTTGTTTAAACTTCTATGAATCAATAATTTCAATCTCTGAGGTCAAATTGCATTCTTTAAGGTCTATATAAATATATGGGACCATAAATAAAGGTGGGTTTGTTGCTTGTTATCTATATTTGAATTATATAAATGTTAAATGGTTTCTAATACTGACTTATAAACTGATTTAGCCTTAAGCATTATTATACTTATTATTTAAATAATACTTTGGTGCAATTTGAAAACTATAATTACAATTTGTAATGTTATAATTAATTATTTATTAGTCTGAATTCAGAACAGGTTATATTTATCTGTTTAAGGAAGTTCATTTAAACTTATTTGTATCAATAATTTCAATCTCTGTGGTCACTTTGCAATGTTTAGTGTCTATATAAATATATGGGACCATAAATAAAGGTGAGAATTCATCTTTATTGTTAAAAGAAGGTTACTTTGACAACTGTTTGAGATTGTTGATTGTTATCTATATTGGGATTATCTACATGTTGACTGGTTTTTAATGGTTACTTATAAACCCATTTAGCCTTGAGCATTATTACACTTATTATTTAAATACTTTTTAAGACAGGCTATAACCTGTATCAAATGCACCTTGAATTTGAAAACTGTAATTGCAATTTGTAATATTATAGTTGACTATTTATTAGTCTGCATTCAAAACAGGTTATATTATTACTGTTTAAAGAAGTTTATTTAAACTTTGTATCAATAATTTCAATCTCCATGGTCAAGTTGCAATCTTTAGTGTCTATATAAATATCTGAGACCATAAATAAAGGTGGAATTCCACTCTTATTGTTAAAAAGAGGTTGTCTTTACAACAGTTTGAGATTGTTGATTGTTATCTATATTGGGATTGTCTAAGTGTTGATTGGTCTGGTTGAATTTTGGATTTGGGGTAATTTTAATTATATATTGACTAGTTTAGCTTTATGCTTGTAATGTTTACATTTTAATGAGTTTCTTTGCATTTAAGAGTATTTTTGCTGATGTAGTGTAAAGATTTTTTTATTATTATTATTATTGATATATTTGAATTTTATTTATGTATATTAAGTTTGTTATTTGAGTTTGGTTGAAAGAGTATATTTGTGTTTATTTAGTTATATATATATAGAAGTGTGTGTATGTTTTTATTGTGTATTAATTTATAAGGGTATTTGTAATTGGGTTTTTAGTATGGGTTTGTGGAGTTCAGTTTTTAATAATTTTACATTGAATGATATTAGAAGGATTAAAAATTTGTCTAGATTGAGTGATAGGATAGAGTCTTTAAGATGGCAGATTTATTTTCTTAAAAAATGTAGGGAATTTAGTGTTTTTCCTAGGTGTTGTGTTATTAATTTTAGTAGAAATAAAAAGTTGCTTCAAAATAGGAATTTGGTTTTTAAGTTACAAACATATATTTTGAATGGTTTTTTAAAAGAAAATTTTGTAAGGTTTTACAAATTTATTTATGTATATAAAAGAAATAGATATTATTTAGATAGGAGGCAAGATTTTAATTATTCAATTTTGAATTTTTTTATGAGACAATTTAGACAGAATAGGTCAAATTTCTATTGTAAAAAATATGAAAGAAAATTAAAGTGGTTGTTTGGGAAAGTTAATAAAATTTATTGTAGTGATAAAGGGTATGAGAGTAATGCTTCTGATGATAGAGTTGTTAATCTTTCTGATATAATGATAGAGAATTAGATATTCTTGGTAAAGGCCCTAATTTTGTTTCATTTCATTCAAAAAATATAGTTTTTGATACAATTTTGTCTATTGAATCTAGTAATTTGAGTGATGAGCAGAAAGTTGATATTCAATCGATTTTGAATAAAAGTTTAAAAAGGAAAGAAAAATTTGTTATTAATCGTGCTGAGATTAAACATCTTAAGAATAAGTTAATTGCTAATGATATAATCATTTCTCATGAAGACAAAGCTGGTAGGCTTGTCATTATGAAAGGAGATGAATTCAAAGACAAAATTGATAGAGAATTAAATAATGGTAATATATATTTTTAGATAAAGATCCAGGTAGTTTGATTAAAAGAAAATTGATAGATATTATGAAGAAAATGGTTAATTAAAAATTTTTTAAGAGAGTAGATTATTTAAAATGCTATCCTAATGATTTCACATCAGCTAAGATGTTTGTGAATATTAATACTCATAATGGTTTTCCTTTAAGATTTATTTTTGATTTTACAGGTAGTGTTGTAGAGGGTATTTCTAGATTCTTGAATAATTTTTTAAAACAATTTGTTGATTTTTGTCATTACACAGTTTCTTCTTCTTTTGAGGCTTTTGATAAGATTAATAATTTTAAAATGGAAAGTAATTAGGTATTTGGCAGTTTAGATATTGAAAATATGTATCAGTCTGTTAATAGGTTAAGCAGTATTGATGTTCTTATATCTGTATTGATTAAGAAAAGTTCTTTATCAAAAAATAAAATTAAGGTAATTAAAGATTTGCTTTTGTTATTAAAAGATTCTATGTATTTTACTTATAAAGTTAATTTTTATAAGATTAAGGAAGGGTGGATAATAGGTTATATTATTCCTCCTTTAGTATGTTCAGTTTATATTAATTATATGGAAAAGGAAATTATTATTAAAAAGAATTGTTTATATGTAAAGTTATTTGTCAGATATGTTGATGATTGTTTATTTGTAGTTGAGAATGATAAATTGAAGGAATTTGTAAATGAGTTCAATTGTTTTGATCCTTCTATAAAATTTGTGTTAGAAGGAGGGGGATTAGATTTTGGTAAGTTAAAATTTTTAGATCTTTTGGTGATTAGAAATGTAGAGACTAATTGTTTACTGTGCAGTCATTTAGTTAAAAGTAAAGAATTAAGATCTATAATTAAACTTAATAGCTATCAGTCTGTATCTCATAAAGTAGCTGCTTTAAGAAATTATTGTCATAGGAATAATAAATTAAATAATTCTAGTGGGGAAGCTTTGTTTCAGAAATATCAATTTTATAAAAACTACTTGAGGGTTGGTTACTCTGATAAATTTGTTAAAAGTATTTTATTTAATAGTAATATTTGTAAGGATGTAAAGGTTAAAGAAAAATATGATTTTATTGTCTTCTTATAAAATTGTATGTAGAAATAGTAAATTGTTTGGAAATAAGAAAATTGCTAGGGAAAGGGGTGTTACATTGAATAATTTATTAAATAATACAAAAGAAATTTTTGATAGAAAGACTATTCCTGGTGTAGTATATTTTATCCCTTGTTTATTTGTAAGAAGGTTTACATAGGTCAGAGTAGTTTGAGTTTAAATGAAAGAATAAAGGTTCATAAAAGTAAAGTTAAAAATGGATATCTTAGTTCTGCTTTGTATGTCCATGAAAAAGATACAGGCCACACTATTGATTTTGAGAGAAATGAAATCAAAAGAAGAATTAAAGAATCTTTATTACTGAAAATTTATTATTCTGAAGCAATTAATTTATTTAAGAGTTCTTTTAATATTAAGGGTGGATGGGAAGTGAATGGATTTGTGGGTATTGTTTAATATTATATATATTGTGTAGTTTTAGTAGTTCTTTACACTTGAGAAGTCTGCTTGTAGCAGTGATACCTTTAGTAGTGTTTTAATATTATTTTTATGCTGGTCTGGTTGAATGATGAAATAAGAAAATATGCAGGGGTGTGGAAAAGAGAGGCTAGAGATTGGAGAAGATGGATTGAGATTGGAGAGACCTTAATCCTGCAGTGGATTGATAATTGTTGACAATGATGACATATAACTGTAGCCAATATATAAAATGATATTTCATGAGGGTGTGTAGATTATACAAGTATGGCAATAAAACTTCACCCCCCCCACTTTTTTGCTAAAATATATTACTGTACAGTAGTTTGTGTCAATATTGTGAACATAGAAAGTTTAACATTTGCAATAAAATTATAGCAAATTGCTATTTTATATAATACTAAACAAATGATGAAAGTATGTGTAAGATATTGTGAAAGCTATTGGAACAAATCTTAACCTATCTCTTCTTAATATTCTTAAAAAAATAACCATTTAATTATTTTATTCTATTAACATATTCCATTTGTTGAATTCAAGAAGTAAACATCCCTAGATTGACAGTCAACCAGTGGGTACTGATGTTTGAAAGTCATGTCAGACTAAAAGATTATGAAAAATATTTTTGAATACACAATTAACCCTTATGATGTATTTCTGAGTATATATTTGAAAAATCATTAATTTCCACTAATAATCACCAAAATTATTGCAAATGTTTTAAAATTAAAAATGAAGATGATTTGTAAGACCTAATTTGAAACAATTCAGAAATAACTTAATATTGATAAAATTTAAGATATAATAATTGTTCAGTGAAAAATAGAAGATCAAAGCTTTTTACATCAGATCCTACTAAAAAAGTAAATAAACTAGAATGTCCACTGGAAATGAGGCTACTGCACTTTGGTAGTCACTTTGATATTTAATCATTTGTCAACCTAGGTATTAAAGTTAGCCATAGTCCAACTATAATAAAATCAGCCAGTGAAATAAATTTTAAAGATATAATTAGTTATCCCAAAGAAAGCTTGTTACAAAATCTGTTGTAAAAGATAACAGCTTTATTAATAATAAATCACTGAATATCATTTTTGAGATATAAATCATAAACACAATATATTTTTTATTGGATATTCTATCATTATTTAGAAAGGTTCAAAAAGATTGCATTATATATACATTTTTTTTCCTTGTTTACATTGTCAGTTTTTCAGAAGATGATTGATTCTTTGATACCAAAATTACAAATGGTCCTTTAACTGTCAAGTCTGCCATTCTCAACTGTAGGCTAGAGCTGTTCAGAAAACAGTCTTAAAGTACCAAAAATAATGAAACAATCTTACTAAAGTAATTTACCATCCATGAAAAAACACTATATTTCCATGTGATTGCTTGAAATAAGATAAAAAAAACAGTATTTGATTCTAAAGTGCCAAAATGTAATAAACTATAAATTTATAAACACAATTAGATTTAAAATTTCAGCTAATTCAGTTACTACTTTAAAAGCAATAAAAATCTCTACCATTTTATACTAGAAACATTTATTATAAGCATGAGTAATCTAAATGGTGATACCAATTAAATTCCTAGAATTGTTTCTGGATATTTGCATGTACACATCCAGAAGCTATATCTTTTGTACTATTCAAATTAATATCTTAAGGCTTCAAATACCATAATATTTTGAATACTTGTTTGCACAACTATATAGGTCTAACTTTGATCAATCTTAATGCAATAATCTAATTATTACAATTAAATGTTGGCTGGATATTTCTTTGATCTTTTAGTAAAAAAATGTTTTTAATATTGATGTTAAATGGAAGAAACAAGACATAAAAGTAGTTTTGTTTGAAGTATAATTCAGATATTATATATTTTTTAAATTTATCTTTGGATTTACTAAGATAGAAACATATTTAATAACTGGTTAAGATCTTGGTAGTAAAAAATGACTAATAATTGAGTTTTATATATTTTACTTATCAATATTATTTACTTTTAACAATTTGGATAATGTATTTTTTTAAAAAAAAAAAAATCCGAATTATAGTAAAATATGTTTTATTTCATTTACTTTGAAATATCCTGTACACACACCACTGCTTATATATGTTATTATGATATCTAGATTAATGTTTTTTTAATAAATAGAAAATTTAGTATTTTTTTTTTTTTAAAAATTCATTATATTAAAAAATATTGGAAGCATTTATTTCTGATATTTTACAAAAGTAAAACTAGTTCTGGCAATTTTAAAATTTATCATTTAAAAAATAAAAATATATAGCTTCATTATATCATTTCGAAATATTTAAATTTAATTTAATTTGGTACATAATTAAAGCACTATATAGTTAGATAAATAGAATAGCGGGAGTCAGACAGCTAAAAGTTTCTGGATAAAAAATTCGATCAGGCGCTGTCAGAATTTGAACATTAAATGATCTTCTAAGCGTTAAACCATTTATTTTAAAGGTGAACTATTTTATAAAGAATAAAAAATAGTTCCAAATCAAAGAAATATATAACACTACAGTTACACTATAGTTTGCTATATATTATCCTATTTATTTATAAATATAAAAAACAACGAAGTAAAGAATTTTTTATTATTCATATATATCTACACACACATATATATATATACTAGTATATATATATGACTCCTTTATATACACACATTTATACATGAATAGGCACTCCAAATATTTATGCCTATAAGCATACATACTTGTTTATTTAAGAAATAATTTCTGACGTATAATATTTTTAAATAATATTTTTAGAAGTTCATTCCTGTAACGAACACAACATTCTTGGGTAATTAAACTGCAGTAAATTGTTTGACGGTTGATGTCTTTTTAAATGTAATTTTTTTTTTGATTCTCAGCCTGATAAATTGAGTTGCTATTATAATATTGGAAGCATCTATGTCTGATAGACAATTTAAGTAGCAAATTGGTTGATATTCAGTATGTTTTGTTTTAAATGTGATATGTCATTCTTTTTCTAATGCTTACCATTATAGATCTTGGGAAAAGAGGAGGGTAAATTTTTGCTCCAACATTCTGCAAAAGGGAATGAAGCTGATTCAAAAGATGATAGGAAACCTCAGGGAGTTACAAACTAAAGATTGGTATGCAAACCAAAATTGATAGATAAATCAGAAGAATGGATGAAATATTACCTTAGATAGGATCTACTTCAAACCAAAGAGACTTATCATGGACATCTATGGCAAACCAATTAACTATAGAAACCGCAAGAAATAAAAAAAAAAAAAAAGAATAAAAATAAATACCTTTAAAAATATATACATTCTGTTAAATTTTGTTTATTATCAAAAGTCGCTATAAAAAATGTATAAACAATTTATTATTTTAAAAATATTTTATAGTTATGTTTTTTAGTTTAAAAACTGAAAATAGTTGACTACATATATTGCAGATGTGCTGTATATATATATGCATACATACACAATAATAATATATAGCCACACGTAAATGAGTACGGCCATTTTAACTTCAAAAAAAAAGAAGAAGAGAAAGATGAAGAAAAACTGCTCTAGAAATGAGTTTGCCATGACTAGACAAATCAAACTGAGAATCACAAATATGTCCACATATAATCCATTTCTCTGTTTACTTGATATTTTACACATTACCTTTTAATTTTTTCAGCATCTGCATAATTTAATGCAATGGTAGAGTATCAGATTCTGGAGTGCAAAGTCTTTGGATTGATTTCAGAAGTAATATTTTTAGCACTCAAACTTTTTATGAACTCTTGAACAATAAAGTCATTTCTTCAACAGAAAACTTTTACTTCTAAAATAATTCAATATCATGTCTAATTCTAGTCTTTTGAGTATTTTGTTCTCTATCATATTTTCCCAATAGAAGCAGTTGCTTTTAAATTACTTTTGGGATCTCTTTGAGATAATTCTTCCACAAAAACTCTACTCATGATCTCCATAAAACATCCTTTTAGGAAGCTTGCAGTGTTCATTGTTTTTGCATATCCAATCCAAAAAAGGTGTAATTTTTCAATAACTCCATAGTATTGCATATAGCAAGTTGAAGAATATATTGACTGGTTTTAAAGTCTCACCATTATATTTCTAAAATGTTATGGAGCATCTTTAAACGATACTTCTCTAATGCCTTTATATTACACTGATAGTGTGACCAAGTCTCACTTTCATGTAATAAATTAGGTCAAAATAATAGGACTAAATACAGCTGATTTAATTGCAAGAAATTCTCTCTCAAGTAGTTCAAAGCAGTAACAACACATTGGAGTCTATGTAGTACTTCAAAATATGAGTCCACCTTTCTAAAAACTACTAAAATATTTAAATGTACATTATTAAATTTAATAATCATCCAAGATAAAAGATGGGGATTTTTCCTTTACTGACAAATAAAGAACCTAACTTTTTTGGGCATTAATTAATAAACCAAAGTCTTCAGATGTTATGTTCAAAACATTAAGTACATTCTGTAAAATGTCTTTTGAATTTATAAAAATAATATGATTATCAATATACTGTAAATTCAGAATCCAAGCAAAAAAAGTTATCCAAAAATGAAAAAGAAGTTCTTATTTTTGCCCTTAACTGATTCAAATTAAAAATTCCGTACCTTCATCTGTTTCACTTTCACATATCACTGTCATAAAAATATCAAAATAATTTAGGGGTAATATCTTGTTTAACACCAGTTTTCATTTCAAATGCCTCATATTTCCTAACTATAGTAATAACATTTACTCTCCATTATTTGGAAGCTAAATAATGCAAAATAATTTTGATGAACAGCAAACTAACTTCAAACAATGGCAAATACCTATCATATAAACTTACTTAAATACCTTATACAAATGAAAAAAAAGCAATATATAAATCATTTCTCTGTTTCTGACACATTCTTTGCATTGACTTGCAACAAAAACAATATCTATAATGTTTCTTTCTTCTCTAAACTTACATAACGTCTCTGGTAACCGTTTATCTATGACTAGAAGCAACCTATTCAATAAAATTATTATAGAAACCTTTTCTAGAGTAGATGATAATAAAAGCACTCTTAGGACCTGGTGGCATAAATTTATGGGTTCATATATTTCTAAAAAATTCCAATATTTTTTTTAATCAAACATATCACTGCCTTATTTTAAAACTTCTTTAGGTATTTTTTAGAGCTGTGGTCTTTCCATTTTTATGATTATCAATAGCTGTTTTGATTTTTTTTAATCTGGATATCTTTATTCAAATCTAAATGAGTAGATAAAATGGATATATAATTAAAAGTCATCATTTCATTTCTTGTATCATTTTTCAAAAGATAATTAAAATATACCTTTTACCTGTCAAAATATCATTATTATCATATAAGAGATTGTCATTGCTAGATTTAATAGGATTATGATATAATATTTCAAATCTTTGTTCTATTTAATGCATCAAAAAAGAGATGTAGGCTCAGAATGATTAGAAAATGTCTTTATCTTCTTTGCAAATTTAATCCTCCAATCACTTTTAAGCCTCTTTTTCAGTTATTGAACTTATTCTATATTTAATCAATTTTTCTGCCAAACAACATGTTTCCTTTTAATCAAATCACTAATAGCAAATAATTGTCACAACTCAAGAATGGAATATATGTGTATCCATAACACATTCCTTAAGAGAATTTCATGTTTCAATAACATGATAGTCATGAGAATTCACATTAGGAAATTTTGGATTTTAATAACCATCTAAATTTAATACATATACTTGACACTTCTAAAAAGTTTATGATTATTTTTTTTGTGAATATGATTGGAATAATACCAGTTTTTAATGCAAGCATCACTTTAATCTTAGAGTGTATTTTATAATCTGTCTAACAATCTGCTCTGGTAAATGCTTACATAATATGAACATGTATTTTGACCCTTATGTATAATATTAAAATCTCATTGACTGAATATAGATGTGTCCATGTTCCATTACAGAATTTTTTCTGTTTAAATAAAGTGTTTGTGATAGCCAATTTCTGTGTTGTGAAAAAATTCAATAATAACAAACCATTTGAATTTATAGCACCCATATTATTATGCTAATAACTTTTGGCCAAAGTCTACTACTTCCAGCAATATGTGTAATGAAGCCTCAAAGAATAAACATTTGATTTTTTAATGATGTTGTTGTAATAATGCTATCCAAGAAATAAAAAAGTTTCTTTGAATTCTCTGAATCTAAGATTGGCGAAGAAGGCTACTAATGCTATTGTGCAAACTGAATTTTAACATTATTAGCCTTTCGTTGATATAATGATAAATTTCAAAAGGTAGAATATACTAAATTAAACTTTACACATTAAACCCATTAAATAGATAACATCAGATCATTTAAGCCACCAACTTATACATTATGATAAAACAAGAGCATCTTTCTACTTTATCACTACCTCCTCTTAGCTTGAATAATTAGTGATTAATAGATACTCCATTAAATTTAAATCTAATTTTCAGACTAAAAATTGCAAGCATTGCATCAAACATTCAGTTACTGAACACCTGTTACCCCATTTTACTGTTCAACTTGAAAACCTGAAATTTAAAAAGCCTAAGATTTTGAACCCATGCCAACCTGCTTGAGTTCATAGACCTAATTCTACTTTAATGTCTCAATTTATTGTTAATTTCCAGCACTATTGTCCCTTAGCTAAGAATATCTTTAGCAACAGCTAATTACTTAATTCTCTAGCTAAGGTCATATGATAAAATCTATCCAAGAAAGAGTTTAAATACAGTATTCACTGACAACATAATATAACAGTAGATGGTACTAAATTGAAAAGAATCTGTTGTTTAATCATATTAGAAAGAGTTAACTCATTTTCTATTATTATTAACATTCTTAGTCAGGAGTGCCTACATCTATATAACTGTTCAGGCAGAGTATGATGATCAACGGTTGCTGGATGCTTGACTACATTGCTCTAAATTGGAATTCCAGAGCCTTATTAATAAAGGTAAAAACCAAAAAGAGATTTCAGGATGGAGATTTATCTGATAAATGATTACTTAAGCTAACAGTCACAGAGCACTAAAGTATGAACCTGTTCTTATTTTATCATAATGTATTAGGTGATAAATTAAATGACTTGCTGTTGATATTTATTTAATGTGTTCATTTAAAAATTGGAAAAATTTGAAAATATCTATGAATTACCTCTTTTGCTTTTTACTTTTTTATCTTAATATTGAAACAAAAAAAATAGTAAATTTTACTTTTTCAAGAAATAGAACAATTTAATATAGCAAAAATGGCTTTATCAAGAAAAAATAAAATGTATGTACGATTAAAAAATATTTAAAATAGACTCCCTTTTTACATTCAATATAAATAAATTTATGTAAAATACTTCATGTAACTGAGACATAATTACACTAACTATTACAATTTTATCCTAATAATATTACACTTTTTTAACACCAAAAAATCATTGCACTTTTAATCTATGGAATGGCTTTTTCAGCATACATGAACATCATGGTAATGGGTGACTCAAAACTCTTAATGTTTATTTTAGTTTTATTAAAAGTCAAATAAATGCATATGCTTGTAAAGATTCAAAATTATTTCAGGTTTCAAATAAATGGGTAAAATCTTTATCCATATTAATTATGTAAGTGATAGATATTTTCAAAAGCGAATAAGATATAATTGGCTGGCTTTATTACTAGAGAGTTTATGTAAAGTTGAGAGCTGGAAGTAACAGAAATGAACTGTAATTCTTGGACCTTGAATATCAACACCATACCAAACCCTTCAGAGCAAAGTAATCTGACATGAGATGCATAAATTTGGAAAATATTGAATATAATATTTATATAAGACCCTCTAAAAGCAAGTTGGGCAAAGAAATTTGTTATAGAATGCTGTAATAAATTGTGTTAAGAAATAACAAACAATGGCAAATTGTCACCAACAATAGCCAAGTATTATTATTACTCGTTTATAGGCTAGAGATTATCCTATCACTTTAGTTCAAATATAAATTTTAAGCTTAATTAGAGATTAATATACATATTCTTGGTGGCTTTTATCCTTTTCAGATATTTTTCTTTATACATGTGATTTTATAATATATATGCCAAAACAGAATTTAAAGTTTATCATATTATATATGTATAAAAAATCTAGCCTATCATTGATATGTTCTTCAATTTTAACCATGGGTTGTGATAGTAATTTTTGTATAAGTGATTAAAAATAATATAGACATGACAAAATAAAACTTTCTTTAAAAAAGTTCTTAAAAAAGTGCTGGCCACACACATAATTAGATTTGAAAATTAAAATTATACATCATTATGATATATAAGCATCACATGATCACATTTCCTATACTAGCACATTAATTGTTGATAAACAGAGCAAAACTCTCCATACAGTATTGCCACCTGTGCTAAACAGAGTAATCAATGAATGCCAGAAGGCTTGTGCATAAAATCCCTATCTAATGCCTACTCATCCAATATTCCCAGACTAGTTTCTGGCTTGTGGCCTTTGTCAGTGAGGAGCTTTGGATCTGAGAGCACTGCATCTAGATCTTAGGATCTAATGCAACCCTCTAGCAACCACCTTTTATCTCTACTTAACTACAAAACTATGAGAATGAAATTGAAAATACAAAAAGTATTTTCAATCTAAGCTCAATAGCTTATATAGTCATATGGGTCTGAACTCAGTT
Source organism: Epiperipatus broadwayi (assembly GCA_028023455.1). Classification (NCBI taxonomy): domain Eukaryota; kingdom Metazoa; phylum Onychophora; class Udeonychophora; order Euonychophora; family Peripatidae; genus Epiperipatus; species Epiperipatus broadwayi. Next base: position 3,406,538 of record JAQFVV010012434.1, on the reverse strand, counting down.
CAGCACCCATACATTTTGGTGTCTTTGGCTCTTTTACAACCATAGCCACCACTATCCTATTAGGCAGGATTGGTGTTAAACCATTAAGCATCACATGATCACATTTCCTATACTAGCACATTAATTGTTGATAATCAGAGCAAAACTCTCCATACAGTATTGCCACCTATGCTAAACATCCAAAGCTCCTCACTGACGAAGGCCACAAGCCAGAAACTAGTCTGGGGATATTGGATGAGTAGGCATTAGATAGGGATTTTATGCACAAGCCTTCTGGCATCCATTGATTACTCTGTTTAGCACAGATGTCAATACTGTATGGAGAGTTTTGCTCTGTTTATCAACAATTAATGTGCTAGTATAGGAAATGTGATCATGTAATGCTTAATGGTTTAACACCAATCCTGCCTAATAGGATAGTGGTGGCTATGGTTGTAAAAGAGCCAAAGACACCAAAATGTATGGGTGCTGAACTGAGTTCAGATCCATATGACTATATAAGCTATTGAGCTTAGATTGAAAATACTTTTTGTATTTTCAATTTCATTCTCATAGTTTTGTAGTTAAGTAGAGATAAAAGGTGGTTGCTAGAGGGTTGCATTAGATCCTAAGATCTAGATGCAGTGCTCTCAGATCCAAAGCTCCTCACTGACGAAGGCCACAAGCCAGAAACTAGTCTGGGGATATTGGATGAGTAGGCATTAGATAGGGATTTTATGCACAAGCCTTCTGGCATCCATTGATTACTCTGTTTAGCACAGGTGGCAATACTGTATGGAGAGTTTTGCTCTGTTTATTATGATATATACTTTAAAAAAAAGTGTGTAAATATGATGTCAATAGATTATTTTATATTTTTAATTAAAACTAGACTATAGGGTGGCAATTAACTATTTATTGTTCTTCTGGAATATTTGAGACACAATAAAGATTTAGGAAAATTATTATTTAAAAATCACAAACAAATAAACCACTATGTCCAGATATAACTTTATACTCCGTTAAGTCATACAAAATGCATATATGTTAATAATATTTCTTATAATACAATTGTTAGGTATATGTGCCAGATGTCATCATTTTGAATATAACTTAGTGCTTAATCTATTGCAATATATTTTACAGCTTTCACATAGAACTGGTAAGCAATACAATCTGTGCTCCATGCTTGTGTCACAGTTTCCATCAAATGATTTTAATAAAATAATAATAAATCTGTATTTAGTTTTCCTTTTTGTTACTAGATGTCATGAGTTATAAGCAAATAAGAAAGTTCAATTGTGCAAAGATCAACTTGCCAAAATCAATTTTCACCAAGCAGTGACATTTGTTATCATTATATTTGTAAACTGATGGTATTCTAGGTTATTTCTATTTTTTAATTTATTATATCTACATTGTGTTTAAAAGTGTGGTTCACTGATTTCCTTACTTAGCTATCTTTGCAAAAATCAAAAATCAATCTTTGAAAACTATGCATGCATGTTTTATTTCAGGCTATAGATAATATCTTACAGATTTTATATTTTAAAAAACATGAATGTGGAGCATTTTGTTTTTATAGCAATTTTAGTGAAAAATATTTTTTTTTTAAAAATTGTTTTATATTGAAAGAAAAAAATATTCACCACTGTAAAAGACTTTTACAAGAAATTTGAATGGATTTAGATATATATATAATTTCAGTTATTATATTTATTATATTTTTAACATTACAATTATATTTAATTAATTATTTATTTTTATTGAAATAATCACTTTTATTAATTGTATTGTTAAATAATAACTAATAAAATAAATATGCCAAATAATAATATGAACAATATGTTTATATTTGCTTTCAGTGTGTGTGTATATATATTATATGTACATATGTCCAAATTGATCAAATTGACATACTATCTCGTTTGGGTTTTCTTTTTTATCAATTAATAAAATAAACATTTGAAAATAAATTATATCAAAAATGTTTATTTTGAAGGGAAAAAATACCCTTGAAACAAAGTGCTATCTACATCACGAATTCTGTGGTTGTTTAAAAGATTTTAGTTTTCAGTAAATATGTAAATATAGAAAATACGACATTTATAAAGAATAATAAAGAATTAGTAAATGAAATTAAGACAAAAGTAAAGGAATTTAGTAAATATAGATTGACAATGGTAAAGATGGATGTAGTTTCCATGTATACGAATATTGATGTAGAAAGAGCAATTAATTTGGCAATTAATAAATATAGGGAAGATAGGGAAAGGGAAATAGAAATACCTATAGAGATAGTAAAAAGTTTGAGGGAAATATGTTGTAAAGACATAACTTTTGAGTTTAATGGAAGGTTTTATAAACAGAAAGAAGGATTGTTAATAGGAGATGCATTGAGTGGGGTATTGAATGAGATTTATATGCAGGATATGGAAGATCAAATGATAGGGGATGAAAATGCACCAATATTAATTAAAAGATATGTGGATGATTTTCTGTTAATATTTAATAGAGGTGAAAGACAAATAAAAAGATTTATAGATAAAATAAATAAAATAGATAAGAAGATACATTTACAACAAAATGGAAGAATAATAATAGATTGGAATATCTAGATATAATAATAAAAAAGGAGTATAATGAGAAAAGCTGTGAAGTAAAAACAGAAGGGTATAGAAAAATGGGTATTACAAATGCAGTGAATTGGAGTTCTAATATGGATATAAAGCATAAGATTAGTGCTACAAGTTCTAAGGTATATAGAGCAAAATATTATTGTCATGAAGGAGAGGAATATGATAAGGAAATAATAGAATAAAAGAAGATTTTAAGAAAAATGAATATCCAGAAAAGGTAATAAAAAAGAATATAAAAAAGATAGAAGAGTTATATAAAAAAGAGGGAAAAGATGAAGGGAAAAGAAGGAATACATAGGAATAAAAGTTAATGATAGTAGTATAGTAAGGGGAATTAATAATATTATTAAAAAAATTCATAAAAAAATTTTAAATATTAAGTATGAAGTAGTGAATAAAATGAAGAAAAATGTAATGGATATTTTAAATAATAGGTATATAAGTGGGGAGAAGAAATACATAAATGGAGTTTATGAGATAGAATGTAGAAAATGTAAGGATAAAGGAATTACAGATAAATATGTTGGTGAGATGAAAAATTCAATATATACTAGGTTAAAACAACATAAATATGATAGAGGATCACCAGTATATATGCATTTTATGGAGACAGGTCATAAACTAGAAAAAGAGAATATTAGAATGATAAGTTATGCAAGTAATAGAAGGGATAGAAAAATAAGGGAGGCAATTTTAATAAAGAAGATAAATTCAAATATTAATAGAGAAGGCGGTTTACAAACTATCTTAGTATCAAAATAAATAATAAATAAAAAGTAAAAACTAATAAGAAATCAAATAAATAAGTAGTTTGTATAATAAATAATAGAGGGAGCTGTATATAGATAAAAATAAATTAGGATGTATGATGGGATAGAAAATGGTTGAGGAAAGAGAGTATAAGTAGATAATAAGGCAAGAAATAAAAATAAAAATACATATAAGAATTAAAATGATTAAAATAATTTTATAAAAATAAGTAAATGGAAAAAGCAGGAATAAAATATGGATAAAGTGGAATTAAGGAATGGAATAAGATAATTAAAAATTAAGATAATAGGTGAAATGTAAAATAAGGTTAAATTTAAGAATATAGTAATATGTAAAATAAGGTTAAATATATGAATATAGTAATATAAGAAAGATTTCATAAATATTACATTGAATTTATAAAATTATGGAAAAGGTAAAAGGTGAATAAATATAAATATGATAATAATAAAATAAAGGGTAAAGTAGATTTTAAAGTTATACAATAGTAAATTTAATGAATAAAGTGATGTTGATAATTAAGTTGGTAAAATTGTAACATTACAATAGATATATGTATGAAATATTGTTATATTGATATAATGTTTAAATTTTTATAGAACTGATGAAGACTGCTAGGAACAGTCAAAACTAAAATTAATAAATATATTTTGCTTTAAAGTATAAGAAGAGTGGAATGTGATTATTATATGTTATACATTGGAAAGGTGTATAATAAATATATTCCACTTTCATAATTATGAGAATTAAAACAAAATAATAAAGTAGAAAAAATCCTGAAATTATGAGAAGAGAATATATAAATAAAATTAAAAATATAAATAGTAAAAAGATATATGGCAATGTTAGAGAAACATTGGTGGAAAGAAAGCAAAAGCGAGATATAAATTTGAACTGTACATGAAGTTTATATGAGAATTGGAGAAACAATATATAATATCCATTTTTGGAACACAGAATACTGAAATAATAAATAGATGAATTACATGAAAAGCAGAAGAAACATAAAAAGCAGAGAAACATCTAGATCTTTTTATTTATTTATTTACTTAGTTATACTTTTATAATGAGAATGAAGAATATGCTAAAAGAATTAAAACTAATAAAAAAAAGGCTTTTATTAAAATGGAAGAGAATAAAAAATGAAATATATCAGTTTTGATAGATAGTAAAAATAAAAAGTAGATGGATATCATAAGGAAGAAATATTTAGCTTGATTAATGAAATTTCAATGATAGGTTTTTAATTCATCATTATAATTTAGATTCATAATTAAATAAACTGTGTTACTGAAGTCCAATATGTTCTGCACAATATCATATCTTATAAATTTTATTTCTCCACTGAATCTATTAAAGCTAGTGTGTGCTAACTTGATGTGATAACAATCGTTGTCACTACAGATGATTGGTGTAAAAATATTCATCTTAAATTGCAATGACATAGAATATTCAGTTATCTTATTAAAATATAGGCATATAAAAGACATAGACTTCCAAAATTTTACATTAATCTCTTTGCTTTAGAGTCCTGATAATTAAAAAGTTTTTGTTTTGGAGCTATATCAATAATTCAAGATGAAAATCCATACTCAGAAAGATATCTAAAAACTGAAATTAATATATCTATATATGTGTAACATTAGATATGATATATTAAAAATTTATAAACATAAAGAAATCAATGTTTTATAATAATTTTTAATGTACATAGATGCTGTCAATTTTTATTATTTCTCTATCCATCTTTTTCTCTTATCTCTTTTTTTTTATTGTCTTTTCCTTTTTTCCCTTCCCTCTCACTAAGTAAAATGCAGTGATAATATTTAACTTAACAATATATTTTTGAGATTAGCAACATTCAAATCGAGATCACAAATGATCAAATACTCAATATTTGCAGACTCTATTATTGATTTTTGAATGATAAGTATGTATTCAGGCAAAAAGTATTGCTATACTAGATATAGCATCCAAACAAATTACTTAAAAGCTGCAAATATTGTTCAATTATTTCAAATCCAAGATTTTGACCAGCTATATAAATCTAAAACTAATTACAGATTCTTTAAAACTTTTGTAGCTTTGGTACTCTGCCACCTTTACAGCATATGTACAAATTATCTTTCTTCTAAACATCTGTTTTAAAAATAGAATTAAGTAATTTAAGTAATCAACTTAAACAGTGAATTTCAAGATGGAAACGTTTTTTTCAATAAATGAGACATTCTGGAATAGTTTACTACATAGCAATATTTTTCTACCAGCTTTCCACAAATGTTGAGAAATACTAAATGAAAGAAAAGTTAAAGAATACTTATTGAGAGTTTTAAATGGTGTTTATAGTTTGTTCTTGAACTAAAAATAACTATATAACAATTTATTGGCCAATGAGTCTACTTAGATAAAAATGAGATGATTACCTGAAAAAAAATTCCGGATTTATTTGAAAATTTTCAGATACTGTATTTCAGTAATTTTCAGTTTTATTCTGGACTTCTTCCCCAGACCATCATCACACTAATTAATGAAATTTAGACAGTTCGATAGTTAAATAAATACATATCTAATAATTACATTTTTTTACACACTTCATACAATAAATTTTAATTCACTATATATATTATATGCTTTCAGTATCTATTTGTTTTATTTTGAAATAAATTATTAATTTTAACTTTTATTTAGGAAAAGGAAGTTTAAAATACCTGCTCATCAGGTAAAAATTTTCTTTTCAAAATAATCCAACAATAACACTTCCTATTTCCTTTCATTCTTTGAAAAGATATGAACAAACAAAATCATGATCAGGACTTACTGAGATTTCCTTAGAAACAATGACAGACAAAATAGTAACATAAATACATTAAAAAGTAAATAAATAATTAAACATTCCAAGGTGATATCGTAAAATTCTATTTTGTCTTATTAATATTAGTATCGATTGTTTTGGGCTTTTTTTAATGGAAAAAAAATATTGCTTAATAAAGATCTTATAATTTTATAAGTCTAATATCTGTGTGTGTCATTTGCTACAATTTATTTGATACGTGTCAGTAATTAATTAAAATGTTATTTACATTTTTTCATTCTTTATAAAAATAAATATAATTGTTGTTGAATTCATTTTTCCTTTTAGGTTTTATTAATATATAAATATTTTGTTTGCAGTCTGTGTATAGTACTTTACATTAGATAGAAATGCTGTAGCATGTCTCAACTGTATAAAAAAAAAATAGTCAAGTATTGATGGTCGAGAGGTCAGCGGTAGAGACTTTACAAACAGTTGTCCCGGTTTAGCGGGTTCGCTTCCCGGCTGATGCTATGACACATGAGAAAAAAAAATAAGAAAAAATAAGAACCAAAATGGCTAGAAAAGATAAAGTTTATTTTAACTTTTATTTTTTTAACTTCATCTTTTTTTTTTTTATAATTAAGGAATCAATCAAAAATCATGATCTCTTCAGCCCGTTTCATACTCATTGGATTAGCTGCTCATAACATAAGGTCCAAATAAATTAAATGGCTTGTGACAAAGCAGCTGTTTTTTTTTGCTATTATAAATTTCAGAAACTTCAAAATGATTCTTAGCAAAATAGTTAGTGCATTTATCTGCAACACTAATAATCTAATGTAGAATTCAAGCCAGATTAAGTTAAAATTGAGGTTTGTATTGTTCTTTCAGGTAAATGGATTACAGTCAACCCAGATAGCTATTCAGCAATGGTTAGTAAATAGTTATCAAGCTATTCTTAACCAAGAAGCAAAGATTCCAGATTAATCTGAATTGATCATATGGGTATTACCCTGGATAATATCCTGAAACTCAAGTCTCTGTACTGTAGCTAGCACTAGTTTTCTCACTTCCAGTGTCCATCCTTTTTATGAACTTTTAAGCAAGAAACCGTTCAATTGTTTTATCCCTCATAGTTTAGAGTGATATCCTCTATAGCTCACTGGCTGATTTGTTTGAGCATTTTTCAAAATAAATTTTGATGTACAGACTGCAAAAAAAAAAAAGAAAAAAAAATGATTGTATGTCAATAATTTTCAGCTTTACTCAGGATTTGTTCTCTAGGTCATCATCATAACAGCTAATGAGACTCTACCAGTGAGGGAATCATATTTTTATATACAATGAACCTTCTTAATTTATTTAATTTTACATTTGTCTGAAGATATTCTTCATCAATTATTTATTCAATCATATATGTTTTTCTGATTAAATTGTAAGGCTATCAGCTACTGAACTTTTCGTATTCTTATTAATAATTCAGGATTCTGATAAATTGTTTAATAGTATACTTATTAATTATTCATTTACTTAGCTGTATTATTTATTGCTGATAAATTGTTATAAATTAGGTCAATTTATGAATTAATTGATAGAAATAAAAATTTTAATAATGTTATTTGAATGGCTTATTAACAATATAATTATTCATTTGCTATCCTTCATGGTTAAGTACAGTAGTAGAATGGCAAAATCTAAAGTTTAAGGATAATTGATCAAAAGTCTGCCTTCAAGGTACTTGAACTTCTTACAAGCTTCCAAGCAAAAAATCACTAATTATTATTACTCATTTGCTAATAAAATTAATGAAATAAATATGATAAAAATATTGATTCTACACAAAGATTTTTTATTTCCTATGATAAAAAATAAACATTATGCATAGCCAGAAGGTTACTTTATCAACAGACTAAATTATTCCAGCTCAAAAGTATTATAATTAATTAATATAATTAATTATACATTTAGTTAGTTGCTAGTGAACCAATTAGAAAATATTATTAAAACAGGCAAAACCCTCCATACAGTAATTTTGCCTGTTTTAATAACAGTTATGTGCAAGCATAAGAAATGGTGTTGGTGTGACTATTAGAAAGTATATAAACTATTTTGTGTCATTATTTGTAATATTTTATATAACTACCAATTACTTTTCTAATTTAAGGGGTAAATATATATGTAATTTACTGAACCAATTGTAATGAATTCAGTAAATTCTCTCTTTTAACAATCCTACAAAAGAAGGATCAGTATTTGTTTCAAATCAAATTATTGATGAAGTATTACAATAAATTATTTATGAAAAATCTGCAAATTTGAATTAAGTGTGAAATTTTATTTAAATTGTTCATAATAAACATCACTAAAAAAATAATAAAATGTATTAATATTTTATTTAATAAAACATTTTTTACTGTGATTTATTAGGCAGTAATGTAACTATTTATATTATAGAATATTTCAATCATCTTCCATTTTAGATTATTAAGGTTCAACTCCATTTTTTATATCAACCATCCAGCATTACTTTGTCACTACAATCTCACTATACACAGACATTTATATAAATGTGCAATGAATTTAAATTATGCATTACATATGTGTGTATTTTAGAATGAGAAGATAAGTGAACTATAAAGATAATTAATCATAAATACAGAAATGTGCAGACTTTCTTTATTTAAAAAGTTGCTGTTTTTTATTTTAGATTTTTTTTTTTTAGTAAAGAAGGTCTGTACATTCCTAGAGTTATAAAAAAAATATCTACTAACTTATTAACCTATTACACATATTGTGGACTTCCCAGCTAAAAGCTTCATTTGATAAACTTAAGTTTCTATAGACAAGTTTATTTTTTTTAATCCATTTGATTACATTTTTTATTTCATACTTCACTGATTTTTCTCATCTTTTTTAAAAAAAATTTAAATTTGTTTTATTTTTTTTAATGTTCTATAACTAGTAATTATATAAAATAATGTTAGCTGTAGCTAATCACTATCTTATCTTGTCAACAGTAAAACACCAACTCAAAAATTATGGGGGAAAAGTAAGTCAAAATTATTCCTGTAATTGTATTTAAAAAAATTTATATATGGATAGATTGATATTTTAATCTTATATAATGAAAGAAAATTGAAAGATAAGATGGATAAAAAAAATTCAAATTATGAGATTGAGTGCCTGATGGGAGAGAAATTAAATTGCATAGGCCATATATAGAGATATGCCAATTAACTGAAGAGGAAAAAAGTTCATTTTGCTTGCTTAAATCAATTATGTAGATCTGTAGTAGATTATGGAGTATTCATTAAATGTTTTATTCAATCTTTAATTAAAGATCTAATGATGATGATATATGTATAAAAAGGTAGAATTTTACAATACTGATCAATGTAATTGACTACTATTTACTAGCACAGTTTCAAACTGTTATTCTAAACAGATGGGAATCAACTACTAGATATGCAATGCACTGTCATATTTAACCCATATCATTTTTTTTGAATATAAGGAAACTCTGGATCCAAGCCACATGATAAAGACATTAAAAAGATAAGAGTGGTTATATTATTTTTATACCTAAAGGCTATGATATAGACCAATCATAAGTATCTTTGATTGAGAGCATGATTATTTTATATTATTTACTTCATTTTTTTTTATTATGCATATTAAAACTTGTGAAATTTTAACATTTACTGTATATTATGAGATTTAAACAGTGCATGTGTATCTGTTTAAAAATACTGATAAATATATAGTATGGATTGTATGAATGTTATTCCCCTTAGTATCAAAATCATTACTTTATTATAATGTAGATGAGTTCGATATTGAGGACATTGAATTAAAAATAAAAAATGCTTGGAAATTTATCACTCTAGGTATTACATTATATGTATATAATACATATTATAATATGACAATTAAATGCATAACTGGATTTTTAAAGTAAATGTTGGTTATGAAATAAGTAACTTTGGAAATATAAAATTAAAGAAATTTGCTTTATAAATTATTCTAATAATGATATTAATATTTTTTGTTATTTAATACCCATTGGATTATTTAAATATATTATGGATATTGTTATTGATTTGCATTTATTGGTTTTAATAAAGATACAAAAGCCAGTTTAGTCTATAATTTTAAAGATAAACAAAGGTTATTTCATAATTGTCATTTAATTTGAAAATTCAATTAAATAATTAATTATTAGATTACAATTGTTGTTTTAATTTATTTGCAAAATTAGATATTTTATTCTGAGTTGGACAATTGAATTTTTGTAATCAAATCTTTTTAATAAACATATTAAAGTAAAAATATTACTTTTTTGCCTCATTGCAGGCAACAGTTATTTTGAATTTTTAAAAAATTCTATAAATTTTGAATTACAATTAAAATTAATCCTTTTTTAACAATTACCAATTATAATTAATAGTTATTGCTATTTCCTTTATTTAATTTTCTTTTTTATTTGGAAGTAATTATAAAAATCTTAAATAGCAAATTCTGTACAATTTATGAAATATGTACCATGCTACATTTATATATTATTAATAAATCAATTTATTCGAAATTATGAATCAAATTTTTCAAATAAATAAAACATTATATAGAAAATGTAAAACATTTAATATAAAAAAATTAGAACATCAAAGCAGCTTCTCAAAAGTTCATTGCGAAATATTAAATAATAGCCAACTTCTAAATTATAAATTATATCAATTTAATGTTTTCTGTATTATATTCTTGAAAAATCTCTTTATTAGTTATGTCATATCATTAAACCTGATTAGTTATAAATCAAAATTCTAATGTTCAACCACTTGTATCATATCTCTCCATTTTGACAAAATGGCATTTTTGTTCATTTGTTGTATACTGATACATCAGTAGCAGTATATATTTTTGCTTCTATTTGCCATAAAAACTTATTTTTTTCTGTTTAATCCTTATAGACTTTAGTTTTCATTTTTATCAAAAGTTGTACTTTAAAAAAAGTTATAAATATGCTCCTAAAATAAGTATTTTTGGTGTAATTTATTGGAATGTATGAATCAGTTTTTGGTTTGTTTACACTTTTTTGCTACAACTTCTTACAACAAGTCAAGCATTGGTGGTCGAGCAGTTGTCTCAGGTTAGTGGGCTCACTTCCTGGCTGATGCTATGACACATGAAAAAAAAAAAAACTTCTCACAACAAAGTATGTTTTTTTAAAATCTTCAAAATAGTTTATGTTTATTACTTTGTAAAAAAAAAATTGTCTTTTTCTGAGTATTGAAAACCTAACGATTTCAGATAGAAGTAATATGCATTTTACATTTATTTTAAATCAATAATGTTTAAAATGTTTTAAAAATACATTGTTCATATTTTATTTTGGAAGAAAAATATATTGAAAATTCAATTTTTAAAAATAAAATATCAAATTATATCTGAAGTGCTGTATCCAAACGAATTAGGGGCAGAGGGCAAGATATGCTAAATAATTACAAGATCAAAGTGTTAATAAGGCTTAGAGCAATTGAAGAGAAATTATCTTGGAAACCAATATTATGAATTTTTCATAATTTAGTTTACAATTTGTGAGATAGTTATTATAAAATATCTTATTTCATAAAGGCTGTTTAGAAAATTTTTTATGTTTTGCCTATTATTCTCTTCTTAATTGTCACTGAAAATTTGCATCATTGTGTCACCTAGCTCATTTTATTTACAATGCATCCTTACATTACAATATTTACATTGACCTTATTTTGTAGTATGTAATACAAGTTTGCATTTTTGATTTTAACACGTGTATATTATTTATATACAAATTTGTAAAATTTTGTGTAGTTATCAGGTTTAATTAATGAGATATTTAATTTTTCTGAAGCCTCATCATCATTGCTTTTACACTTTGAAAAAAAAACACAAATGCAGTTATTCATTTTTTGTCAGTTATTTTTTATTCATTACTATGAATAAATTATATAATAATTATTTATGCTTTATAAAAATAAAAAAATTTCAATAAGGCACATTTTTTCCATTTTCCATTTTGAAAATCATGTAACTTATTGGAAAATATTAAAATTCTAATATTTTGCTCTTATATCTATTATATTTATACATAATATTTTAGATATTATAATATTGAAATGGTATTTATTAACCGGAATCCCATTTCACCTATTATGTTTTATAGTATTATCCTGTATTGAAACCCCTCCAAGTCCATATATATTCACATACATTTATGTATATTAATGTATGTACATGTATATTGTATATATTCATATATTTCAATTAAATGTGTATCTGTGTAGGCATTGTAATATATGTATGAACACTTATATATATGCAAGGGAGCTGTAATTCAAAACTGTTTATTAACATTAAAACCAAATTATTAATTATAAATCTTTAATTTATTAAAATGAAGATGTATAAATTTATTCATTATTTAGCTTTGAAACTCACATATAATTTCAATTCTAGTGGTGATAAGGTTATGTATATAACAAAATGTTTACAGAACTTAAATTTGTTTTAAAAGATTGCCTGTTTCTTGGCAAATATCATGCCACAAGCACATGGTTTAATTTGTGTGGGAACCAAGAACAGACTTTAAAACAGGTTTAAAATAAATTTTAAGACAAAGCAAAATACTTCAACCACTATTTTACTATTCATTTAGACTTTGCTTTTGTCTTTTCTAAAATCTTAACACTGGATTTTAAACTTATAAACTGTAAACAAGTTAATAGATTTTTCAGGGGGTGGGGTGATCGAAGAGTTAATACAAAAAAAAAATTTAGCATTGTAAGTTCACTCTCTAAATAAACCAAGCACTTGCTACCAGAAACTATGCCCATTTTGACAATGAAAATGAGTAGCTAGAAGGCTTACAAATTTGCCATCTTCCTTTGGCAGACTGGTCTATAGGAATGGAGGTGTTCAAGACCAACAGTCCACCAAGAATACCAGAGAACAGCTTTCCCAAAGAAATAACAGTGCCACTATAATGCCAGACAGCTTAGCCCTAAGAAGATTATTGGTAACATTTCTTCCCACAGAGCTCTCTAAAATAAATCTAAAATTAAATTATTCTAAAGTTTCTTAAGCTAGTTATAGAATTTATAACTTCTAAATGTTTTCTAATAAATTAAACTAAAATTCTGTAATAAAATTTAATGCAACTTTTAAATTAATAATCATAATTGTAACTGTCTTGCCTATTAAATGAGTAATTATAATTTAATAATTCTCCAAAAACATAATAACTGTAACCAGTTATTATATCTATACTGTCCTAATCTGCAGTCATGCCTATTTTCCTTTATATTATTTGTTTATTGCCTTGATATTATGATGTGTCATATATCAAAATGGAGATTGGTAATATTAATAATTTAGAGAGATGATTAGAAATTCTCATGTAATAGATTTGTGCTGCTTCTTTAGCAAACAAATCTCCATTTTGATATCTATTATATATATATATATATATATATATATATATATATATATATATATATATATTTAGAAGGCTACTATGTTTTAGTTTATCATAAGGTTTGCATGATAAGAAATTATGTCTAATTAAATAATCACAAGTGTGATATTATAAAGCATATTATAAATGATTAAGTAAGTTCAAAATATGATTTATTCCTTCTTAGTTTATTTTTATAAATTATCCAGGTTGAATAATTATTACACACACTTAAAACATGCAAGAAATTTCAAATTATAAAATCCAGTTTTTGCTAAAGATTAATGGAAATCTACACAGTCTACGCACGTGCTTTTTACAACAGCATTTCCATTGTTCTTTCTATTTTCCATAAAGGTAAGTTTTATTTTTCTATGATGAAAAAAAAAATTATGATAATTTTTGTGATCAACTAAATTGAATTTTTTGTTTTTCTTTTAGTTTCTTTAATATCAAGGAGGTAACAAGCATCGTAAAAAGTGCATCTGAAAAAATACAACTTTCTTACTGATGTACTTTGAAGATAACATTATTGAGGGCCAATGGTAAATTTTTATTTATATATATTCTATAATTATATATATATATAAATTATTATTTGAATTTATATTTAATAAAAAATATATGAAAAGATTATTATTGAAAGTAACATATATGCTAATCAAAAAAATAGATTGTAATTACATAAATGTATATGAATTACATGCATTTTTTGCTATTGTGAGATTGAGACCAGTATTTGAATTAGGTTATATGAAACAAAGATAAAAATATTTTGCAAATATTATGACCCGATTTAGATTTTTCTATAATGTCTTCTCTGCATAAATGCTAAAAGTAAAGATTTTGACAGTATATATATAAACTTAGGCCAATTATAGACTACTGCAAAATAAATTTCAAAGCTGTATATCAATTGCAAAGAGAGGTGGCAGTTGATGAAGCTATTACTAAATTTATGGTCATAATAGCATGAAGCAATATGAGCCCTCAAAGCCTATATAGATAGGATAAATAATACTACATCACTCTGACTCTAAACTACTAACGTATGTGCCTCAAGCTTAACTCTATAATGAATTTAGTATTTCATTTAGTTTTTATTTTATTATTTTATTTTGTATATAGTGACTATTTTAGTAATACTTTTTAATAAATTACAAACTGTATTGAAGTTCTTTATTATAATATTCAAAGTATACTAATTATTGATCAATATAACTTGTTATTAGGGATAATATATTCATTGCAAACCCATGTATGGAAATACATTTTGAAGGGCTACTAGAAAAAATGAAAGGTAATAATGTCTTTATTCTACCAAGTTTTCAAGTGATGGATTACCTTAAGTAAGTGTTATTATATATCAATTTTTAAAAAAAAATTATGATGAATCCAACTAACTTACTAACAAAAATATAATTGTAAGTTGTATGCATGATAATTTTGAATTTATGAAAAAATATGAAAATAATTATTAGAAATAGTAACTTGTATTCTTTTTTTTTATTACTTTGAATATCAATGACTATATTTTTTTCAGCTTCATTACATCTTTGATGTTTCATATTTCAAATAATATATATTAAATATTTTTTGAGTAATACAACCATATATTATGATAAAATTTGTGGCTTAACATAATTTTTTAAATATTCACTATGTCCACTTAACCAGTGAAAAGTTTAAACCTTTAGCTGATTGATATCCAACACATGGGGCAAACCAAATTGCAACCTCATATTCTAAATTTATTTGGAAGAGACTTAGTGAGTAAGAGATTAGCTGTACTAAAATGAAAATTGTATCAACAGAAACTGAAAATGCACTTCTGATTGTGTTTGTGTGTACTGAAAATGCATTCCCATATGGTTGAGCCTTTATAAGACCCTAACCTTCATGAACACACTCACACCAGATTTACAAACAAAATAAATAATCAATGTACATATATAATTTCTCAGGGATTTAAATATTGATTATTAATAAGCTTTTAAAATATAATATATATATTTTTTATAATATTTCAACAAATGATTTCATACTTATATAATTTTGTTTTATTTATTCAATAACTACATAATCTCAGGGTTTCTATTAATAAATATTCATTAAAACTTATAATAATTATCTCAGGGCTTTTCTGTAATAAATATTTACTAATATCAAGATAATAACTGAAACACAGGCTTATTATATACCTGTGTCTATATATGTAATATATAGTGGTTGAAGAGTTGGAGTGTGGAGTAGATTGAAGCCTGTCCATTAAAGTATGAAGATTGGTTATCTTAATATATATCTGAGCACTTATAGCATATATGTGTGGAGATGATAATCTGGACCAACTGATAATTTCTGGTTTAGCATGAAATACGGATATTGATGATTATTTATCTTTTCAACATATATGTGCTTGGGTGTATCAGTGTTATGAGATAGAGTGGAGAGTGGTAGGTCATGTAATATCAAAATAAATATATGTATCAGGAATTTTTATTTATGCATTCTACTTTTATCTTATTGGATTCAAATAGCAAATATTATAAAAATATTTATGTAACCTTAAATAAACCAGTAGTGTAATATCTTAACCTGAAGTTAAATGCTATCAAAATGAGGATTAAAGAATAATACCATATAATTTAACAAAACTGTTTATTTCATGTAAATAACAAAACAATATAATAATAATAAAATACAAATCTATCTTTAATATTTGTTGTCAATATGAACAATCTCCATAGAACAACAAATATTAAAGATAAATGTTTTTAGTTCTTTTAAAGGTATATATGATGTATTGATTTTATCTACATTTGATGTATAAACTCATGGTATGTGTAATAATACAACATATTTGTTGTTGGGGGTGGATTGCAATGTTTTATTCCACTTTTACTTTGAGCATATAATCAAATTAAGTGTCTCAAAACTATAAATTTAATACTTACACATTTGTTACTTTCTTTATCCACTTAAGTTTAAATACAACCTATGCACTAAAGTATTTTAATACTTTTTACCATGCTAGTGAAACTTTCATATAAATTATATCACAACAGCAAATCTCAACATGTAATTTTAAAGTAATTTCTAGCATATATTTTAACACCTGATATTTGGTGAACCAAATATAAATAAACTTTATTCTGAAAAATTTACTACTTATTCTAAATAGTTTTTACTCAAATTTAGATCTAGAAAGGGACTTTAAAATGTATAACAAATGATGAAATATAACTTAATATTTATATTTTTAAATAAATTTAAAATAATGATTAAAAAATGCAATCTCTCTCCACCAACAAAGATATAATATGTATTCATTCTCACTTATCTGTCACACTATATCCTGAAATATTGAATATAAAATACACTATCTGAATTTCCAACAGAGCTATATGGTCATATTTAGTATATTTACTTCTCTAATAATTTATTAACCTATTACTTAAAACATAAACAAATAATACATTGTTTATATAGTTTTCATAGCAATGAAATATCAAACATTCCCAAATTTATCAATAATACTCACAAATGAGAGCAAATTTAACAATTTGTAGGATTATTATTCAAGTTTACTGAAGATTAAAATCATTACAAACAAATTAATCCATTTTTTTCAAAACAAATACTCTGATCACTATGCCACTTTCATGCTTATGATGTTTTTAAAAAAATATTAATTATTTCTATGCCATAGAAAAATATGATTTATTCATTTATATATGAGGCACTTCCATAACCCTTCACCAAATGCTTCCTTTACTGGATAAGATCATAGAATAATAACTCAAAATTTTAATGGAACACAAATTAAAAGCATATTCCTTTAAAATTGGATAAACATAATTTAGTTGTTTATTCCTTGAAACAAATTTAGTCAGATATTCTAGAATTTCATTATCACAAATTTCACATTTTTGTGATTGAAATTTTTTTTTAAAAAAATTTGTTGTTTTTTCTTTTATATTTTAGTTTAACATATTCCAGCTATTGAAATGGAATAGAATCATGACCATGTTAAAGACAGACTCCCAGATAATGTTTTTATCCCATAATCCTCAAGTAGGTAGATACAAAAGTGATGATTTTGGATAAAAACATATCTGATCTTACACTACATTGAAAATTTTGTAGATTGACCTCTCATTTTAATTTTCCAGTAGTTTTAGGTTTTCTCCTATGACATCAAATATTTTCCACAAATGCATCTCTCCTTGTCATTGATTTCTGGAATGTCTCCAAATTGTTATAAATAATCAGATGAGATCCTATGATCTTTTTCATAATTGACAGGAATGTATATTCATTTTGAAATAGAAAAAATAATAATGTTTAACATCAATTTATAATAAACAAACATATGAAATGCATTCATTTATATATTAACATACCTTATTAGAGCAATAAATATTTGTCAATAAATATTATTAAATCAATACAATTTTATTAATCTTTTAATATCAATCATTTCATTATATTTTATACTCTGTTATTTTATAAATATTTATTAAATCGAAACATTTAATTATCTAAGATTTTGGCAATTTTTTGATTACTCTTTCTAGCACATTTTTCTAATTTTGTGAATATTATTTATACACGCACCCCACACATTTATACACAAATGTAATAAAAATTTTATATATTTCTGATTACAAGCACTTATGTTGATTTAATTGACAATTTATTCATTTTGAATTTGTTGTAAATTTTCCACTTTAATATAGTTTGATTACTTATGACTTCACTTACTGTTTATTCATAAACACTATTTTATGTGTACCTGGACTTATAGCCATCACTAAAACAATTCACTAATTGTTTGTTTAATTGTTATAAAAAATGTGATATTTAATATTTGAAAATATTCAAAAATTAATATTTAATCTAAAAATAAAATAAAAATGATTATCCCCTTGTATGTTACCTTTATGGAAGTTTACCTTTGATTTTACAACTGTCACTTAATTTTCTATCTATTGTGAAATACATAATCAAGAAAATTTTTGAACAATTCATACTTTGCAGATTATGATGAATTGGTACCAAAATATAATACTACAATATATATATTGCAATAGTCATATTTGCACATTCATGCAACAAAATCCAGAGCTTTGGAAACTTATCCCAAAGCTGATTTCGATGAAGAGTTGAGACCTCGAATCAAATCACACCTCAATTTCTTTACCAATGCTTTGAAATTTACTAATCTAAGAATGGCATCTATGAGGTTACACTTGGTCTCATTTAGTTTGTGAGCTGGCAGTAGCACAGGGTGGAGTATGAGACTCAAGAATTAATCAATAAATTAACAATTAACTAAATAAATACACACACACACACACACACACACACATGGCTTGCTGAGATAATGCATATATTAATAATTAACACAAAAATGGAATAGATTTGGATAAGATTTGGGATGCATTGTGAATAACACACTAAACATTATTATAAGTTTAATATCTTTTAATTATTAAATGATAAATTATTAGTACAAAAACAAAGTGTATTGGGCTTTTACACTCACAGGTGTCTTACAATAATGAGCTGAGTTAGATACAAGGTCTCATCTTTTATGATGCACTTTAATCATTTAACTTTAAGGTTATTACAATTAATATCTGCAGTTTATAATCGTGCTTGAATATGGTATACCATCTTTTCTGGGTTTGCTATGAGTTAAATCTTATAAGAATGCTAATTGACAAAATATAATTGATTTTGATTAACTTATATATAATAAGCAATACTGTGCTCCCTATGCAAATTATTATACAAACTAGATTTAATGCTCAGATCAATGTTGAACTGAATAATAATATGGAGTGATGAACTGGTGTTTGTAGCAAAACTTCTGATACTAAGACTACTTTAACTAAATAAAGATTGTGGCCTGAATGTATTATTAGTCATCGGATTCAGTACCAAGTACTTGGTTTCCTTGGACCGTATGACTTGCTGTCATAAAATATAAAAAAACATTTAGTTCAGGAGATAAGAACAGCTGAAAATATGGTTATAGATCCTCATGTTCCAGTTCTAGAAAAGTTGTCCGAACTAATAATAATGGGATTGCATTTCACCAGAAGCCCATTTACAAAGAAACATAGTAAGGTGTATTGCACTTGTGTGCTTGTAAAGACACATTCATAACACTTATTAAAATAATATTAATCTTAAAATTAAACTAGTGTGCTAAATACTTTAGTTCTATTCTGTGGAACTACTTTATCCTAGTTTACTTAATTAGCATACTTAAAACATGCCAAGAAGGATTTTATTAAAGTAATCTAGTTTAACAAGCTTTTCATAAACATTTACATACAATTTAATCTTAACTTTTATAGCTGATCTTAAATCTGGGTACCATAATATAGTTTGATGCTGATTCTATTAAACTATTCAATTATCTGATTTTGCCCCAAATATTTCAATCAGAATGACAACTTCGGCTTAAAATCGATATAGTTCATCCATAGAGAAATAAACAACATTAAGATGTTTTTTCTTTAGTCAAACTATAAAATATTAAATTAATATTTTATTAATATTACGAGATTTCTATCTTATTTAGCCAAGAATTTTATCAGAACATATTTAAGAAATACAACATTATTATATTGTCAAATGCTTTACTCTATATAATTACCAAACTCAATCTGGCAATTTTTAACGTGAAGGATTTTTATTAAATTCAGTCTCAAAACATTCTGTAATTAATGCATTCAAATTCAAAGTGAGAATGCTAATTACTTGCTTTACTTTCTCTAAATGGATCATTAAACTTTATGATATAGCTTTAAATATTGAGATACGAAAATACACTGATGACTGTCTTAAAGTTTGTGATGACAGCGTATTGGACTATTTCCACTATATATTTGAAATCTTTAATATTTTTTAAAAAATTAAAATTGTATTGATATCTTCTAAATCCATTCAACTATTAGTAACAGATTATTATAGAGAAGACAATGTTTTAAGTCGTATTATTTTAGTTTCTTTTTTTCAGATATTGCTTTCACAGAATAACCTAATTGATTAGAGCGTCACCTTAATTAAATAGTTAAAAATGTGGAGGTCACTAGTTCATTTCCCTTGCTAGCAATATCTGAAGAAGGTAGACAAATATTTGCTAACAGTTGAATATATTTTAGAAAGTATAAATAAGGTTTGAATTTTTCTAGAATGAAAATAGTTCAACATATAATTAAAATAAATAACACGAAGCAGTTGTTAAGAAATAATGATAAAATCTTATTGGTTGATTATAATATTATCAACTGTCTAGTTATCTCATCACATGCCTTCTAGATAGAAAACTTACCCCTACAATAGATACCTGCATTAACAAACCGCCTTTAATTTTAAAAAAATCTTAGTGGTAAAGATTTTTTTTTTTTACTTTATATGACTCTTAAATAATTTGTTTTTAACGACATAATATAATAATTACAAACAAATTTATATATATAGCTATAATCAAACATTGATTTTATTTTAATTAAATAAAACTGAATCTATATAAATTAGTCTAGTAAAATGATAAAAATGATAGCTGATTATTCTTCCGGAGTGATTCAAACTTTATGAGACTAAACTTTGCAATCAAATAATAGATCTTCTCTCAATCTCTTAATAAACAAATGATTAATCGACAAAATTGTTCAACTCAATATATTTTTGATATAAAGGTAATTTACTTTTAATAAAATAATTCTGTAAATAATAACGTAAACCTTTATATATTTGCTGTCATTTGTATGTGTGTGAGAGCGCACGAGATAATCTACAATTCAAAACCTCTATTAAAGTTATATAATATAAACAATACAATGAACATTGTTATAAACAATATATTAGATTCTTTATTAGACTATCCAGCGCATGTAAAATTCCCATTTATGTAAAAATCCATAATGGTTTAAAATGAGTAGAAATTATTTCGATCTGGTGAAGTTTGATGTTTGGCCACATTGAAAAGAGCATTTGTTTACATCCACGTTTGATTTGAGATTTGGCTTGAATAACATCAGTTGTCAAACTTGTCATTTGTATAAAATTAAAGTAACCTAGATAAATCATGTTGGAGGAGGAGGCAGTCTGATAAAGATGCCAGTACACTGGACATATATATTTAAAACTTAACCCAACCGGGAAAAATATGCAAAGAACTATCTTACATATTGATAAATCAATCCAATTCAACCGCAATGCTATTTATTTATAATTAATTGCATAGAAATAATCAGAAAAAGACAATTCATCTTAATTTTAATCTGTCATAGTTATATAAAAACGTATATTTAAATAAATCACAAATAATTGCAAAATTTAAATTAACTGAATTGTGTAATTGAAATTATGTGGCACCATTAACATCAAATATTATCTTTCCATTGCATCATTTAGATACTCAAATTTAATCCAGGTTCTACAGCTTCTCCAAATCATTCTAACAAACTTTTTTATTTCATCCATCTTTCCTGTACGTTGTCTTTTTCAACACTCCATCTATTATTATCACTTTTAGCAATATGTTCAGCTCGGGCTTAATTTCAATCTTTATTAATAATATCTGTTTGTTCTTTCAAATACTTTGCTTTCAATCCATTCTTAGTATTCCCAACATATATTTTTTCATATTTTATTGAATATTCTAAAATCTCTATATTGCTCTTATTTTAAGTCTCCAATCCTCATCTCCATAAATAAAAACTGATAAAACAGATCTATTAAAACTTATCTTTTCAAATACTTAGGCATATTTCCTTTTAATATTAAGTTATTTTTTACCAAAATATTCCATTCAAGTTTAATTCTCTGATTCATTTTATCCATTATGTTTTCATCTGTATATATATGTAATCTAATATATATGTAATTGTCAACTTATTCTCATTCATTGTTATGAATCTTTATATTTTTCTGAGAAATCCATTGAACATTTCTTTAGTCTTTTTAATATTTATTTTTGTTCCTATATTCTTATATTCATTTAATAACTCTTACTATATATATATATGAAAGCAGTCAACATGTAAACAATATCATAAACAATCAACAAACACAATCTGTTATCTAGGACCCTACATTAATCAACAAAGGTAGAAATCCACCCTTATCTATAGCCTAATAGCTTTATATAGACATCAAACATTGCAACTTAACTGCAGAGAGTAAAATTATTAATACAAAGAAGTTTAAATAAACCTCATTAAACAGGTAAAGATAACCTGTTCTGAAAGCAGACTAACAAATAGCCAATCATATCCTCAAATTGCACTTCAATATAAGATCATCTTGGTGGAATGGATAATGGCTAGATTAATTTTAAAAAAAAAATACAAACTTTAGGCATCTGATGTTTAGCTAAGCTAATAAAAAAATTATCTTCTTCTTTACTGTTTCTTAATAGAGATGATCTATTTAATAACCATCTTAGCCTACCTTTAACCAATATAATATTAAAAAGTCTGGCAGAAAGTTTCAATGGATATTATATCTTGTGAATAAGGAAATCATCATAAAAGTTTCTGATCTGTGTTACTTGTAGATCTATACAATTCCTTGTTGACTAAATTGTTCAGGTATTAGCATATACTTTATGCTCAAAATGTGGTGAGGTACTACTCTTTTGAAAAATAAAATTAATATTAGTATTCATTATATATTTTTATCAAAAATCTGCCTGTATGGATAAGTGGCATAACTGAATTGCTGTTGATTTGATGAAAAAAATCCATAAAGTTTGCACATGATAATGTGCAGAACATATTGTGAAATCAATATAGAGAAAATATCTATTTACATCTAACATTCAAATACAAGTATAATATTATACTTTTAAGCTAGATGTAATTAGAGGGGTTTGAACCCAGACTTGCAGTTTCCCATTAGTCATTCACTTCATCTTATACATCCTATACACATGACCACATAATGTGAAAAAGATAAATGATCTCCAATATATATATTTCATGCTGAACCAACATTCACCAAACCCCCTCTATTTACATCTAACACAATTGAGTTATTAATATGTATATATTGATTTTATTTTGGTTTTATAGGGTATATATAAATTTATTGCAAATCCATAAATAACTTTTATAGCATGTAAATAATTATATTAAGATTTCTGATTAAAGGCAAGAGAACTACATTCAAGTAGTAGTCAAGCATTGTTAGCCGAGAGGTCAGCACAGCCACCTGGCAAGCAAGTAGATGGTTGCAGATGGTTGTGGGTTCACCTCCTGGCCGATGCTATGACATATGGGAAAAAAACTACATTCAAGTACTAATACTTAATCATCATCTTTGACAGTTTGTTATTGTTTGCCACTCTCTTAACTTTACTACAATACACAATATCTATGGACACACATAAAAAGCAATAAATATGAATGTATACAATAAATTTTTTAATATGCTCAATATATATTTGTAATTGATCAGGTGTGTATATATATATATATATAAATCCATATATTAAAGCAAATTTTCTCAGAGATAAAAGACATTTAAAAACAATATATTTGACAATTTATTCTTACATATGTTAAGCATATAAAGTATCTTACAGATAACATTTGCAAATATAATATTATGTTCCCACTTAGCAGACTTTATTATCTAGTAATGGAAATTCAAATAGCTATTATACTATGATTTAGATTTTGTTTTAAGCAACATCTTTAATGATCTCTATTATTTTTAATGAATATCTACCTTAAAGAATTTGTATTTTAAACATAAAGAGTTATTATATATGGAGATATTTTTTGAAAAACTTAAAATATATTAAATAAAACTTAACATTAAAAAAAAGCACACTACACTGTTTTTGATAATGCTAACCAGATAGTAATGTTTTTTCCTTTCATTTTGATAGAAAGACTAATAAATTCTAATTCTAATAATTTATTACCATTTCATGCTCATAAACCAGAAGTATCTCTGGCTTGATGTCATCATGATCTACATTAAGATAATGTTAAGTATTTAATAGCACTGGCCAAATTGGATACTATCCCACAAGTTTATGATCTATGTAGCATAATAACAAATAAATTGACTCATCAAATCTTTCTATTAATAAAACTAATTAGAATGTTTCACTTTTCATAAAATAAATACTTCCATTTCTATTTTTATCTTTTTGTTACATTTTGATTTATTAATTATTTTATATAAAAAATTCTTAATCTAATTTTTGTTTCTCATATTCTGTATTCATTGGAAAAGTTCCATGAACAATGATTTTCAGCATTATATATATAATCTTTACAGACTCCAGTGATTTAAAAATTTTCTGATTTTAATTTTAGCATTTACTTTTCTATGATTTTTATTTAAATTTTGTAGATTGCTGATCTAAGATAAATTACCCCACACTTTTTGTAACTTCACGTTGCTGTGTGGTTTAGTGCTCTGGTAACATGACAGACCAGAATTCTCAGATCAATTTCAATTCTGGCATTCTCAGTGTTCAACTTTTTAAGAACGCCCATACAATTACACTTGATTTTTTTTAGTATTGATACTGAATGGGTTTTGTTCTGTGAATTTATTTAGAAAATTAATAGCCATATTTTCAAATAAAGTTAATTGAAAAACTTCAGTTGGGTTTTATAAAAATAACAGAAAAATAATTTTCATGCTATGAGTTCATCTGCAGAAAAATTTAAATATTCAAAAAGAAAATGAATGTTTAAAAATAAATTATGGATTATTCAAATACCATAATGTTTGGATAAACACAATAGATTCATTTTAGTAACCAAATTGAGATTTTTGACAATTTTCTTAGCTGGACATTATTCTATTACTCCACTAAACCACTCATGCAAATAATTAATCATTTTATATACATGTTTATAAATAATTTCATTACAAAATATACCCATTGATTAAATATTTTTTAGTTTCTAAAATATTATAAGTCTTATAATTATTTACAATTTTGGTTTGATGTTAATGTGATTTATTGTTGTAAAACCAAGAAATAAAACAAATAGTTGACATAAACTGATATAAAAGTTTCAGAAATTTTAAAAGCTATTTATATTGATAATTTATAAATATTAATTTATTAAGTGCATGGTTAGCATGTAAGTATATATATATATATATTTAAGGCTATAACCTTAATAGTATGTGCTTTGAGTGTTCAGTTTGCCACTAGAGGGACCTCTGCAAATCTTTACATAAGATTACAACTTTATAAAGATAAGAGTAGCCACTCTTATCTCCAACCTACTTTCTAATTATATAGGCAAATCTAAAGCATTTTGATTTGAGAGTGTGAAGCTGTTAAACTCTTGACTAATTAAGTCCACAATTTCTATTAAACACTAATGTTCACCAAGTCTTCTGAAGTATGAGTTAATGTTGAGATCTTGTAGTTAGAAATATTTTGAAACAATGTAAAGTTGTAAACATTAATTTATTAAGTGCATGGATGAAAAGTTTAACAGCTTTACACTTTCAAATCAAAATGCTTTAGATTTGCCTATATAATTAGAAAATAGGTTGAAGATAAGAATGGCCGCTCTTATCTTTATAAAGTTGTAATCTTGTGTGAAGATTTGCAGAGGTCCCTCTAGTGGAAAACTGAACACTCAAGGTGCATAGTATTAAGGTTATAGCCTTAAATATATATATTAATAATTTATACAATGACCAATTAAGTTCAACATAAGTAAAGCTCACTAAAGCAAGTGAGTTTATAATCATGCTAGATAAAAAAATTCCATGGCTACCTCTCAATAAAATGTAACATTCCCAATTGTAGTAGATTACCTCATGACATGTTAGATATTTATTTATTGCTGGAAAGTTCCTGACCTGAGCTTCAACAATGCTTGACTATTTTGATGAACAATGTTTCCATAAGTTAGAGTTCAGAAAATGTTTTTCAAATAGATAAATTTCTGTTCTATAAGTAAAGCTGTGTTTGACTGTTTTCATAGGGATTTCACTAATAACATCACATTTAGTGACTAAATGACTTGATAACTCTGATTATGTCATTCGTTATTTATTGCTTTGCTCTTTATTCAATTGATCAGTTATATTGTTTTCTGTTTATTTCTAGAGAATTTATAGTTAAATAAATCCATTATTGAGGATATGCTTAGATGTGTTCACAACAAATCTATAAACATTTTTATTTCCATAAACTTTTATTTATAGTTATTATTATTTATCTGTTTTTGTTTTCTAGTTTTTTTAAATATGTTTTTTCACACCCTTATATATTATTCATTTTATATTTTTGCTATGTAAAATACAACTTATTTTAGAAACCTCATAAATATATACGACATTTCATTTATTTTATTAATTTATTTTAATCATTACTTTTAAGTTTATCATTCTTGGTGCATTGTCAAATTCATATAATATTAATATCATTTATGTTTTTTATTACTTCTAAAAAACATTGTAAAAAGTAATAAAGAACATAAATGATATTAATATTATTTTTAAGTTGTTAATTTATTATAACTCGTACTTTTAAAATGGAAAAGTTTTGTGTTATTCGCAACAATATATCAAAGACAAAATTTTACATGTTTGCTTGTTAGGAAACAAATAAAAAAGCTAGTTTGAAAATCAATTTTTTTTTATCAAAACAAAAGTTGAAATTGATCATATTATAATTTTAGTTTTATTGTAGTGTAATTAATTTTTTTTTTTTTTCATTTTTGTTTTTGTGAAAAATAGATCATCCACAAATCCAAAAGAGGATGTGTATCATAATAATCTAAGAAATAAAAGTTTCTGTACAAAATTTGTGTTCTCAGTAAATAGTATTTCCGTTTTAGTGTGATAAAATTGCTAACACTTGCAATTAAGATCCAGATTTTGTGGTATCAGAAAACCCCTTGATGAAGTACAGACACAATAAGCATAAATTAGATTTAAATATTTGTTCATTTTCATGTAATCAAGAGTAATATATTGTATATACTTTTTAAAAAATTATGAAATAAATATGTCACAAATATTATTTGTTTAGCTCTCTGTCTAAGTAATATTTACTAAGGCATTAAACCTTTAAGCATGTGCGCTTGAAAATACCAAGGCAAGGACCTCTACAGGTCTTAACTAGAAGCTTTCTCTTTGGAAGAAAAGAGGGGAACCCTTCTTTACTTCAACCTACTTTCTATATAAATAGGTGAAGCTGAACCGGTTAGAACTGAGAGCCTGAAGCTATTCAATATTTCACTGATTACATCCACATTTCTTATTACACATTAATACTCGCGAAATCTTTCGATTTACAACGAGTCAATGGAAAGATCTTATAGTTAGAAATCTATTACGATAATTTAAAGTCTAAGAAAGCAAAAGATACTATCAACATGTAATATCATTTCATTATAATCAGAGCAAGTTTCTTGTCATTTTCTTATGGTAATTTTTTTAATATCTCAAATTCAGAGATCTATCATAAAATAAAGTTTCTTACACTCAATAAATATATTTAAATATTACAACATAAATAATTCGCCATTTTGAAAACAAAGTGAGTAGAATCTCACAATAATTAATTTACTTTCAAATATTGCAATAAATCAAAAATTATTTTTTGCTTTAGATGAAATTTAAAAAAAGGATGTAATAAGTGTGTGTGTGCGTGTGTGTATTTGTAATGTAATCCATCACTTCGTTTTTTTTTTTTTCAAAGTTTGCCATTGATTAAGATATTTATAACTTACATTGGTAACATCTTAAACTCTGAATCTAAGTAGATATATATCGGTTATACCTTGAGGCGATAAAACTCATTATAATTTAAAAGATAACCAATATAACTTATCATCTAATTAACATTTAAGAACAAATATTTTTTAAATTATTATTATAAAAATCATTTCTTTATATAATAAAACTTTTTTCTTGACTTTTTTTAAATTTTATTTTGCAAAGTAATTTGATTATAAAGTAATAAGAAAGCAAACACTAAAAAAGTTTTAAGAACATTTTGAAATATTATGATGAGAAAGCTGAATCAAAGGTATGCTATCGTATTTGTTTAGAATTAATGTTTTATTCATTGTTAAACGCTAATATGTGTACATTTACTTACAATAAATTCTGCCGCACATCCGTTATTTCTGCGTATTAAAATATTACATGAAATATGTGGTCCTTTTATTGATCACAAATTTGGCAAAAGAAAAATTTACTTCGAAAATGGCAATATTCGTTTTACATGAAAAAAAGTCACCTACTGTTGGAAATAACTATTTTCAGCCATCAATTAAATCACCAAACTGACATTTGATTACTGAAATATATATTGGATTCTTCTTAATTAATTTGTAGAAATAAAATCTTGATCTGCAAAAGACCGTTTTAAAATTATTTTAATTTTTCTTATAAATGTATATATAATATTTAAATATATGTATATTGTTCTATACTAAAATGTAATTATAAGTGACTTGAATTCAGACTTTCACGCTCCCTACATCTATTCAATCCATCTTATACAACTGGCATGCATGAACCACATACATGTAAAAAAGATAAATGATCTCCAATATATATATATTTCATGCTGAATCAGCATTCATCAGTGAGTCTAGATCACAATCTACCACACACATATACAATCATTGCTCAGTTTATATCATGATAGCAAAACTTTAAATTTTAATGGACAAGCTTCAATCTTTTGCCCTCCCCAACTCTTCAGTTATCCATTTCATTGAAAATCCAATGGACAAGCTTCAATTGTCTTTACTCTCCACAAAGCTTGTCCATTGAAGTTTAGAGATTTATTATCTTAATATAAAGTGAGCATTGATTGTATATATGTGTGAGAGATTGTAATTTAGGCCAATGGATGAATGCTGTTTTGTACAAAATATGCATATTGGAGTTTATTTATTTTTTCATATATATGTGGTCATGTGTGTCAGTTGTATAAGATGAATTGAATAGATGTAAGGAAATTGAAAGTCTGAATTCAAATCCCTTATAAATATATATATAATATTGGTGGAATTAATAGAAAGGAAATGAATGTGAATTGTTATTATGCTTTATAATTCTAGATTATAAGGCATTTATTTTTTTAAACATTTCTATAGTGATTTAAAACTTTGTAACTTTAAAATATAGATTCAGAATATTGTCCTAATCTGAAAATATTCTATAATGCATTAGCAGTGACTAGATGATATGCTGGCATCAAAAAGACTAACATTGGTAAAAGTTCATGATAGCATAATTCCAAATCTACCAAATATTTTGTGACAGTTGTACAAAGAATATTTTATGTTTTAAAATGGAAAGCTAAAGGTATGAAGATAAGTGAAGTCTATTTAAGTTATCTATATTTTTCAGATGTTGTGTTTGTTTTTGCAAACAATGCTTGAGAGTTTCAGAAAATGTTAGAAAAACTATTAGATAAAAGTAAGAAAATTGATGAAAGATAAATGCAAAGAAACCTAAACTAATATGGTGATAATTTTAAATCCCTATCTAGTAGTATAAATATCAATTTTCTCTAGAAAATATTATTTAAGTTGGTATTATTTGATAATGGTTTGACATAATAAATAATTGTATATACTGCTAATATTTTTATTGAATATATGGCAAATAATGCATCAATAGATTTTTTATTTTTACCTAAATACTGTTATATTTTCAACTGCTTTTAGAGTTCTTCTAATATCATATTCTAACAAAAGCACAAAAACCTTTTATATGTTTTATCCCAAGTTAATAAAACCTTCTAAAATTTAAACATTTTAATTAAATCTGTCTAGTTGATATAAAAACTACTTATAAACCAACAGTTAATTTATGCTATGTGCAGATTTAAAAATATTATCCTAACCACATTGAATAAATGTCAACACTGTGATGAACTTTATCAATCTTGAATCAACTTTACTAAAATTGAAATAAATCTCAGATATTCTAAATATGTACTTAGACATAAAGTGCAATATTAAACCTTTCTCAAATATATAATTTTACAATTGATAAGATTTATTAAGATTACAAATATACATTAAAATAACATTTGCAGTTATTACTTTGTTTTAACACATTCTGATTTGAGTAACTTTAGTTGGTAAAAAATAGCTTGATTATTTAGTTATTATTAACATTGTTGAACTCATTTTTTTGACTATTGATCTGGTTAAAGTTGAAAAAGTTTTCAGATTTTAATTGATCTAAAAAATGTATTTTCTTGCAGTTTGCTCATACTAAATTAACTAATCATTCATGATGATCAGAAAATAACTATTTAGTTAGTTGAAATTAGAAAATAATATTTTAAATTCTCACTTTCTACATTGAGTAACAATTTCTGTTTCATTGTTTGTTGATGACTGGCTTCCCTGCAAGGAATTATTTAAACTATATTTTATCTTGTATCTGTCTTGAAATTGTTCGTTTAAATAATTATGTTGTTTTCATTATATAAATGCACTTTTGTAAATAAATGCTTACTTAACCTAAAGAATCTTGCATTTATGATGAAACTATAAATATTTGCTGTGCTATTTTGAAATACAATTGTGATTGCATTTACAAAAGCTTCACAAAGTGTGCTATCCTTTATTAACTTGCTGACTACCATTTCTTCAAGTTATAATCTTTCAATATGATTAAGTCAAATAATTTTTTACTTTTGGTAATATATATATTCTAGCATGTGTGCATGGGTGGTGCAACTGTTATCTATTTTATATTAACACTTTATAGCTTTTGGAAACAGTTGCACCACACATGCACACATGCTACAATCTTTCAATGTATAATAACAGTAAACAAAAGATCAACCTTTAATCATTCACATGGTATATTCTTTAACCTTCCCATAATTCTGTGATCTTAACAACTTGCTGTTATTAAAAAGGATTCAAAATACAAAACAAAATTGCAAAGGTAATAATAATATATCAGCTTCCATTTTTATGACCTTAATAAATCATGTATATGTGGTTTTAATTTCAATTATAATAGTCTAAAAATATTGCAAACTGAAAGAAATAACAATAAAATGACAATAAAGGAAGCGATGCTAATATATAAATACAATCAGGACTTAATCAATAGGAAGGCATCAAACATTAAAATCATGGAATTATGGGAAACTTAATCTTTCAAAGTATTAGTTGACAAAGACTACAAGGATAGTCGAAAGCACTCCTAAGTGACAATTATATTTTTTGTACTTTATAAAAAATTTTATTTCAATAAAATTTTTATTAACAATAAATAGTGATTACATCCTGATAAAAAATAAATAAATAAATAAATTGTACAATAACATGATTTATATTAATGTTCTGTTTTCCATCTGGCTGGATTATGTTATGAGAATACATGTGGTTGGGTATAATGAAGAATGTTTGTGTAAAATATTAGACACTAAGAACTTGTTTAATGGTATTAGCATTTTTAATATAAGCATGAATATTTCTTTTAAAATTGCCTAATCTAAAATGCTGGGTAGGTGAGTTGATAATCATGAAGAAGATAGAGCAGGTAAAGACCAAGTGTCATCAAAGGCTTTATTGGAGGCAAGGAGCTGATCATGTTTCTTCATTTTTTTGAACATTTGATAAAACAATGGTATGATTTGTGGTGGGGGTAATTCTATGAGAGTTTTGCATCTCACTATCCATATGGCATAAAGGACAATGGTAGAAAGCCTTATTATTGCAAAAGTTCCATTATGAATGGCATTTTCAAGTGAGAAAATCATGTCAATTCTTATGTTGGAGTTGATGATGATTATATCTTTCAGTGTTTTAAGTCTTGGGCATCAGTGTATAATATGATCTATGGTTTCATCTTCATGAGAAAACAGACCACATATTGGGTCAATGCTAGAAAAACCTCTTCGGTGATAAAGAAACCAATTTGTTGGAAGTGCATTAAGATTAATTTTAATGATGAAGTCATTTTTTATTACTGTATTTATTAATATTTAATTATAAGATTACTTATATATTGCTTCAAACATTTGTTTATAATATTATTACATATATATATAAAACTTCTCTTTATTATTGAAAAACTTTTTTTTTCATTAATAAAATAAATAAATGCAACTAAAAAAATTGACTACAATGGATGTATTCTACATTAGTTTCAGTTTATATGAAGTTCTTTTTAAAAAAACCTTAACTAGAATGTCAGTTTAAATTGTCATAGAAATTTTAACATTTAAGTTTTCTTATCATAATAAATACAACTGCAACGGACATTTATCTCAATAGTTGTTTGTATAATATTGACTCAAGATCATAAAAATAGTTATTTCTCTAATATTTTTATGATATTTTCCAATTCTCAGAGATTTTACCTTTCTACCAATCCATAATCCTTTCAGAATATTTTTTATCCAATTCTTCTACTTATTCACTTTCATGAGCTTTTTTGGACACTCTTTTTTTCTTCTCTGTTAGTGTACAGTTGTGTTTTAGTAACCTATTCTGCCCCATGCTCTGTACATGTTCATATCCCATACCAATTGTTTTGTTCTGATTTAATTTATTATAGTTTATTCAATATCCTTTAATTCTCCAATTCTTTTATTATTTATTCAAGCTCACTTTAATTTTTTCTGTAGATCTTTGCTAACAATGCATTTTTGTAGCTATCAATTTTTTTATATCCTCATATATGATAGTTTTCACTTCATATTTTTTATATATTGACTTCTAATATGTTTTAATTTCATAATATTTTATTTATCATTGTTAGATATCTGCTTCACAATATGTTTCTATCTATTTTATAAATTTAACTATTGTTTTTGTTTTGTATGATCTTTTTGCTTATATATTATTACATTTTCCAATCCCTTGTCTATCTTCTAATATTATGTCTCATTATGTTTCTGCAATATTTTTTGTTTTTGTTATATTATTTTTAGACTTCACTTTTTAATATTCTTCTATTATTTTTTAAGCCATAATAATCAAATTTTGATGATCTTTTGTCAATATTATTTGATCAGTAACATGTCACAATATTGTAAAGTATCTTATTAACATTTGTATAATTTCTATTTACTTATATTTCCTTTTTATACATTAAAAGTTTATTCTATATATATTTTAAATAATGCAAGTAATAAGTAACATCCTAGTTTGAGTTTCTCAGTTAGTCTTATAACATTAGAGTCTTATTATACATAAATTATTGCATAATTTCTTAATATTCTTAATAAAAATTCGATTTGTGTTAATTAATTCCAGTATTTTCTACAATATTTTAAAAGAAATACTATCACATTCCTTTTTAATATAAACATATAAAAGATATAACTTCATTGTACTGCTATCTTTTTTTTTCATTTCCTGTATCACACAAAACAGATAGTCTATTATGGATCTTACATCTCTGAAGTCTATCTGTTCCTCTGCTTCCAAGGTTCTTTAATCATATTCAATTTTATTTTAAGGAATACCTTTCTATATTCAATTTAATGAATTAGTAATCACGTTTCATTTATAATTTTTGCAGTTTTCCTTTGATTTTTTTATGAATTATTTTATTATATGACATATTTCATTGGAAATCTTATACTTATTAATGCAATTTGGAGTTACTTAATAAGGTTTCAATTACCTTTTTATTTTCAGTTTCAATAATCCAAATGGAATTGTACCAGAACTAGAAGGCTTTCTGTTTGTTTAATAATTTATATGTCATTACTACTTAACCTTTTTTAATGTTATACATTATTAAATCATTTATATATTTTGTGCTGTATCTTCTCATATTGTACTCAGTTATCTGTGAACAATTATATTTCTCTATCTTAATCATTCTGTAGCCTTTATTGCTATTTTTTTTTACCTAAATATGATTCAATCTTTTGACAAAATCTTACCCATATTTCCTCCTTTTATAAAATGTTTTTTTCATACTTTTAATTGGTTTTTTTTATATTTAATTTTAGCTTTTATTAAAATATTAATAGTGTTAAATTTCTATTTATTTTGCTTTCCAGCTCATTAAATTTTACAAAACTACCAAGATTTCTCATTTTGTTTTTAATTTTTGCTTCATTGCAAAATCCTTTCATCTTTAAACCAATTTATTTACTATAAATATATGTTTAATTTATACTATATAATTTATTTTGATAAACAGTTATTTCAGTTTCTATCTCTGTTCCCATGCTTAGAATGTAAAAAAATGATATATTAGCACCCATTTACTTTTCTGAAATAAATAATAGTGACCCCAATTTTAACTCATACACAACTATGCTTTGTCTAAGACAATTTTTTTTATTTATATGTTATGATCAATATAGAAGAAACCATACCTTGTAGATAGTGTTATTATATGTTTAGTTAAAAATCACCTGTGCATATTACATCATATATAAAATCAGCTGATATTTTTGCTAATTAGAAACAAGAAATCGTTTTAATATAACAGAAAAGAGAAGACATTTGAAGAGTAATAATTATTGCTTAAAATGATTCTTTGTTGTAATAAAAGTTTAATTTATATCAATAAACATCACATGATCACCATTTCTTAGCATCCATTGATTACTCTAGTTTACTATGTGTGGCAATATGTATAGTGAGTTTTGCCTGTTTTAATTTATATCTTAAAT
The DNA here is from genome assembly GCA_028023455.1 of Epiperipatus broadwayi. Classification (NCBI taxonomy): domain Eukaryota; kingdom Metazoa; phylum Onychophora; class Udeonychophora; order Euonychophora; family Peripatidae; genus Epiperipatus; species Epiperipatus broadwayi. The sequence goes on along the minus strand of JAQFVV010012434.1, from coordinate 3,371,217 downwards.
ATAAAAAAATTATCATGTCTAATTCTCATTTTATGAACTTAACATGCAAATCTTTGTTAAAGTATTATAAAATAATGTTATTGTACTAAAATAAAAGTGCTTAATAATTAAAGTAAAAGACAAAGTTTTACTAAGTAATATTTATGCCTTTTCTAAAAGCTGAAACAAAGGAATGTGATTGAAGATATTCATTATCTTATTATATTATATTATCCAACTAGGTACATTTCTATGAGATGCTCTATTTGAAGAATTGTTACTAACCAGGTCATATCACAGTTAATTTTCTGAAGAATAAAGTTTCCATGTTACAATACTTTATTAAGTTATCATATCGATAATCTTTTAACAATCTATCTTATCTCAAGTAGTGGCTAGAAAAAAAAACATTCAAAAAAACACCCACCAATATTATCAACGATTTTATAACAGAGATTGTTAAGTTTAATGGAAAAAAATTGAAAACTGTGATGTAGGACAACAAAATATAGTAACACATTATATGAAATTAAAAATATTCGATTTTTTATTATTTGAAATAGTTTTTTTGTTGCAAATCTTGTCAACAAAAATCCAATAATTTTTGCCATCCCACAAACTAGAATGTTGTCATGTTAGTCCAATGAAAAAGAAGATAACTTTCATTTATTAGACGATCAAATGTCATTCCAGATAGTGTAAACCCAACAAAAGAATACAGCAGCATAAAGTAATGCAAAAATAAAAATGAATTTCTAATGGCTCTGATGATTTTAAGAAAGTGAGATATGATTAAAAAAAAAAACCTTTTTTAATAAAAAGTTGTTTTTATTAATTTTTATTTTTTGAAATTTGTGATTCTCACTATAAGAAGTCTTAATGCATGGCTGAAAGTTCATATACTTTTCAATTATTGTAAAAGAATAATATTTGATACATTAGTATTGCTGATTGCCTCACCACTTGTTTAAAATGTTATAAACTTTTGTATGTTTATAGGAAAGATGATTCCTATGATTATACTCAACACCCGTTGATCTCTAAAAAGCTTAATGATTGCAGGTAAAACTAAGATTTTCATCAAATTTGTAATCAGAATTAGAAATAGCAGATTTTCATACAATAGAATAAGCAAATTAGTTTTATAAATATTCAGATTATATTCTTATCTATTATGTAAAATATCTAATGGCAAAAGGACTGATATAATCAGTAATATTCTTCATCACATTCTCATAATAAAATAATCAAAATATTTAACAATGATTATAATAAACTGCATGATTTTGTTGAAAAAGGCCAATTACACACTAACATATTGAAATTTAGAAGACATATCTCATTGACTATACTAATTACATATGGAATACATCCTTAAAATACTATGTTGTTTGTTAGTGAAGATATTCTTTCTAGCTATCAGGTGAACAATATAATCTTATAAAACTACAAAATCTAAAATTAATATTACAATATATTAAATTGTACATTTGAGTTTTATATTTTTTGCATTAGTGATGAATAATATAGATTTAATCCTATAATGTAGATTAGTTGTATGAAATTACATTAAAATTCAGTAAATTAGTATTATTTTTGGTTAATATTTATTAAATTTTCTCTGTGGAATATTTGTCAAAAAAAAAGAAAAATAGAGAAAGAATAAAATCAAAAGGATTAGAATAAAATAAACCATAATTTCTTAATTATAGAAAATATTCTTATATATAATTCATTTTTAAACTGACTTTAATAACAAATAAATATCTATATATGTAGATATACACTATTAATCCTCTCTACACTATTTAAAGCATAGAATATCTATATATGTAATATATTCTATACACTTTAACTAAGTTAAACCATGTATATATATATATACCTTTTCAATGAATATGTTAAAAGTATATATATATGTGTGTGTCTGTGTTGAATTAAATATTTCTCTGAATTGTTATTATAATAAAGAATAGAAATGAGAAGATCATATCCATGTAAACAGAGTTAACATTTAAATCTTGATGTTGCAAAGAAGTTATCAATTACTACTAATTGACAATCTTTGAAACTAAACAGTTTTCTCATTAACTTATAATTGCTCTTTTATTGGAGTTTTTTTTTGTTGTTGTTGAAGTAAAAGTCAGTGAAATAAACTTCTAGCTTAAATGTGCTGTGATATTTAATACACTGTTTTAAGTATCAGAGCTGTGATTAAGTGAACAAAATTTAAATTGCTATAATTTAGATGGCTTAAGATGGATAATAATGGTTAGTATCAAATTTAAATTAGCAGAAAGTCAATGCATTCTAACAGAATTCAGCTTAAATTTTATTCTTACTGGTTCCTTACTGAGTTTAGAACTGGGAATAAAATAAAAGTTGTTTTATTTTCATTCATTGAATCACAATTCTAAGTCTGGAGAGTGTTGCATTAAATATAAGACTGTATATAAGTTATGAGTTTATCTCTTAGAATATATTTCATATTATTGGGTGATGTTTAATTTACCAAACTCAATCTTGCCATAAAATAATTAAACAAATCCACTGCATTTCATTTAATAAACTAAAAAATATAATGGATTATCTATTCTTTATGCTTTTTAATGTAAATAAAGAGCTATTTTTTCTCTAAACATGTTTGAATTTTGGATTGAAATTAATATTGATACCAAATGTAAATAGGATGCAATCAACTATGAATTCATATCTTGTATATTAATTAGGTAAAGTATGAAGACAGGGTCCTATTTTTAATAAACCCTGCATTAATAATAAAATATAAATCAAATAATAAATATTAAACAATAACTTTGCTAACTAAAGGTCCATCTAGCCATGAAATAATTAAATAAATTCACAACACTAGGTTTAGCAAATTAAAAAATATACAAGACTTAATATTCTTTGTGCTTTTCTATTTACATATGTAACTATTTGCTATGGAATGATATTGTTTAATAACCATCATTTGTATGTATTTAATTATTTTGAATTGTTAAAAGTGAGACACTATTTTTATCCTCAGCCTAATAATGATTTTATATTTTATCATGCCATGTATCAATATTAATTCAATTCTAAAATTATAACATATTTATTACATTGAAAAGAATAAAAAACCGACAGCCAGTTTTATTCTCTTAGTTTTCTCAATGTAGTGTAATGTATGTGTTTAATTATTTCATGGTTAAATGGAGTTTTGATTATTTCTATTCTATTTATATATGCATTTAATTGCTATGGTAATCTGTTATTTAATATATATATATATGTGTGTGTGAAGTTCTTGTATAAAACAGGTAAAACTCACTATACGTATTGCCACACACAGTGCTAGAGTAATCAATGAGTGCCAGAAGGCTTGTGCATAAAATCCCCATCTAGTGTCTACTCATCCAATATCCCCAGACTAGTTTCTGGCTTGTGGCCTTCATCAGTGAGGACCCTTGGATCTGAGAGCATTGCACCTAGATCTTGGGATCTAATGCAACCCTCCAGCAGCCACCTTTTATCTCCACTTAACTACATTAGATCCTAAGATTTAGGTGCAATGCTTTTAGATCCAAGGCTCCTCACTAATGATAGCCACAAGCCAGAAACTAGTCTGGGGATATTGGATGAATAGGCACTAGATGGGGATTTTATACACAAGCCTTCTAGAATCCATTGATTACTCTAGCTTGCTGTGTGTGCCAATACATATAGTGAGTTTTACCTGTTTTAACAACAGTTGTACACAAACATAAGAAGTGGTGGTCATGTGATGTTTATTGGCTTAAAACCAATCCTGCCTAATAGGATAGTGGTGGCTATGGTTATTACAGAACCAAAGATACCAAAATGTATGGGTGCTGAACTGAGTTCAGAACCATATGACTATATAAGCTAATGGGCTTGGATTGAAAACATTAAGGTGTTGTCAGTTTAAGACTCATAGTTTTGTAGTTACATGGAAATAAAAGGTGTCAGCTGGAGGGTTGCATTAGATCCTAAGATCTAGGTGTAATGCTCTCAGATCCAAGGCACCACAAGCCAGAAACTAGTCTGGAGATATTGAATGAGTAGGTACTAGATGGGGATTTTATTTACGAGCCTTTTGGCATCCATTGGTTACTCTAGCTTGCTGATTATGGTAATACATATAGTGAGTTTTGCCTGTTTTAACAACAGTTATACACAAGCATAAGAAGTGGTAGTCATGTGATATTTAAAATTCTTATATATATAAGAATATATTATAATATATATAAATACTATAGATTTATATGTAATAAAATAAATTCTACAAGAATATGTAGATAATTATCAACTATTATGGCAATAAATTTTCATTTAAAACAATATTTATTATTTTGCTATGCCAAGCTTTCCATACAGTATATCTTTGTCAAAACACAACTAAAGTCAATATTAGTAAATATATTAGAATATCTTCATGCATATAAATGTACATTAAACTAGTCACTGACTGTAATAGATTTGCATATTTGCATGTATAAATTGGCCGAGTAATTGGCTATGTCATTGGATTAAATGACCAGTGCTTATTAAAAGGAATGCTATTGGCACTTATATTTATGATGTATGTGCCATGTTTCTTTTACTTTTTATTTTTCAAAGCAAATGTTAGGTTTAAAGGAATAACTAGATTTTCTCTCATGGTCTGCATATACTGAGGTTTAAGCACTCCTGCATTTATAACAGCTAAATGCAACAGCACTTAAAGCTTAGTACTTTAGACCATGAGAAAAATCTAATGATTCCTTTAAACCTGCCAATGCTAAAATTATTTGGGTAGAAAATAATAATAAAATATAAAAATTAAAAGAAGCATGGTGCATAATTAACTCTAAGAACTCAATAAATATAAGAGTCAATAGCATTCTTCTTTGTGAGCACTGATCATTTAATCCAATGACATAACCAACTGCTAGGTCAATTTACACATGCAAATATGTATATCTATTATAGTCAGTGACTAGTTTAATATACATTTATATGCAAGAGGATATGCTAATATATTTGCTAATATTCACTTTAGTGATGCTTTGACAAAGATACATCATATTGAAAGCCTGGCTTAGCAAAGTACTGAAAATTGTTTTAGAAGGAAATTTATTATTGTAATAGTTGATAATTATCTACATACTCTTATAAAATTTATTTTATTACATATATCCATTAGAAACCCCAGTCAACACTTAGACAATTCCAATATAGATAACAATCAACAATCTCAAACTCTTGTCAAGGCAACATCCTTTTAATAATACAGGTCGAATCCCACCTTTATTTATGGCCTCATATATTTATATACTCGACCCACCTTTATTTATGGCCTCATATATTTATATAAACACTAAATATTGCAACTTGTCCACAGAGATTGAAATTATTGGTACAAAGAAACCCATCTAGCTTTGAACATTATTACACTTATTATTTAAGTAATACTTGAAGTGCAATTTGAAAATTATAATTGTGATTTGTAATGTCATAATTTACTATTTATTAGTCTGCATTCAGAACAGGTTATATTTCCCTGTTTAAAGAGGTTTATTTAAACTTCTTTGTATCAATAATTTTAATCTCTGTGATCAAATTGAAATCTTTAGTGTCTATATACATGTATAGAATCATAAATAAAGGTGGAATACCACCTTTGTTGTTAAAAGGAGATTGTCTGGACAACAGTTTGAGATTGTTGATTGTTATCTATGTTGGATCTGCCTAAGTGTTGACTTGGGTTTCTAATGATTACTTATAAACCCATTTAGCCTTCAATATTATTACACTTATATATAAACATTGCTGAATTAAGAACATTTTCTGCTATATTATAGGATAAGATATGGGTTCATCAAAGGTTAAGTTCTGTTTGCAATGCAAATAAACATTTTAATATGCTCTCTGTATTTCTGTATCACTGTTATAAATGTAAAATATTATTGGCCAATTCTTGCATGGGCAGAGATAATCAGATTGTGTATGTATTCAACCATATTTCTATTTTTTGACTTTTTTTTCAAACTATTTGAAACTAATTTTTTTGCATAAGAATTAATAAAATTTATCCAAGTACTATTATGAGAACTAAATTTCAAGACCTCTAACCTTTCACTGATACATTTAAGAAATCTAAGTATACAAGATATTAAATTCTAATTCCAATCTTCTTTGCTTTTTGATGATGAGATTTTAGTCCTGAAAACACAATAGTAGATATACATTTAAAGTTATATACAAGCATATATCATCTTCACAGTTCACCAAGAGGGGTTCCTTGACTGCAGACATGGTATCCCAATTTAAGTTTACAATTGATTACATCAGAACATCAAGGAAGGCTGGGCCAATTACCATCCAATTAGATATCTTGGCAGCATTTGACTCAGTCAGAATAAATATTCTGCTTGAAATTCTAACCAGATACTCAGTCCCTAAGGTGTTTATCACAATAATAGAGGACCTTCTGATGAACAGGGAAATATTACTGATGCTCAATGGAAAGGTTTCCCCAGGATTTAAGACCTTTCTTTCTATCCCACAAGGCTCCCCACTGAGTGCTCTCCTATTCATCATATACATAAACCCTTTTTTTGAAAGTATTAAAACAAATATCCCAGTAGTGAAACAAATATCCCAGGACTGTATATTCCTCCAATTAAGAAAATAGTTAAACATCTATCCTATATGGATGACATACTGATGATTCTCCCAATTGAAAAACAGATGAATACTCACAATCTTATGGCCTCAAATTTAATCTGAGCAAGTCTACAGCTTGGAAGTTGATCTCAGGACAAATGGTTGCCTTGAGATTTGTGGCCAAGCCACAGCACTTCCTTGGGTTCCCAATGCACTTCTCATCACTCTCAATGAGGAACAATATCCAACAACCCCTGCTAGAAGCAACCAAAAAGATAACTGCTTATTTATCTGGAATATATTTTTCCATTTATGGCAAAGTCACACTTCTAAATATGATGGTGTTGAACAAGTATCTTCCTGTGATTAAATCCACCAAATGCTTCATAATGAGGATTGCATCTCTATGTTCTGAAGGAAGAAAGGCATAGCAATAAGCTATAGATGGATGCAACAGCCCAGAGCAATTAATGGAATGGGTCTTCATGACATATCTACCTTATGGTTCCAAAGTCTTTTAATTTCTTTTTATAAATTAAAAATTAATCAAGAGAATGAAGAAATCCCTAAACTCATTATTCCAAAAAACTGGCCTCCACCAACATGGAGAAGAAACTGGATGAATTTTCAATTAAATTGATAAAGACACATTCCAAAACAATTTAATATACTGACAAACCTTCAATATGAAGGTCACTGAATTAAAGGACCACCTTGACTCCAGGCCTCTCAAATGATAAATTAATAAAGAAATTCAAAAGATGGAGCTTGAAATCCAAATATCTGAATTATCTAATAAAAGTCAATGCCAATGCATTATCTACCAATGAGTTTTTGGTTAATAAAAGAGGATACTCATGAATTGAATCAATCTGCACAATTTGTTAAAGAGAAGATGAAACCATTTCAGGTTTGGATGTGTTCGGCTAATGCAGCTCAAAAAACATTAATAAGTTGGATCAAGGTAGATAAAGCCAAATTATCTAATCTGAAAGACAGTATCAGAAAGGGATCATACCCAGAAATTAGACTGATGCTAATTCTAAATCATTTGATATGGCTTACTAGATGTACACTAGTGTTTAATTCTGATAAATTTGATCCTATTGCCTTCATGCAGAAAAAATTAAAACAGACAAAAACAAGAGATGAACTGATAATTCGTGAGATCATTTTTTCTATGACATGGGACATGTTGGATTAATACTCACAATGTCCCCAACCAATGGTAGGATGTTTCAAAAAGGGGAAAGAGAAGAATAAAAGGTAAAAGTCCGGCAATTTCAAATGAAAGAAAATAAAATCATATCAAATAAAATATATCCCAAAGATCTACGCAGCAACTGCACCAAGGCAAAGAGATAAAGAGACTGATGATTAAATGATAACATGATCAGCCTGGATCATATGTTAGAATATCATAACTGCTAATGTAATAACATAATTATAATAAATTATTTGAAAAAAATAAAATAAAGATACATTTAATAGAATAAAAAATGTTAATTATAATATCCAAATTTAATAATGTAATTGATTATGAATCTTTGTAATATTGAATTTGAAATAGGAATTTCAACTCAAAAAAAGATTTTATGTGTATGCAGCCCTATTTAATAACCCCTGTATCCATCTTAAAAGTAGAAACTTAAAAAAGGTGATTTAAAAGGGCAAGTATTGCACAATATGGTTAAATAATCATGCCATGTAAAATATTCATGTAATGATACAAATAGTATAAAGTGAGTAAATGGAAAACTAATGATAAAAAGTAGATGCAAATAGAGTTAGAACTTTTTTGATTTGAATTCTTTAAGATGTGAAAAGAAAGCAATATTAGTAGCTAAGGAGTTATTAAGGTTGATATAACTGTTTTAATGCACATTTAATCAAATAGCTAGGTCACTAGTTTTTTCAAAAAGATGGATTACTAATTGAAAAACAACTATATGTTATTGGATTAGCTGTAAATTCTAATTTCATTCTTTTATTCTTGGATTTTTCAGATGTATCAATAAAAGGCTACTGATATTAAAACTTATTACAGTAAATTATTTCCATCACCTAGTCAAATTATGCCCTGTTTTTAGAAAATTCAATTTTTTTCAGTGCTTTTTTAAATTTATTTAGTTATTGGTAATAAAAGCTTCAGACAATTATTAAAATTTGTTTTCACAACAATTTTTTTGTCAATTTTACAGTGCTTATACACAGAGAGTTAAGTAAAAAAAATGCCTTTCTAAATAATGCAATTACATCATCATCATTAAAAGATCAAAATTTTCTTTGTGAAAGTTTTTAATGCATGTGTTGGTAAACTTTGGCCGAAAATTATGTGAAATAATATCACAACCATCTCAAAGGGTCTACCTTTATCGAGTTTTTGTACAACATTTGTTTAAACAAAAAATTTAGTATAAAGACTTCTGATAGGTCCATATTTAAGAAAATGACATCTAATAGACTGCACTACACTTAGAAGTAATAATGCAAAATATATTCATGTACTAATATAAGTATATACAAATTCAGACTTTCACATATCATAAATACAAGTTTCAGAAGAGAAGTGCATTGAACATATTCCTATTTTTTTAAAAAAATAGAGATATTTGATATTTATTTTTAAAACCAATTATTATTCAGGATAATATTTCTACAATTTTTATACCCTAATGTTGCTAATTTGAAGTTTGAAGACTATTATATTATTGAAGCATGGAATCCTCCAATAAGAAATATGTTGTGGATTCGAATAATTTTTTTTTGTATTCATTAAAAAAAAATTCTAATTTTTTTTTGATAATGAACATATTTAATTATTTGATTTAAAACATGAGAAGCTTCATAAGCAATATAATAAATTAAAGTCAAAAGTTCAACAATTGATAGAAACATTTAAAAATTATTGCTCAATAAAAAAAAGTCAATCATTCACCAATCAGAGTCCATTTAGATCTTTTTTCGTCATATTAAAAGTAGTCTATTGATTAAAATAGTAAGTTCATATATGGCAATTCAATTCTTTTATATAATAATAATATGTTATCATTTATCTATCATAATTATATAATGGAATATTTCCATTATTTAAGATAATACATAGTACAGGCTTAAACCTGCATTTATATATGTAATATATGAGGGATTCGAACTCAGACTTTCACACGACCCACTACTCTCAGTGCCATCTCATATTGCTTACCCACCTGATCACACATATGTTGAAAAGATAAATAATCACCAATATACGTATTTTATGCTAAATCAGCAATCATCAGTTGGTCTAGATTACTATCCTCACACATATATACAATCAGTGCTCAGCTTTATATTATGATAGCCAATCTTCATACTTTAATGGACAGGCTTCAAACTATTTCGACTCACAACTCTTCAGCCTTCCATTTCATTAAAAATCTAATGATGGAATGTTCAAAGCCCTTGTTAGTGCCAAGGTTGTCATCCTACCCATGTTGACATATTAGTCATTCTGATCCCTCATGTACAGGAGAATAATCCATTTATACATACATACATGAGGAATTGGCAGACCTTTTACACACTATTTATATAAATTTATACATTGCATAGGCTTAAACCTGCATTTATATATGTAATATAAGCGTGATTCGAACTCAGACTTTCACACGATCCACTACTCTCAGTGCCATCTCATATTGCTGACCCACCTGATTACACACATATTGAAAAGATATATATTACATATATAAATGCAGTTTTAAGTCTGTACAATGTATTAATTTATATAGTGTGTAAAAGGTCTGTCCATCCCTTGCATATGTATATATAAATGGATTATTCTCCTGTAAATGAGGGGTCAGAATGACTAATATGTCAACATGAGTAGGATGACAACCTTGGTACTAACAAGGGCTTTGAATATTCCATCATTAGATTTTTAATGAAATGGAAGGCTGAAGAGTTGTGAGTCAAAATAGTTGAAGCCTGTCCATTAAAGTATGAAGATTGGCTATCATAATATAAAACTGAGCACTGATTGTATATATGTGTGAGGATAGTAATCTAGACCAACTGATGATTGCTGGTTTAGCATGAAATACGTATATTGGTGACTATTTATCTTTTCAACATGTGTGTGATCAGGTGGGTCAGCAATATGAGATGGCATTGAGAGTAGTGGGTCGTGTGAAAGTCCGAGTTCGAATCCCGTATTATTTTAGATAAAAAAATTTCAGAAAAAATTCAAATTATATATATGCTTCTAAAGATGTTCAAATATTGGCACATATGTTAGCCTAGAATACAATGTTGTAAATGATATTTTTCTCCTCTCTTTTATAGGTTTGCTGGCTAACCAGTAAATAATATAGAAATAAAATTGGTGATCTTTAAATTAGTGATTATTGAAAATTAGTGAGTACTAAATTTAAAATGACACTCCAATCAAATTAGATGAATGTGCTAAATCTCTAAAAATTTATACAGTTAGAAGACAGTTAATATATTTAGAAAGGTGTAGATAAATAATGAATTTTTCTAAAAATATTTAAATTTTTATCTACATGATAGAAGTAATCCAACACATAATTACAAGAAATACTATTATCCCAAGTCTTATAATCATATATATCAGAAGGGACTTGAACTCAGACTTTCAAGCTCCCTAAAGCTATCCACTCCATTTTATACAACTGATACAATCTTCACTATATGTATTTTATGCTGAATCATCACTCATCAATTGGTCCAGATAACCAATTCCCACACATATATACAATCAGTGCTCAGTTTATATTAAGATAGCAAATCTTCAAACTTTAATGGGCACACTTTGATTTTCCCCATGCTCCAACTCTTCACCCATCCATATCATGAAAATCTGAGGATGGAGTGTTCAAAATCCTTGTGGTAGCATGTTCATTTTAAGTCTTTCTGATACCTCACTTATAGGATCTTAATACATCCATTTAAATATACAGAAGAAGGATAGGCAGAATACAGGCTGAATATGTAATATTTAAAAACACATACATTGTGTATATTAAAGTTACTGTAATTATGAGGGTTCTGAATTCAGATTTTCAAGCTCTCTACTGCCATCCACTTTATCTTGTACAACTCATAAACGTGACCACAATTTAAAAAACATAAATGATAGTCAATATACATATTTTATGCTGAACCAGCATTCATTAGTTGGTCCAGATCACCATCTCCCACACATATATACAATCAGTGCTTGGATTACATTAAGATGGCATATTTTTAAAATTTAAAATAAATTATTTATTAATAATATGCTGATGCATTATGGTGAAACTTATTATGTAACAATTTGTAGGCTTTTGTACATATATTCTGATTTACAGATTTATTATATTTTGTCCTCATTATTAGCAAAGATCAAATATAGGACTTACACACCTAAAATGAGTTACATCTAAGCCAACCAAGAATGTATAGAGATAAGGATGAAATTCCTCAGTACCTTGATAAAAATGATTTAAATGCCAGATAAATACATGGTTAACTACTACAAATGCTTTACTAAACATACTACAAATTACAAACCAAATTTCATTTTCAGATAATTAAATAAAGCAAAAGGAAAATTATGATGGCATAGTTCATAAAAATGCACTTACTTTTGAAGGCTAATAAAGGATCTAGGACTTTGTCAGTAGTCAGAAAAAATAAGGAGAATGCGCTTCAAGAACAAAATATTAAATGGGAATTGAATTAAATAAGAGAGAGATAAGCTATTGCCTTGAAAGTCAAAATAAGAGTCATAGATCACATGATCCAATTCTCTTAAGCTTGTAAGATATAAACAATGATCATAGCCAATTGCTCAACAAGCTTTGCAATAAATGCTTTGCCAGAGAAAGCATTTAAAATATCTCTGTAAGGAACCCTCCCCAAATCTCTGACCATGATTTCATGCTTTGGAACTCCTTCAGAGAGGCATTAGGGTAGCTTCAGACACTAGATCTAAAAATACCAACTCAAAGCCAGCATTTATCTAAAAGTTATCTACTGAGTGAAAAATATGAAATTTTCAGATACCTACATGTCTTCAAACCCAGCTATCCAACTCAAATAGCTATATAGAGCTGAGAGATCTTGAGACATTTCATATATTAGTAGTCTTAGCATTATAACATCACATAACACTTAAGGCAGAGACTATAAATAGTCAAAATAAGAGTCATAGATTACATGACCCCAATTCTCTTAAGCTTGTTGAGCAATTGGCAATGCTCATTGTTTATATCTCACAAGCTTAAGAGAATTGGGTCATGTGATCTATGACTTATTTTGACTATAGTTTCTGCCTTAAGTCTTATGCAATTATATAGTGCTAAGACTACTAATATATGATGTGGCTGAAGATCTCTCAGCTCCAAATAGCTATTTGATAGCTGGGTTTGAAGACATGTAGGTGTCTAAAAATTTCAAATTTTTCACTCAGTAGATAACTTTTAGAGAAATGCTGGCTTTGGGTTGGTATTTTTAGATATAGGATTTGAAGCTACCCTAGCACCTCTCTGAGGAATGCCAAAGCATGAAACCATGGTCTATGGTTTGGGGGGATTCCCGGCAGATATATTTTAAATGCTTTCTCTGGCTAAGCATTTATCACAAAGCTTGTTCAGCAATTGGCAATGCTCATTGTTTATCTCAAAAGTATATGCAGATGAGGATATGTACACTAGCAAGACAATAAATAATAACAGAAAGAGATCATGATACTATCTATTTTAGAAAATAAGCTGGCAAAATAAAGAAAGACTAACACCTCCATCTCAAAATAAACTGGTATAAATAAGCATCCTTAAACAGAGATAAATCTACTATCTCTAACAAAAACTCTATAGCTAATAGATGCAAAAGATGGTAAATAATAGTAATATGGCTTCATTATCATTAGGAAATAAATAAGCATAAATAAATAATAGACACACCTACTTATTCAGTAATTTCAAAATATACAAATATAATAGATTGCTATTGTGGGAACCTTAAATTAAAATATTTCAAAATAGCATATAAAATATAAAATAATATCCACCTGATATAAAACATGGTGTGCAAAAATCATAAATACAAGTAAAATTTACGATTTTACCATTTAAAATATCCAATAAAACAAAGTCCTTCTATTTTCTTTAATCATTCACCATTAGACTGGAACATGAATAGGCATGTTTGGCAATAAAGTCTTGTGGACACTAAACATATCCATCATAAAATGCAATATAATTATATCAAAATTTAGAATGCTTCTTAAATATCCTTAGTAAAATTTTAAATAGTTATGCTAGCAAGTAATAGGATACATGTATAGTCATTTGTTGACTACTTAAACATCCATGGGTTTTGTGGTATATATTTATTAAGTTGCAATAAATATTACTCAGTATTTAAATGCAAGTTTCTAAATTAGTTTATCATAAATATTATCTTAACTTGTAATAAATAAGCATTTTTCAGGAAAATATTTTTTAAATTACATTTATTCAAATTTATAAATATTCACAGGAGAAAGATATTTATTTCAAATGTTGCATTAATAACAATAATCTCCATAGCAAAGCTTAAGGAGAAAACAACTTGCAGGATTTTTTTATTACTGCAGAAGTTTATAAAATTTTTAAAATACAAGAAAGTCATTTAAGTTCAATTAAATATAATGTCTTTTTAAGGTATACTTTATATTTTGTTTTGATGAAATGAATCATTTTCAATTCTTCATTGTCTTTATTAAATAATTTGAATAAAATTTGATTATTTTATTATCCTAAACTGTGGAAGTGATTACTTTCCTTCAAATAGAGAAAATAAAACAGCATAATAAGTGAATTCTATTCAGGTTTTCATTAACAATAAATAATGTATTTTATTAAAATAACAGCGCAAACAAAATTATTCATTGAAGCATAATATTATTATTAAGTTAAATATTTCTTTTATATATTTAAAATAAATTTTATAAACATCTAATAAAACATACTAATCCTAACCAAATATAGTATTTATCCTGCGAATTAAAAGTTCTTTATCAGAAATAAGACTTTCACACGACCCACTACTCTCAGTGCCATCTCATATTGCTGACCCACCTGATCACACACATGTTGAAAAAAATAAATAATCATCAATATAAATATTTCATGCTAAACCAGCAATAATCAGTTGGTTTAGATTACTATCCCCATAAGTGTGAAAATCTGAGTTCGAATTCCGCATATATTACATATATAAATGCAGGTTTAAGCCTGTACAATGTATTAATTTATCAGAAATAAATTAGTTATGGATATTGCCATAAAATGAGTGTTTCAAATAAAATATCAGGAAATCATTAATATTTTTAATAACATCATTATTGCCACTAAGAATTTTAAATATATTGTAGCAAATTGAAATTTAAAGTAGACATTCAAATATGCCTTAAAATTAACAATAATTCTTGTGTCATTATAATAATAATAATAATAATAATAATAACTTTTGAAGTTTCCCAGTGTGTAAATTTTGAAAGGTAATACTTTGAACATCATAATAATTAAATGGTATTACCAATAAGGCTGGCAGGGATGAAAACTTTAGTTATTTGGAGTTTAAATTCAGACAAGTGTGCTCAAATATAACCTAAAATATTTAAGCTAAGAAATAATAAAACTTAAAGAAAATTTTAAAATACTACAGCTACAAATTAAACAGATAAAGTGAAGTGAGAAATGTAAAGAAGTTATAGTAGTCAGGAGTCAATTTTACTATATTTATAGCAGTAGTCATGTGACCATTTTACAATACCTCATTAATTTTTTAACCTATAATCTCTTCCCTGATGAGTTTAAATCCCTGATCTAATTTAACTAGAGAATGTTACCAAATAAAAATTAATTAATTATTATTCAATGTTTTTTTAAATACAATTTTATCTTGTCTAGACAAACAAAAATCAAATTTACTTCCTGGTACAATAAAATAATTACTTAAAATTGCAGACACCAGGATAAAAAAAAAATTACATAATATTTAATTCATTTATTAATCATTGTTCTAACCTAAACAAGTTTCTCTGAATAGAATATTTAAACTGACTTTTAAAATTAAACATTTGATAATATTTTAAAAATAAATGATGTTAAAATTAACTATAATACTTATTCATTCATTTAACATTCATGTATCCATTATTTTAAAATCCTATCTTTAATTATTAGTTTTATTAATGTCTTCCTATACAAATAAATTTAAAATATTTAACTATAATACTATGTGTTAAAATTAAAATGAAGTAAAATATTATAAATTTGATTTTAGTACTAGCAAACCAAAACATAGGTTTTAAGCCTGATTTCTTAATTTTTTAAATTAATACAAGCTTTTTGAAACATTTTAACAGTTAAATTGGAAATGAATTAATAATTATTAATTTGAAAACGCATTGTTTGCCATTTTAATTCTATTAGCTATTTAAAACATAATACGTTAGCATAAAAAGCCCTTATTTTATCTTAAAAATATTATATAGGGTATATGAGCACAGACTTTCACCTGACCCACCACTCTCCCACACTATCTCATAACACTGATACACTTGAACACATATATGTTGAAAAGATAAATAATCACCAATATACGTATTTCATGCTAAACCAG